>JBCEWE010000498.1:607500-965000 GCA_039877035.1 Silurus lanzhouensis | reverse complement strand
TGATGCAGCTGTAGAAACTCGTTAAAATCCCTGGGGACAGATGAGCTTTCTTGAGACTTCTCAAGAAGTACAGGCATTGTTGTGCTTTTTTAACCAGGGCTGAAGTGTTCTGCTGCCATGACAGATCCTCAGAGATGTGAACTCCCAGGAACTTGAAGCTGGAGACTCGCTCTACCTCAGATCCATTGATGTTGACTGTCTCCTGCTGTTGGAGTCCACAATGAGCTCTTTAGTCTTTGTGGTGTTGAGGGTCAGGCTGTTGTTGGCACACCATGCTGTCAGATTTTGGATCTCTTCCCTGTAGGCCGATTCGTCGTTGTTGTCAATCTGGCCGGTGGTGTCATCTGCATACTTGATGAAGATGTTGGAGTTATACAGAGGAGCACAATCGTGGGTGAACAGGGAGTAGAGTAGTGGGCTCAGAACACAGCCCTGCGGGAAGCCAGTGTTCAGAATGAGGGTTGGTGAGAAAGTCCAGAATCCATCTGCAAGTGGAGGTGCAGATACCCAGGTCACTGAGCTTAGTAAGCTGTAGAAGAGTCAGTGGTTGAGAAAAAAAGGCGATTAAGTTTTTCAGTCAGTATCCTAAAACTGTTGCTGTAGAGAAGAAATGGCCCCCTCTGGCCATAACTTTATTGTCCTCACAGCTGGTTTCACCCGTTTGATCAGTGGTGTGTATTTAGGTAACATGAACAAAGAGAGGTGATCAAAGTGACCCAAGTGGGGGAGGGGAATGGCCATGTATGCCCCAGGTTGTGTACACCTGGTCAGTGTTTTGTCCCCTCTGGTAGAGCAGGAGACATTGCGGTGAAATTTTGGAAAAACAGATCTCAAGTTGGAGTGGTTGAAATCTCCAGCAACAACGATAGACTGCTGTTTGCTGATAGCTGCATGCAGTTCCTCCATAGCAAGTTTAGCATTAGCATCCGGCGGAATTCACACCGCAGTCACAACAATGGCTGAGAATTTTCTCGGTAAATAAAAGGGTCTGCACTTAATCATCAAATACTCTAAATGAACAGAGCAATGACTTTCAGTAACAATAGAGTCCATGCACCATGACTTGTTAACATAAATGCACAGACCGCCACCACTACGCTTACCAGAGTCCTCTGCCGTCCTGTCCACCCGAAAAACACTGCGACCCCCGAGCTCAGTGGCGCTGATGAGAATTTTGTCGTTTAGCCATGCTTCAGTAAAATCATGATATTACATTTTTTAATCTGCTTGTGTGATTTTATCTGGAGCAGCAGCTCATCCATTTTGTTTGCAAAAGACTGTACATTGGCAAGGAAGATGCTTGGAATCGATGGTTGATGTGGGTTTAGCCTTAGCCTAGCCCTGATGCCGCCTCGCATCCTCCTCCTTTGTTTACGGTCTCGCCGGATCAGCAGTCCGCGGTGTTCGGGCGATTTCTCGAGGGAGTTCAAAGTTTGTTGATTGCCCATATCTGTAGTTGTGGCCGATGTTTAATAATGCTTGTCGGCTGTATGAGATGTGAGCAAGCCTGTTCTGAGTGAATAAACTTGCTGTTGATGGAGAAATTGCTACTAAATCGCAAAATCTGGAAAGACGCTGGGCCTCACGTTGTGCACGCACCGCCATCTTGGTCGCCGATCCGGCAATAAAGAGGAATGATGTTGTATCTTTTTAATAAAATTCCTAATTTGAAGATATTTTAAAAAAATAATTTGTTTTAGGTAGATCAAACTTTTATTTAGTAATGAAACTACACTTAATTTCCAGGAATAAAAAAAAATGTAAAAAAATAAAAAATAATTTTAGTATTCCAATTGTCTTGAAATTATGACAATTGATAACTATTTTTGTTTAAAAAAATTTTTATATCAGATTTTTATGAAAAGTTATTTTTATCAAAATGTGATATTTCATGTCAGTATTTTCGTTCACTTGTTGCTTTTAAGTTTTTTTTTTCTGAAATTATGATTCTGAATATGAAAACTCATTTTCAATATAACTATCATACATTTTATGAAAAACTAATTTTTTTTTTCAAAACAAATTGGTCATCATCATTGTTCACTTTTTGCCATTTTTACTGTTTTTATGAAATGTTCAAATATTCATAATATCTATTATGTATATATTATTAGTATGAAAAAAAGTGAAATTCTCATTAAACCTAAAATTTGTTTTCCCCTTTTTCATTCCTTATTACTTTTTAAAGGTTTTTAATAAGATTTTGCTTATGAGTATCTTCTTCTTCTTCTTCTTTCGGCTGCTCCCATTAGGGGTCGCCACAGCGGATCATCCGTCTCCATACCACCCTGTCCTCTACATCTGCCTCTCCCACACCAACCACCTGCATGTCTTCCCTCACCAGATCCATGAACCTCCTTCTTGGCCTTCCTCTTTTCCTCCTACCTGGTGGCTCCATCCTCAGCATTCTTCTACCAATATAATTCATGTCCCTCCTCTGCACATGTCCAAACCATCTCAATCTCGCCTCCCTTACCTTGTCACCAAAACATCCTACATGCGCTGTCCCTCTAATAAACTCATTTCTAATCTTATCCATCCTCGTCACTCCCAACGAAAACCTCAACATCTTCAGCTCTGCTACCTCCAGCTCCACCTCCTGTCTTTTACTCAATGCCACTGTCTCTAAACCATACAACATCGCAGGTCTCACCACAGTCCTATAAACCTTCCCTTTCAATTTTGCAGATACCCTACTATCACAAATCACTCCTGTCACTCTTCTCCACCCACTCCACCCTGCCTGCACTCTTTTCTTCACTTCTCTAACACACTCTCCATTACTTTGCACTGTTGACCCCAGGTACCTGAATTCCTCCACCTTCTGAAGCTCTTCTCCCTGCAACCGGACCACTCCACTGCCCTCCCTCTCATTCACACACATGTATTCTGTCTTACTCCTACTGAGTTTCATTCCCCTTCTCTCCAGCGCATATCTCCACCTCTCCAGGCTCTTCTCAACCTGCTCTCTACTCTCACAACAAATCACAATATCATCCGCAAACATCATAGTCCAGGGAGACTCCTGTCTGACCTCGTCCGTCAACCTGTCCATCACCACTGCAAACAGGAAAGGGCTCAGGGCCGATCCTTGATGCAGTCCAACCTTCACTCTAAACCAGTCTGTCGTACCTACTGCACACTTCACTGCCGTCACACTGTCCTCATACATGTCCTGCACCACCCTCACATACTTCTCTGACACACCTGACTTCCTCATACAATACCACAACTCCTCTCTTGGCACCCTGTCGTACGCCTTCTCTAAATCCACAAATACACAATGCAATTCCTTCTGTCCTTCTCTATACTTCTCTATCAACATTCTCAAAGCAAATAAGGCATCTGTGGTGCTCTTCCTCGGCATGAAACCATACTGTTGCTCACAGATGGTCACCTCTTCTCTCAGCCTGGCTTCCACTACTCTTTCCCATAACTTCATGGTGTGACTGATCAACTTAATACCCCTGTAGTTACTGCAGGTCTGCACATCTCCTTTATGCTTAAAGATTGGTACCAGCACACTTCTTCTCCATTCCTCAGGCATCTTCTCACCTTCCAAAATCCTGTTAAACAATCTGGTCAAAAACTCCACTGCCATCTCTCCTAAACATCTCCACGCTTCTACCGGTATGTCATCTGGTCCAACCGACTTTCCACTCTTCATCCTCTTAATCGCTGCTCTCACTTCCTCCTTACTAATCCTATCTACATCCTGCTTCACCAACTCCACATCATCCAACCTTCTCTCTCTCTGATTTTCCTCATTCATCAGCTGCTCAAAATACTCCCTCCACCTTCTCAACACACTCTCCTCACTAGTCAACACATTTCCCTCTCCATCCTTTACTGCTCTAACTTGCAGTACATCCTTTCCAGCTCGGTCCCTCTGCCTGGCCAATCGGTACAAATCCTTTTCTCCTTCCTTAGTGTCCAACCTCTCATACAGCTCCTCATATGCCTTTTCCTTGGCATTCGCCACATCCCTCTTAACCTGCTGCCGCATCTCCTTGTATTCCTGCCTACTTTTCTCATCACTCTGTCTATCCCACTTCTGTTTTGCCAACCTCTTTCTCCTTATGCTCTCATGCACTTCCTCATTCCACCACCACGTCTCCTTGTCTTCCTTTCTATTTCCAGATGTCACACCAAGTACTTTTCTAGCTGCCTCCCTCATCACTCCTGCAGTATTTGCCCAATCATCCAACACCTCCTTAACACCACTGAGCCTCTCTCTGACCTCTTCCCTGAACCTCACACTACACTCTTCCTCCTTCAGTTTCCACCATCTTATTCTTCTTTCAGTCCTCACTCTCCTCCTCTTCTTCTTCGCCTCCAAAACCATCCTACAGACCACCATCCTATGCTGTCTAGCTACACTGTCCCCTGCCAACACCTTACAGTCGCCAATCTCCTTCAGGTTGCATCTCCTGCATAGCACATAGTCCACCTGTGTGCACCTTTCTCCACTCTTATAAGTCACCTTATGATCCTCCTTCTTCTTAAAATAAGTGTTCACCACTGCCATTTCCATCCTTTTAGCAAAATCTACCACCATCTGCCCTTCCACATTCCTCTCCTTAAAACCATACCTACCCATCACCTCCTCGTCACCTCTGTTCCCTTCACCTACATGCCCATTAAAGTCCGCCCCAATCACCAACCGTTCTTTCCTAGGTACACCATCTACCACTTCATCTAATTCACTCCAGAATCTTTCCTTCTCCTCCATCTCACAGCCAACTTGTGGAGCATAGGCACTGATGACATTTATCATCATCCCTTCAACTTCCACCTTCACGATCATCACCCTATCAGAAACTCTCTTCACCTCCACTACACTCTTACTGTACTCTTCCTTCAGAATCACCCCTACACCATTTCTCTTTCCATCCACACCATGATAAAACAGTTTAAATCCACCTCCAATGTTCCTGGCCTTACTCCCTTTCCACTTGGTCTCCTGAACACACAGCATATCTACCTTTCTCCTCTCCATCATATCAGCTACTTCTCTCCCTTTACCCGTCATAGTACCAACATTTAAAGTACCAACCCTAACCTCCACTCTCCTACACTGCTCCTTTCCCTGCCGTCTCTGTAGACGTCTTCCTCCTCTCCTTTTCCTCCTTCGGCCAACAGTAGCCCAATTTCCACCGGTACCCTGTCGGCTAACGATACCTGTGGCGGTCGTTGTTAACCCGGGCCTCGACCGATCCGGTATGAAATTCTCATTTGTGATCCGCATATTTGATTTGGCACATGTTTTACGCTGGATGCCCTTCCTAACGCAACCCTCCCCATTTACCCGGGCTTGGGACCGGCACTAAGAATGCACTGGCTTGTGCCTCCCTAATGGCTGGGTTATTTTGCTTATGAGTATAAAAATTAATATTTTCCCAATAACTATATAAAATAACGGTTATTCATGAAAAAAACTATTTTGACAAAACATGACTTGTCATGTAACGATTTCATTTGTCATTCACTTAGTGCACTTTTAAGCCGTTATTCATAAAACTATGCTAATAAACATAAAAATTTATTTTTTCCTAACACTATCATATTTTTTAATGAAAAGCAATATTTTTGCCAAAACTTGATCTGTCATATAACTTTTTTGTTCTTTTATTCCACGTTATAATGGTTTGTAATACAATTGTGCTTATGAATATGAAAAATCATCTTTTTAAATCTTCAGTTTTTGTCAAAACATGTTTTGTAGTGTCACTTTTTTTGTTTTTTGTTCACTTATTGCCATTTTTAAATGGTTGTTCATCAAATTATGATAATAAATATTACCAAATATTTACAACACTTTGTAAATATTTACAACTATTAAATTTTTATAACTAAAGTAATATATTTGCAAATATAAATTAATATGAAAATTCATAATTTCATAATAACTAGAATTTCTGTCATAAAAACATCATATTTTGTCAAAACATGATTTTTTATGTCACCTTTTAGTTTCTGTTTACTACCATTTAACAGTTATTCATTAAATTATGCGAATTAATATAAACATTAATATATTCATAATAGCTATCATTTATCACATGTAATTATAAAGTGAAAATTATTTTTATGAAACTATGAAGATGAATATGAAAATGATTTTCAAAATATCATTTTTGTTGAGAATACAAATCATATTTTCGATAAAACATTGATTTGTGTTATTCTCCATATTCCACTTTCTAACAGATTTTAATTAAATTATGATTATAAAAAAAATCATATTTTTCGATAAAACTTGATTTGTCATTGATTTGTTTTATTCCCCTTATTCCACTTTTTAACAGATTGAAGATTGAAGATTGAAGATAAGACAGATTGCTTATGAAATGAAAATTCATATATTCGTAACGTTTTTATGAAAGACTCATATTTTTTTGAAATAATGCTTATGAGTAGAAAAATTCATAATTTCACAATAACTTTGTCATGTCATGTTTTATTGACTTTTTACACATTTTAAAATTTTTTTCTGTAATGTAGGGTTGCAATACGAAAATGTATTATAATTTCGTTATAATTTTTTTAATTATATTTTATTATAACTATGTTACGAAAATAGTCATTTTTTGTCAAAACCTGTTTTATATTAGTAGTTTTGTTAACTTATTGCACCACTTTAAATTTAATTTAATGAAATTTTGCTTATGAAAATGAAAATTCATATATTTATATATTCTTATGAATGACAATGTTTTCTTGAGTATGAAAAGTCATATTTTTAATAATTACTACGATACTTTTAGTAAAACAAAGCCATATTTTTGTAAAAAAATACTTATTTACTTATTGCGATTTTTAAACAGTTGTTCATCAAATTATGATTATGAATATAAACAATAATATTCTCATCACAACTATTACATTTTTATAACAAAAGTCATATATTTGCCAATATAAAATAATTTGAAAATTCATAATTTCATAATAACTAGAATTTTTCATGAAAAACATCATATTTTCTTAAAACATGATTTGTCATGTCACATTTTAGTTTTTGTTCACTACCTTTTAACAGTTATTCATAAAATTTTGTGAATTATTATAAAAATTGATATATTCATAATAGCTATCATTTATCATATGTAATTATAAAGTAAAAAATTTTTTTTATGTAATTATGAGGATTAAAATGAAAATCTTTTTCAAAATATCATTTTTGTTGAGAATACAAATAATTATTTCGATAAAACATTGATTTGTGATATTCCCCTTATTCCACTTTTTAACAGATTTTAATGAAATTATGATTATGAATACAAAAATTTATATTTCCCCAATAGATGTGTTTTTGGTGAAAAAAGTAATATTTCTGTCAAATCATGATTTGGCATGTAACACATTTAGTTTTTCCATTTATGTATTGCACTTTGTAACCTTTTTTTCCATGAAATTTTGGTTATGAAATGAAAATTCATATATTTGTAACGTTTTTATGAAAGACTCATATTTTTTTTTATAAAATAATGCTTATGAGTATGAAAATTCATAATTTTATAAAAACTTTGTCATGTCATGTTTCATTGACATTTTACACATTTTATCTTTTTTTCTGAATTGTATTTTTGCAATACGAAAATTCATATTATTATTATAACTATGTTCTAAAAATTTTTTTGTCAAAACCTGTTTTATAGCATTATTTTTGTAAACCTATTGCATCATTTTACATTTTTTTCATAAAATTTTGCTTATGAAAATGAAAATTCATATATTTATTATATATTCTTATGAAAGACATTTTTTTCTTGAGTATGAAAATTCATATTTTCATAATAACTATGTAAAACAAAGCCATCATTTTGTAAAAAAAAAAATAAAAAATGGTTTCTCATGTCAATTTCCTTTTGTTTTTTCATTCACTTGTTGCCTTTTTTTAATGGTTATTCATGAAATTATGACAATCGATATAGAAATTCATATTTTCATAACGACTATCATTTTTGTTTGAAAAAAAAATCATAATTTCAAACAATGATTTATGAAAAGTAATGTTTTTAACAAAACTTGATTTTTAATGCCATTTTTTCCCAGACTTTTTAATGATTTTTCATAAAATTATGCTTATGCAAATAAAAATTCATATATTTTTATATTTTAAAAAAACTTATATTTTTGTCAAAACTTTGTCATCATGTCATGTTTCTAAAATGTTGCTATTAAATATGAAAATTTTTATTTTTATAATATCAGATTTTCATGAAAAATTATATTTGTCAAAATGTTATATTTCAACAAATTTGTCGTCACAATCATCGTTTATTGTTTGCTTTTTTTTATTTTATTTTATAAAATTATGTTAAAAATATCATAATATAATGTCATAATATCTATTATATATTATTATTATTATTATTATTATTATTATTATTATTATTATTATGAAAGAGTGAAATTCTTGTTAAAACCTGATTTATCAACTTTTTCATTCCTTAATAACATTTTGCTTATTAGTATAAATATTTATAACCCAGCCATTAGGGAGGCACAAGCCAGTGCACTCTTAGTGCCGGTCCCAAGCCCGGGTAAATGGGGAGGGTTGCGTTAGGAAGGGCATCCAGCATAAAACATGTGCCAAATCAAATATGCGGATCACAAATAAGAATTTCATACCGGATCGGTCGAGGCCCGGGTTAACAACGACCGCCACAGGTATCGTTAGCCAACAGGGTACCGGTGGAAATTGGGCTACTGTTGGCCGAAGGAGGAGAAGGAGAGGAGGAAGACGTCTACAGAGACGGTAGGGAAAGGAGCAGTGTAGGAGAGTGGAGGTTCGGGTTGGTACTTTAAATGTTGGTACTATGACGGGTAAAGGGAGAGAGGTAGCTGATATGATGGAGAGGAGAAAGGTAGATATGCTGTGTGTTCAGGAGACCAAGTGGAAAGGGAGTAAGGCCAGGAACATTGGAGTGGTAGATGGTGTACCTAGGAAAGAACGGTTGGTGATTGGGGCAGACTTTAATTGGCATGTAGGTGAAGGGAACAGAGGTGATATGAGGAGGTGATGGGTAGGTATGGTTTTAAGGAGAGGAATGTGGAAGGGCAGATGGTGGTAGATTTTGCTAAAAGGATGGAAATGGCAGTGGTGAACACTTATTTTAAGAAGAAGGAGGATCATAGGGTGACGTATAAGAGTGGAGGAAGGTGCACACAGGTGGACTATGTGCTATGCAGGAGATGCAACCTGAAGGAGATTGGAGACTGTAAGGTGTTGGCAGGGGACAGTGTAGCTAGACAGCATCGGATGGTGGTCTGTAGGATGGTTTTGGAGGCGAAAAAGAAGAGAAGGAGAGTGAGGACTGAAAGAAGAATAAGATGGTGGAAACTGAAGGAGGAAGAGTGTAGTGTGAGGTTCAGGGAAGAGGTCAGACAGAGGCTCGGTGGTGTTGAAGAGGTGTTGGATGATTGGGCAAATACTGCAGGAGTGATGAGGGAGGCAGCTAGAAAAGTACTTGGTGTGACATCTGGAAATAGAAAGCAAGACAAGGAGACGTGGTGGTGGAATGAGGAAGTGCAGGAGAGCATAAGGAGAAAGAGGTTGGCAAAACAGAAGTGGGATAGACAGAGTGATGAGAAAAGTAGGCAGGAGTACAAGGAGATGCGGCAGCAGGTAAAGAGGGATGTGGCGAAAGCCAAGGAAAAGGCATATGAGGAGCTGTATGAGAGGTTGAACACTAAGGAAGGAGAAAAGGATTTATACCGATTGGCCAGGCAGAGGGACCGAGCTGGGAAGGATGTACTGCAAGTTAGAGCAGTATAGGATGGAAAGGGAAATGTGTTGACTAGTGAGGAGAGTGTGTTGAGAAGGTGAAGGGAGTATTTTGAGCAGCTGATGAATGAGGAAAATCAGAGAGAGAGAAGGTTGGACGATGTGGAGTTGGCGAAGCAGGATGTAGATAGGATAAGTAAGAAGGAAGTGAAAGCAGCAATTAAGAGGATGAAGAGTGGAAAGTCGGTTGGACCAGATGACATACCGGTAGAAGCATGGAGATGTTTAGGAGAGCTGGCAGTGGAGTTTTTGACCAGATTGTTTAACAGGATTTTGGAAGGTGAGAAGATGCCTGAGGAATGGAGAAGAAGTGTGCTGGTACCAATCTTTAAGCATAAAGGAGATGTGCAGTCTTGCAGTAACTACAGGGGAATTAAGTTGATCAGTCACACCATAAAGTTATGGGAAAGAGTAGTGGAAGCCAGGCTGTGAGCAACAGTATGGTTTCATGCCGAGGAAGAGCACCATAGATGCCTTATTTGCTTTGAGGATGTTGATGGAGAAGTATAGAGAAGGACAGAAGGAATTGCATTGTGGATTTGTGGATTTAGAGAAAGCGTACGACAGAGTGCCAAGAGAGGAGTTGTGGTATTGTATGAGGAAGTCTGGTGTGTCAGAGAAGTATGTGAGGGTGGTGCAGGACATGTATGAGGACAGTGTGACGGCAGTGAAGTGTGCAGTAGGTACGACAGACTGGTTCAGGGTGAAGGTTGGACTGCATCAAGGATCGGCCCTGAGCCCTTTCCTGTTTGCAGTGGTGATGGACAGGTTGACGGATGAGGTCAGACAGGAGTCTCCCTGGACTATGATGTTTGCGGATGATATTGTGATTTGTGGTGAGAGTATGGAGCAGGTTGAGAAGAGCCTGGAGAGGTGGAGATATGCGCTGGAGAGAAGGGGAATGAAACTCAGTAGGAGTAAGACAGAATACATGTGTGTGAATGAGAGGGAGGGCAGTGGAGTGATGCGGTTGCAGGGAGAAGAGCTGGAGAAGGTGGAGGAGTTCAGGTACCTGGGGTCAACAGTGCAAAGTAATGGAGATTGTGTTAGAGAAGTGAAGAAAAGAGTGCAGGCAGGGTGGAGTGGGTGGAGAAGAGTGACAGGAGTGATTTGTGATAGTAGGGTATCTGCAAGAATGAAAGGGAAAGTTTATAGGACTGTGGTGAGACCTGCGATGTTGTATGGTTTAGAGACAGTGGCATTGAGTAAAAGACAGAAAGTGGAGCTGGAGGTAGCAGAGCTGAAGATGTTAAGGTTTTCGTTGGGAGTGACGAGGATGGACAAGATTAGAAATGAGTTTATTAGAGGGACAGCGCATGTAGGATGTTTTGGTGACAAGGTGAGGGAGGCGAGATTGAGATGGTTTGGACATGTGCAGAGGAGGGACATGAATTATATTGGTAGAAGAATGCTGAGGATGGAGCCACCAGGTAGGAGGAAAAGAGGAAGGCCAAGGAGGAGGTTCATGGATGTGGTGAGGGAAGACATGCAGGTAGTTGGTGTGAAAGAGGCAGATGTAGAGGACAGGGTGGTATGGAGACGGATGATCCGCTGTGGCGACCCCTAATGGGAGCAGCCGAAAGAAGAAGAAGAAGAAGAAGTATAAATATTTATATTTTCCCAATAACTATGCTACTTTTCTGAGGAAAAAGACTATTGTTTAAAACATGATTTCTCATGTCAATTTTCATGCCCTTTGTAACGGTTATTCGTGTAATTATGCTAACTAATATACAAATTCATATTTTCATAAATACATTTATTTATGTATAACAAAAGTCTCATTTTGTTTTTACTTTTTTATTTTTTTACTTTTTAACATTCTTTAATGAAAATATGCTAATAAATAAGAAATTCATGAATGCATTTTTTTTTCGTTAACTTATTGCTGTTTTAAACGGTTGTTTATGAAATTATTATTTTTATTATCATATTTTTATGAAAAAGACATATTTTTGTCAAAACATGCCACTTTTTGGTTTTTCATTTACATATGGCACCTTTTAGCAGTTTTTCATAAAATTATGATCATGAGTATAAACAATATTTTCATAACAACTACAACAGGTAAATTTTTGTAAAAAAAAAATCATTTGTCATGTCACCTTTTTACGTTCCATTATTCCACCTTTTAACGGGTTTTTAAAAAATTATGCAAATTAAAAAATTAAAAAATATATAATTTTTGTCAAACATAGTCATAACAAATTTTTCATTTTTCGCCTGTGTTTCACACTTTTTTGCCGGGTTTAAATGAAATTGTTCAAATTAAAATCTTAACAACTATCATCTTTTTTAAATAAAGGAATTAATTTTTTTCATAACATGAATTGTCGTCACCTTTTCCTTTTTCCTTTGCTTATTGAACTTATTAGTGGCTTTTCATTAAATTATGATTATAAACAATAATATATTCATACTTTTAATGTTTATTACAAATGTTTTTTTTTCCAAAACTTGGACCGTTTTTGATTCTTTAACTTTGTAACAGTTATTAATTAATTTATGATAATTAATATAATCATTTTTAAATAACTATCATATTGTTTATTAAAAAAGGTCATATTTATAAAACAATTTGTCATGTAAATTTTTTGTTTGTCATTTCCATATTATAACAGTTTTTCATAGAATTATGATTATGAAAAAGAAAATTGATATTTTCGTAATGACTATCATATATTTAAGATCAGTCACATTTTTGTCAAAAATTGATTTGCTATGTCGCCTTGTTTGTTCCCTTATTCCATTTTTTAACGGTTTCAGTTGAAATTGAATTTTTTATATGAATTATGCATATTAATATTAAAATTCAATATTTTATAATAACAATTAATTGTTTATGTTAAAAGACATAGTCCTGTCAGACCATTTTTTGTCATGCCACCATTTTGTCTTTCGATCATTTATTGCACCGTTTTACATGAAATTATGCTAATTAATATCAAAAGTCATATTTTCAAAATAACTATCATAATTTACTAAAATACAGTGATCTTATTTACAAAACAAAATTTGCCATGTTACTTTTAAGTTATTTCGTTTATTTATTGCCATTAAATATTGGTGAAACTATTTAATTTAAAAACCCATATTTTCATAATAACTGTCATATTGTTAAGATAAAAAAGTAATATTTTTGTCAAAACGCATTCATTACAGCACATACACGGCTTGGCCAACCATGTGGTGTTGAGAGGTTTTTTTTATGAATTGTGACTTTTTACAACTGATTTGTTCACATTTGACACTTTTTCATCAAACTATGATTATGAATATGAAAATTTATATTTTCATAATAATCATATTTTTACGAAAAAAGTGCTATTTTTGTCAAAACATGATTTATTATGTCCTATCTCATCATAAACATGTAAAAACATTGTGGTGAAGTGCATACAATATGAGACTTGCGGAATCGCATTTTCAGCTCTTAGGAAGCTCATTCATTACAGCACATACACGACTTGGCCAAACATGTGGTGTTGATATGTTTTTGATGAAATATGACTTTCTACAACAGATTTATTCACTTTTTACAGTTTTTAACACTTTTTCATCAATTTAGGATTATGAATATGAAAATTAATATTTTCATAATAACTAACATATTTTTACGAAAAAAGTTCTATTTTTGTCAAAACATGATTTATTATGTCCTATCTCATCATAAACATGTAAAAACATTGTGGTGAAGTGCATGCGATATGTGCAAATATAACATGGTTTGAAAAACCGTTTTTCTTTCGTCCTGCGAGGCTGAGACTTGCGGAATCGCATTTCCAGCTTTTAGGAAGCTCATTCGTTACAGCACAAACACGGCTTCGCCAAACTATTATTTTTGTATGAAAAACTCAGTCAAAACATAATTCATGAAAAGTCATGTTTTTGACAAAACTTGTAATAATGTCGTTATTTTCCCTTATTCCACTTTTTTACGGATTCTAATTGAATTATGGCTATGTATATTTAAATTCATTATTTATAAATAATACAAATTTTAATATATCTGTCAAAACATTAGGTGGCATGTTACATTTTCAGTTTTTTTGTTTACGCATTGTACTTTTTACAGTTTTTCATGAAATTTTCTTATTAATATTATTTTAATAAATTCTCTGTCATGTCACGTTTCATTGACTTTTTGAACGTTGAAAGGTACCTTCGAAATAAGATTATTATATCATGTCAGTATTTTCGTTAAACTTATAGCACCATTTTACATTTTTTTCATCAAATTATGCTTATGAATATATTCATATTTTCACAACAACTATAATATCTTGTATAAATTAAACGTAATTTATTTCAAAACAAATTTGTTGTTAACATTATTATTTACATTTTGCAATTTTAACTGGTTTTTAATAAAATTATGCTTAAAAATTCATATTTTCATATTATAAAGTTTTTATGAAAAAACTTTAATTTTTTTTGTTCCATTGTTCCACTTTTAATGGTTTGTAATACATTGACATTGAACAAGTCAATGTCAAAACATGATTTATGAAAAGTCATATTTTTTGACAAAACTTGATTGTTTAATGTCATGTTTTTTCCCCTTATTTCACTTTTTAACAGTTTCTAATGAGATAATGCTTATGAATATGTGTCAGACAATATGAAAATTAGTATTTTCCAAATAGATGAAAAAAAGATGAAAATTTATGAAATTTCATATTTCTGTCAAAACATGATTTGGCATGTAACATTTTTAGTTTTTTTGTTCACTTATTGCCGTTTGTTAAGGTTGTTCATTAAATTATGCAACTTAATATAAAAAAATCATTTTAATAATTACTTATATTTTTGCATGCAAAAGTAATGTTTTTCACAAAACTTGATTTTTAATATTCTCTATTTTCTACTTATTCCACTTTTTAATGTTTTTTAAAATGAAATTATGCTTATGAATATGAGAATTCATATTTTCATAACAATAATAATTTTTTTTTTTAAACGTGATATATCATGCTTATGAGTATGAATTTATATTTTCATAATAACTGTCCTACGTTTTATGAGAATAAAGCCATCTATTTTTTTAAAACATATATCATGTCAATTTTTCTTTTTTCCTTGTTGATCAATCAACCAGATTTTTTCTGTCATTTTTTTTCCTTATTCCACATTTTAACGGTTTTTAATGAAATTATGCTCATAAATATGAGAAATCATGTTTTCCCAATAGATGAAAAAAGATGAAAAAAATATGGAAAAAGTCTTATTTGTTTCAAAACACGATACGGCATGTAAAATATTTAGTTTTTTTGTGTAATTATTGTACTATGTAAAGTTTTTTCATAGAATTTTGCTAATGTAAATAAAAATTAATATATTTAGAATGTTTTTATGTAGAAAACTCATATTTTTGTCAAAACGTTATTTGTCATGTCATGTTGACTTTTTTGCACTTTAGAATTTTTTTTTTTCTATAATGTTGCTTCGGAATATGAAAATTTATATTTTTATAATAACTATCATATTTTTATAACAATAGACATTTTTGTCAAAATGTGATATTTCACAACAAATCTGTTGTCACCATAATCATTAACCTTTTGCAATTTAAACAGTTCTTTAATGAAATTAAGCTTAAAAATTCATATTTTCATATTAACTATATTTTTATGAAAAAAAATCACACTTTTTAAAAAACTTTTGGCATGTAATTTTTTTGTTCGCTTATTCCACATTTAATGGTTTTTAATCAATTTTTCCTTATGAGCATGAAAACTCGTACTATCATACTTTTTCTGTAAAACGTCAACATTTTGTCAAAACATAATCTCATATCAATTTGTAGGTTTTTTGTGTTCGAAATGCCTTTTTAATGGTTATTCATAAAATTATGCTAATTGATATATAAATTCACATTTTCAAAACATTATTCTTGAAAAGTCAGGTTTTTGACAAAACTTGATTTTTTTTTTTTGTCATGTTATTTCCCCTCATTCCACTTTTTAACAGTTTTAATTGAATTATGCTTATGAATATGAAAATTCATATTTCCTAACAGATTAAAAAAGCTGTATAAAATTATGAAAAACTTCATATTTCTGTCAAAACATTAGATGGCATTTAACAATTTTAGTTTTTTTGTTTACGCATTGTATATTGTAACAGTTTTTCATGAATTTCTCTAATGAAAATGTAAATTCATATATTTATAATATTTTTTTAAAACTCATATTTTTGTCAAAACTTTATTTGTCATGTCATGTGTTTCACTGACTCCTAGCACTTTAAAAAAAAATTTCCGGAATGTACCTTCGGAATACGAAAATTTATATTTTCATAACAATAATCTTTTTGTCTGTATTTTGGTTCACTTACTGCACTCATTTACCTTTTTTTCATGACATTATGACTCTGAATATGAAAACTTGTATTTTCACCATAACTATCATACCTTTTCTGAAAAACTTTTTTTTTTCAAAACAAATTTTTCATGTTACCATTATCATTCACTTTCTGCCATTGTTAACTCTTTTTTATAAAATTATGCTGAAAAAATCATTAGTATATATTTTTTTTAAATAATAAAATTCTTGTCAAATCTTGATTTGTTTTACCTTTTTCATTCCTGTATTCCTTTTTTAAAAAAATTTCTTATGAGTATGAAAATGTATATTTTCATAATAACTAATCCTACTTTTTGAGCATAAAGCCATCTATTTTTCAAAACATGATTTCTCATGTCAATTTTTCTTTTTTTCATTTACTTATTGCCTTTTGTAACAGTTATTTATTAAATTATGCAAATAAATAAAAAAAAAATGTTTGTATGGGAAAAAAATCCGTTTTTGACAAAACTTGATTTTCACTGTTATGTCTCTTGCCACTTTTTAACAGTTTTTAATGAAATTATGCTTATGAATATGAGAATTCATATTTTCCCAAGAAATAAATATGTAAAAAGTATGAAAAAATTCATATTTCTGTCAAAACACGATTTGGCATGTGACATATTTTAGTTTTTTGAGTACATATTGTACTTTGTAACGGATATTATTAATATAAAAAAAAATTATAAAAAAAATTATTTATAAAATTTATTTATACAATTTTTTTATATTTTTATATATATTTCTGATCAAATATGTGATCAAATTGCGAATGCTTTTGTACACATGGCCAAAAATAAGGCCAAAAATATATATATATTTTTTTTTAATTTACAGTTTTTCTCAGTCGCTTTGGAGCATTTCTCGAAATGCTCCAAATCAACAAAAAAAAAACTGTAATTGTCTGTTTGGGCCTTAAGACAGATAGGCCTTTCATTGCACTTAGTGGAGATTAGTCTATAAAGCATAGAAATTTGCCTACTCCCATTGAAGTGGTCTAAAGTAACTTTTTCTAAAGGGAATAGATAGATAGATAGATAGATAGATAGATAGATAGATAGATAGATAGATAGATAGATAGATAGATAGATAGATAGATAGATAGATAGATAGATAGATAGATAGATAGATAGATAGATAGATAGATAGATAGATAGATAGATAGATCTTTATTGTCATTGCATTGTACAGGTACACAGCAACGAAATGCAGTTTGGCATCTACCAGGAGTGTAAAATGTAGCTATTAGATATATATGTTGCATATTTACAGCAAGTGATACAGTGCCCTCCACAATTATTGGCACCCCTGTTTAAGATGTGGTCGTGGACTTCTAAAAATTCTCCTTTTTTTTAAAACAACATAGAACCCAAATGCAAAAAAAAGAGAAAAATCCAACCTTTCATTTAAGTACATTACTTTGGTGGTAAAAAAATCACACATTTAGAAAAAAAAAAAAAAAACTTGAAATCATGTGTGCCACAATTATTGGCACCCCTAACAATTCCTCTGAAAAATGTAATATTTTTTTTTTTATATATATTTTTCTGTAGTTGCTAAGGTTGGTCAGGGTATCTAGGGACTTTTAATTAGTAATTCATGATTTCCTGTTTCCCTGGGGTATAAATATGACGTGACACAGAGGCCTAATTCTCTTACCCATTTGTCAACATGGCAAAGACAAGAGAACACACTATTCAAGTAAGGCAGATGTGTGTCGACCTTCATAAGTCAGGCAATGGCTACAAGAAAATAGCCACTCGCCTTAACTTGCCGGTATCTACAGTCAGAGGAATCATTAAGAAGTTTAAAACAACTGGAACAGTGACAAACAAGGCTGGAAGAGGTCCCAAGTTTATCTTGCCACAACGCACAGTGAGGAGGATGGTAAGAGAAGTAAAAAAATTTCCCAAGCTCACCGTCACAGAATTGCATCAAAGAGTGGCATCTTGGGGTCACAGAGTCTCCAAAACAACCATCAGATGCTCTCTACATGCCAACAAGCTGTTTGGGAGGCATGCAAGGAAAAAGCCTTTTCTCACTAACACTCACAAACGTAAACGTCTGGAGTTTGCTAAGCGGTACTGGGACTTCAACTGGGATCGTGTGCTTTGGTCAGATGAGACTAAGATTGAGCTTTTTGGCAACAAACACTCTAAGTGGGTCTGGCGTAAAACAAAAGATGAGTATGCCGAAAAGCACCTCATGCCCACCGTGAAGTATGGTGGAGGATCTGTGATGCTGTGGGCCTGTTTCTCTTCCAAAGGCCCTGGGAACCTTGTTAGGGTGCATGGCATTATGAACGCTTTGAAGTACCAGGATATTTTAAATAAAAACCTGATGGCCTCTGACAGAAAGCTGAAGATGGGTCGTCATTGGGTCTTTCAGCAGGATAATGATCCAAAACATGTGGCAAAATCTACACAAAAGTGGTTCAGCAGTCACAAACTCAAGGTCCTCCCATGGCCATCTCAGTCCCAAGACCTCAACCCAATCGAAAACCTGTGGGGCGAGCTAAAGAGAAGAGTGCATAAGAGAGGACACTGGATGATCTAGAAAGATTGTGCAAAGAAGAATGGTCAAAAATCCCTCTCTCTGTGTTCTCCAATCTTGTGAAATGTTATAGGAGGAGATTAAGTGCTGTCTTGTTGGCAAAAGGAGGTTGTACAAAGTATTAACATCAGGGGTGCCAATAATTGTGGCACACATGATTTCAAGTTTTTTTTTTTTTTCTAAATGTGTGATTTTTTTACCACCAAAGTAATGTACTTAAATGAAAGGTTGGATTTTTCTCTTTTTTTGCATTTGGGTTCTATGTTGTTTTTTAAAAAAGGAGAATTTTTAGAAGTCCACGACCACATCTTAAACAGGGGTGCCAATAATTGTGGAGGGCACTGTATATATTTAAGCATATGTACAGTGAATAAATATAAAGGCTATAACAGTGCAGAGATGTGTAGACATCATTAAGAAGTACAGAAATGGTTCTAAGGGTTACAAGATTATGGCATTTAAGAAATGTGCAAGCTGAATAAACATATATATATATATATATATATATATATATATACACACACACACACGTTATATACACATACATGAATGTGAAATAGTGGGCAGAATGTACAGTGGGGATATAAAAATACATAGAGATAAAAAAAATAGTGCAGATGTAATGAGGAGTAGAAAATATATACTATGTAATATGTACTGTACATGTATAGTACAGAGGTTATATACAGTGTTTTGTTTGTGTTTGTTTTGTAGTGATTTAGCTGTGTAGTGTAGCGTTCAGTAGTGATGGTGGATGGAAAAAATCTTTCCCTGAACTTGCTGTTTCTGGTGCGTAAGTTATCTCCTTCTTGATGGAAGGAGGTTAAACAGTTTGTGACTGGGATGTGAAGAGTCCTTGATAATGTTGTGAGCTCTGTGCAGACATCTGCTGTGATGAAGGTGTTCAATGGCAGATAGTTGGGTGCCAGTGATGCATTGGGCGGTTTTGACCAACCTTTGCAGGGCTTTACGTTCACCATACAGTGATGGAGTTGGTCAGGATGCTCTCAATGATGCAGCGGTAGAAACTCGTTAAAATCCATGGGGACAGATGAGCTTTCTTGAGACTTCTCAAGAAGTACAGGTGCTGTTATGCTTTTTTAACCAGGGCTGAAGTGTTCTGCTGCCATGACAGATCCTCAGAGATGTGAACTGCCAGGAACTTGAAGCTGGAGACTCGCTCTACCTCAGTTCCATTGATGTTGACTGGTAAATGTCTCCTGCTGTTGGATTTCCGAAAGTCCACAATGAGCTCTTTAGTCTTTGTGGCGTTAAGGGTCAGGTTGTTGTTGGCACACCATGCTGTCAGATTTTGGATCTCTTCCCTGTAGGCTGATTCGTCGTTGTTGTCGATCTGGCCGGTGGTGTCCTCTGCATACTTGATGAAGATGTTGAAGTTATACAGAGGAGCACAATCGTGAGTGAACAGGGAGTAGAGTAGTGGGCTCAGAACACAGCCATGCGGGATGCCAGTGTTCAGAATAAGGGGTTGGTAAGAAAACCCAGAATGCATCTGCAAGTGGAGGTGCAGATACCCAGGTCACTGAGCTTAGTGATCAGTACAGTGGGGAGGACTGTATTGAACGCAGAGCTAAAGTCAATAAACAGCATTCTGATGTAGGTGTTGCTTTTATCCAGGTGGGTGAGGGCTGAATGGTTGTTTTCAATGAAATTATGCTTTTGAATTTGAAAATTCATATTTTCCCAATAGATGAAAAAGATAAAAATTATGAAAAACTTCAAACATGAGATGGCATGTAACATTTTTAAAATTTTTTTGTTTACTCATTGTACTTTGTAAAGATTTTTCTTAAAATCTTCTTATGAAAATGCAAATTCATATATTTACAATAGCATTTTTGAAAAAACTCATATTTTTGTCAAAACTTTAATTGTCATGTCTTACACTACTGCACACTTCTACGTTTTGTCATGAAATTATGATTGTGAATATGAAAAGAATTTTCACTATAACTATCATACGTGTTGTGAAGTTATTTCATAATAACTATTACCGTAATTTCCGGACTATTAAGCACACCCAAATATAAGCCGCACCCACTGAATTTGACAAAGATTTTTATTTTGAACATAAATAAGCCACAGGTGTCTACACTGAAACTAATGAACTTTACACAGGCTTTAACGAAAGACAGTGTCTGTTACATGGTGTAATGGTTGAAATATGTTGTGGCTCCTTTAAGAGCAGAGCGGCATTTTGGGAATAGCCTGCCGCCGCATTTGCCGGTATTACTGCATGTGTGCAAGACTGAGGAATATGTCCTTATTATTTTCTGATGCTCATTTCTAAGTTTCTTTAACTAACCCGTAACGCTGTTGCCAAGAAAAATAAAAAAGCATAAGTTTTGGAAACCTGTCTGTGCTTGTATGATTTCTGTTGCAACTGGAGTTAGCGACCTCTCTCATGACCCAGACTCAACGCCTTACAACGGCTTGTATCTAAACAGTAGCCTACCAAAAAAGTCATTGTTCACTGTCTTCCTCCTTCCTTTCACAACTATTTCTCTCGAGAGTTTATCTTTTGGCATCGTCATGCGTTTAAAATTCACCATCGGTGAATCTTTCTCCCGATGTGGTGCAGCTCAGAACACAGGTGAGGTGCGTTTTTTCATGGCTGGTTGTTTTCAGCGCGCCGAATGATTCGCTTTTCCTGTTGACAGTCCGAGTAAGCGGCAGGTCAAACATCAGAGGAACATCATCCATATTTATGATGTGGTGCAGCCCGATTCAGTGGGAGCGCACCCGATTTAATATAAAGAGTTTCATTGGTTCACCTGAACCCGTTCACAATTTTATTGGTCTAATATTTTGGTGCTCAGTATTTTGGCTTGAAGTTTGTGAAACCGGAAAAAAAAAAAAAAAAAGTAGCGGCTTATAGTCCGGAAAATACGGTATTTGTTTATAAAAGAAATTCATGTTTTTCCCCTCTTTCCACTTTTAAATGTTTTTAAAATGAAATTATGCTTATGAATATGAAAATTCATATTTTCCCATTAGGTGATTGGGAAAAAATAAATAAATAAATAAATAAATAAATAAATAAATAATTTTATATATATATAATATTTTTTTATGAAAAATTTTTGTTAAAACTTTATTTGTCATGTCCTGTTGACTTTTTGCACTTTTTAACATTTTTTTCTGAAATGTTGCTTCTGAATATGAAAATGTAAACTTTTTAGAATATCTGATTTTAATGAGAAAAAAGTTATTTTTGTCAAAACGTGATATTTCATGTCAGTATTTTCGTTCACTTAATTTTATTTCTAAACAAATTTGTCATGGCACCATCGTCCTTCACATTGTGCTTTATCTTTGACAGCAGCGGCTCATAATTCAACATCATTAGATCCTTCAAGTTCTGTGTTAGTTTAACCCCAAGGTATGTCATACCTTCTGGAATCCATTTAAAACCAAACTGGATCACTGTATGGGAGTGACATGTTCTAGATATTGGCATAGCCTCAGACTTCTCCCAATTTATTTTGTATCCTGACATTCTTGAATATAATTGTATAACACTCATTAATGGAGGTAGAAATTTGAGAGGATCACAAGATAACAACAAAATATCATCCGCATATAACATCAACTTGTGCTCCAACCCCTCCCCCACCCCCCTTACTCCCATAATTTTTGGGTCTGCCCTGATCATAATGGCCAGATGTTCCAAAACCATCGTGAATAACAACGGGGACAGTGGGCATCCCTGATGAGTACCTCTTGAAATTGTAAAAAATGAGGAAGTCACACATTTGTCATCACTGCTGCTCTAGGATTCTTATATAATAAACTAATCCAGGACCTATATATACGACCAAACCCAAAATTCGACAGGGCTGCGGCCAAAAAGCCCCATTCCACCCTGTCGAAAGCCTTTTTGGCATTCAAGGATATAGCTGCGATCGGGGTGTTTTCCGAAGAATTTAGCCACATCAGATAAATTAGCCTTCTTATATTATCGGCTGATGACCTTCACTTAATGAAGCCCACTTGGTCGTTATAGATTGTACTTGGAAGAACCTTCTTTAACAGTGACCCCAAAATTTTCGCCAACACCTTACAGTCCACATTGATAAGACTTACTGGTCTAAAATTAGCCGGATGAGTTAAATCCTTATCTTTCTTAGTTATCAGTGTTATCAATGCCTCCATGAAAGTACCAGGAGATTCTCCAGTCTCAAACGCTCTATATAGACTTCTTTTAGAATTGTAGCCACTATATCAACACACTTCCTATAATATTCACCTGGAAACCCGTCCGCCCCTGGCGATTTACCAGATTTCATAAAGGTGATTGCAGCTTTGACCTCCTCTTCTGTAATAGGAAAGTCTAGAGACTCAGATTGCAATGTATCTGACTTAGGTAACTCTATATTAGAAAAAAACTGTTCCAGTTCTTCTCCATCTAGACCACCTAAAGATGTATATAAATGTTCATAAAACTTATGAAAGACCTCATTTATTTCTTCCGTCAATTATACCATAGTATCTCCTTTGTTAATTGCCGGAATAACGTTAGCAGCATTTTGTTGTTATAATTGTCTGGACAGGAGCTTCTTCACCACCTTTACAAAACCTGGTCCGCAGCCTAAATAGTGCATATTCAGCTTTTCTATTATATTATTCTTATAACTGAAATTTATATCTACAAATATCCTGATATAAATCATTAGAGTAGTTTATAGCCAGCGCCTTCTCAAATGTAAAATATTGTTGCTTCCAAGTTCTTAACCAAGTCTCTTCCCTCCTTCTTCTTTCTAGCTGCCTGTGCAATCAGTTTCCCTCTAATATATGCCTTTGAGGCCTCCCATTGTCAGGCCGATGACAATGGGAGCGGCACCTGATGCCCCAAAACCCACCAACGCCCGGCAGGTCAGGGCACTCTGAGGAAGGCCTCTCCAACCGAACAGGGTCAAAGGAGGCCCGGTGAGCATCGCTGCGGACCAGGGGAAGCCTGGGAAGAGCCCCAGGCGAAGCGGTGTCCGTAGTCAAGGAACGGAACAATGGCCTTCGAAAAGACCGGAGGCTAAGCAAAGTCCCTGGCGGAGATCAGCAGCGGCGCGACCTTCACGGCGGGGAACCGGAACTGTACGCCGTCCACGACGAAAGCCGGAGGCCTAGCGACGTCCACGGCGGAGACCAGAGGCCGAGCGACGTCCACGGCGGAGACCAGGAACACAGGGACACTTTCGGCAGGACGTTGGGCCGTAACGACACCCTCGGAGAGACTCTGGAGAGCCTTGCCATCATCAGAGGGACCTGGAGGCCTGACGTCGCCCTGCGGGGAGCCGGGAGGCGAGCCGTCGCCATCAGGGAGACTTGGGGGCGAGCCTTCGCCCTGAGGAGCACATGGGGGCAAGCCATCGTCTTCTGTGGAGCTCGGGGGTGAGCCGTCGCCTTCTGTGGAGCTCAGGGGCGAGCTGTCGCCTTCTGTGGAGCTCGGGGGCGGCGGTTCGACGTCCTTCTGCCGGCCAGGCGGCGGTTTGACGTCCTTCTGCCGGCCAGGCGGTGGTACGACGACCTCTTCGCGACCAGGCGGTGGTACGACGACCTCTTCGCGGCCAGGCGGCGGTACGACGATCTCTTGGGGACTGTGTGGCTGGGATGAGCGTTCCTGGGGACTGTGTGGCTGGGCTGAGCTCTCTTGGGGACTCTGGAACAAGGCTGAGCTCTCTTGGGGACTCTGGAACGGGGCTGAGCTCTCTTGGGGACTCTGGAACGGGGCTGAGCTCTCTTGGGGACTCTGAAACGGGGCTAAACTCTCTTGGGGACTCTGGAACGGGGCTGAGCTCTCTTGGGGACTCTGAGGCGGAGCGACACCCTCGGCGGGACTCTGAGGTGGAGCGGCACCCTCGGCGGGACTCTGAGGCGGAGCGGCACCCTCGGCGGGACTCTGGAGCAGAGCGGCACCCTCGGCGGGACTCTGAGGCTGTGGGGCGCTTTCGTGACGACTCTGTGGCTATGTTGGATGACTGCCCCCTGTTGGGGAATGGTATACTAAACCGTGATGTACATTCACTCAAACTTAACAAACGACAGTTGAAAATTTCAAACACCAAAACTTCCTTCAGCAAAACGCTATTGCTCCCCAGAAAGTAACAAATTATCAAACCCCCTACCCAAAGCTTAACAACAAACTAAATAAAAAAAAAGTGACAACAAAAAAAGAATGGCCATAGGTCCGTGAGGTGCCGAATCAGCTATCCAGCCCTGCCTTGGCTGTCAGAACTGTTCCGAGACAGCACAGCTATCCGGCTCACCCACTTACCCACCGCACCTGACTAATATGCTGCACTCTGGCAATCTTGTAAAGAGTATTTTGTTCCATCATTCTGTTGCACCGCAATGTTCTTTGATTAACCGCTTTGCATCCACACTCGATGTGAACACCTTACTTCTCCCTTGCCATGTAAAACAAAGAGAGGCTTGATATGCCAGTGTATATTTCATGTTGACGCTCCTCAGCATCCTCCGCGAAGCGATGAATTCTCTCCGTTTTCTGGCTAACTCTCTTGACATGTCGGGGAAGAAGCAAATCCAACATCCCTCCCATTCAGTTATTCCATTTTCTCTGGCCGCTTGTAATACCTTCTCCCTGGCTGACGAACATAGAAACTTGATCAAGACTATTCTCGGCGTCTGATCTGTACTGGTCCTGGAAGCGGAAGCGCGACGTGCCCTCTCAATTTTAAACTCTCTGTCCAGATCGATACCCAGTCCTTCCGATAAGATTTTATACACGCACTTGACCATTCCACCTGCTTCCAGCCCTTCTTTCAGACCGATCATCCTCACGTTGTTGCGGCAACTTCTGTTTTCTGGATCTTCAATTCGGTTCCACATAAGTTCCACACGTTTACTATGCCGCTCGCCGTCGAGGTGACGTTTTCCATATTAGAGATGCGGCCCTCCGCTTAGTCCAGCCTTTCTCGGATCGCATTCACCGAGTTTTTAAGCTCAGTAACAACCTCTTTGATTGACGACACATCCGTCGCTACTCCTTGCAAATAAAAGCTAATTTTGCTTATTTCGGATAATAGGTTTTCCATCTTTGAACCTTGTTCAATCGGCTGGGGTGATGGCGACTCGTGTGCCGGCGAAGTCTGCCTGGTTGTCATGCAGCTCATCGTTGTTCCCTTGAAATATTTAGATGTGGACGTTGACATTTGTGGTCCAGACCACTTTTTCTTTATTCACAAGTGTTTAATCACCAGGGATACTAACTTTGAGAAATACATGTGGAGTAAATACGCTCGAATAAATTGAAAATATGGGTGGGCCTAGGGAGCTGCACAACTATGCTGCCATCTTCCTTGGCGGTCCCACGTAACTCCCTGAACTTTTTTCTAAATCAAATCTTGCCTATATCTTAACTACCGGTACAAGCTTCCTTAGCGCTTCCTGTATGTTTGTGTGTCTTGGTTATTAAACATCTTATATCACTTGTTTTCATCAACTGACTGATTGACACTTTATATACATTATATTTTTATTTTTTATTTTTTCCTTTCTTTACACCCCTTCTTTCATTAGCTTCTCCTATGAGGCATACCTTGGGCCGACGCCCTTTGTGTGGTGCATGTGGTCGCCTCCACTACCTACTGGCCATGGCGCATATTTGCCTTTTGGGACGACTTTTTGGACCTTGTGTGCATCCCTCCTTGCCCTCCACTGTTCATACCCAGGATGCTTCTACCCAAACTGAGCCTGAACTACTGTTTGAGCCCTTTTTCTCTGGCTCTCCTCTCTCCACTTGTTCTCCAACCACTCCCCTGTCTCCTGTAGACTAACCAGGTCCTTCCTATTCCTCAGGACCTGACACCGCTGTCTCTCATCGTGAACTTTTCTTCCCCCAGCAAGCTGTTTTTATCTTTACTTCCTTCTCTAGGCTCTAACTTTGGCCACCAGCTTCACCTGCTCTTCCAGCCTTTATCTCCCCTCTATCATGGACATTTACACCATGCGGTGCATCCGCAAAGCAAACAGCATTGTGGATGAACTCACACACCCATCACACACTCTTTTCACCCTTCTACCATCAGGGAAGCGGTTCCGAAGCATTCGGGCCACCACATCCAGACTGTGCAATAGTTTTTTTCCTCAATCTATCAGGCTCCTCAACAAAAAACTGAACTGAACTCTCTCTCTCTCTCTCTCTCTCTCTCTCTCTCTCTCTCTCTCTCTCTCTCTCTCTCTCTCACACACACACACACACACACACACACACACACACACACACACACACACATACACACAACTGTGTGCCTGATCTGCACAAACCGGACTCAACACACATCATACCCTTCGCACACCAATGATTAAGTACCACTCACACTAATCATTACCACAAAAATGTTTACATGCCGTTTTTTTGCACATCTTCCGGGATTGCTGCTATTGTTCTTCTGCACAATATTCTGTCCACATATTTTTGCCACTGTTCACTTTATCTTGGTTGCTGCTATTTGTTTAAATTGCACAATATTGTTCACAGTTTTCTGCTACTGTGCTACCTTATTTTGTTACGACAGGTTTACTGGCGGAGCCATTTTGTGTTTTGTGTATTGTGTATTGTCCTGCACTGTCCTGTGTTGTCTTGCACTGTTTGCACCAGTTGCACACATGCACTTTATGTGGCAAGGATCTCCTACTTAGTTCTTGGCCCTGTGTTTTTTCTGTTCTGTGACTGTTTTATGTTGTTTTATGTTGTTTTATGTAGCACCTGGGTTCTGGAGGAACGTTGTTTCATTTCACTGTGTACTGCATCAGCTATATATGGTTGAAATGACAATAAAAGCTTCTTGACTTGACTTGACTTGACTTGACTTGACTTTAAAATATAAGTGTGACGTATATGCACGATTAAGGATGGTGATGATATAATGTATGCTGCGCTTTTATATATATATATATAACTAATTTTGCCTTTTTAAGCATGATTATTTGATTTTTATGAACTCTTTTCATACACTGTGTTCTCTGCGAAGCTGAGTATTATACTATATTAATGCTGAGTAATGGTTATACAGTGCCCTCCACAATTATTGGCACCCCTGTTTAAGATGTGGTCGTGGACTTCAAAAAATTCTCCTTTTTTTTTAAAACAACATAGAACCCAAATGCAAAAAAAAGAGAAAAATCCAACCTTTTATTTAAGTACATTACTTTGGTGGTAAAAAAATCACACATTTAGAAAAAAAAAAAAACTTGAAATCATGTGTGCCCCAATTATTGGCACCCCTGATGTTAATACTTTGTACAACCTCCTTTTGCCAACAAGACAGCACTTAATCTCCTCCTATAACATTTCACAAGATTGGAGAACACAGAGAGAGGGATTTTTGACCATTCTTCTTTGCACAATCTTTCTAGATCATCCAGTGTCCTGGGTCCTCTCTTATGCACTCTTCTCTTTAGCTCGCCCCACAGGTTTTCGATTGGGTTAAGGTCTGGGGACTGAGATGGCCATGGGAGGACCTTGAGTTTGTGACTGCTGAACCACTTTTGTGTAGATTTTGCCACATGTTTTGGATCATTATCCTGCTGAAAGACACAATGACGACCCATCTTCAGCTTTCTGGCAGAGGCCATCAGGTTTTTATTTAAAATATCCTGGTACTTCAAAGCGTTCATAATGCCATGCACCCTAACAAGGTTCCCAGGGCCTTTGGAAGAGAAACAGGCCCACAGCATCACAGATCCTCCACCATACTTCACGGTGGGCATGAGGTGCTTTTTGGCATACTCATCTTTTGTTTTACGCCAGACCCACTTAGAGTGTTTGTTGCCAAAAAGCTCAATCTTAGTCTCATCTGACCAAAGCACACGATCCCAGTTGAAGTCCCAGTACCGCTTAGCAAACTCCAGACGTTTACGTTTGTGAGTGTTAGTGAGAAAACGCTTTTTCCTTGCATGCCTCCCAAACAGCTTGTTGGCATGTAGAGAGCGTCTGATGGTTGTTTTGGAGACTCTGTGACCCCAAGATGCCACTCTTTGATGCAATTCTGTGACGGTGAGCTTGGGAAATTTTTTTGCTTCTCTTACCATCCTCCTCACTGTGCGTTGTGGCAAGATAAACTTGGGACCTCTTCCAGCCTTGTTTGTCACTGTTCCAGTTGTTTTAAACTTCTTAATGATTCCTCTGACTGTAGATACCGGCAAGTTAAGGCGAGTGGCTATTTTCTTGTAGCCATTGCCTGACTTATGAAGGTCGACACACATCTGCCTTACTTGAATGGTGTGTTCTCTTGTCTTTGCCATGTTGACAAATGGGTAAGAGAATTAGGCCTCTGTGTCACGTCATATTTATACCCCAGGGAAACAGGAAATCATGAATTACTAATTAAAAGTCCCTAGATACCCTGACCAACCTTAGCAACTACAGAAAAATATATAAAAAAAAAAAAACAATTACATTTTTCAGAGGAATTGTTAGGGGTGCCAATAATTGTGGCACACATGATTTCAAGGTTTTTTTTTTTTTTCTAAATGTGTGATTTTTTTACCACCAAAGTAATGTACTTAAATGAAAGGTTGGATTTTTCTCTTTTTTTTGCATTTGGGTTCTATGTTGTTTTAAAAAAAAGGAGAATTTTTAGAAGTCCACGACCACATCTTAAACAGGGGTGCCAATAATTGTGGAGGGCACTGTATGTATTAAGCTGGAATTTAAACTGATATAAGCAATGTTATATGTTAAGAGGCTTAAATAATATTGTTTTTTTTCTCATTTTTATTTTATTATGCTGGCCTTCCACTAAGCACTGTGAACTTGTGAACTTTTGTGCACCCTCATATACAAGATACACATGTTATGCGGTTCCTCGCTTAGGTAACCTTTTTACACCAGACTGCGGTTTCTAGCCTAGCTAATCCGCTTGTTGTTGTTGAAATTTTGCACACTCTGCAAAACTGCACCTGTTATTCTCCAATACTATTCTCCAATAAACCTATCAAACTCATATCACAACTACCTTTATTTTGTTTTTATTATTTTGGTATTCTACTCTATTTTTATAACTCAAACTAGCTACATTTCTCGACATGCACTTTTTAGCAGTTATTCATGAAAGTATGCTAATTAACATAAAGATTCCTATTTTCATAATACTATCATATTTTTAATGAAAAGCAATATTTTTGCCAAAACTTGATCTGTCCTATAACTTTTTTCATTCTTTTATTCAACGTTTTAACGGTTTGTAATACAATTGTGCTTATGAATATGAAAATTCATATTTTCATAATAACTATCTCTTTTTTTCAAAATCATAATTTTGTAATGTTTGTTGTTGTAGTGTCACTTTTTTGTTTTTCGTTCACTTATTGCCATTTTTAACAGTTGTTAATCAAATTATGTTTATAAATATGAACATAAATATTTTTATCACAACTATTACATTTTTACAAGTCATATATATATATATATATGCTAATATAAAATAAATGGGAAAATCCATATTTTCATATTTTGTCATAACATGATTTGTCATGTCACCTTTTAGTTTTCGTTCACTACCATTTAACAGTTATTCATTAAATTATGCAAATTAATATAAACATTTATATATCCAAAACTATCATTTATCATATGAAATTATGAAAGGACATTTTTTTTTAATGAAATTATGAAGATGAATATGAAAATTATTTTCAATATATAATTTTTTTGAGAAAAAAAAATCATATTTTCAATAAATCTTGATTTTTCATTGATTTGTTTTATCCCATTATTCCACTTTTTAACAGATTTTAATGAAATTATGCTTATGAATAAAAAAATAGATAGATATGTTTTTGGTGAAAAAAATCATATTTCTGTCAAATCATGATTTGGCATGTAACACATTTAGCTTTTCGTTCATGTATTGCACTTTCGTTTATGTATTGCACAATTGTCAAACAAAAGTTTTTTTCTGAAATTTTTCTAATGAAAATGAAAATTCATATATTCGTTATCGTTTTTATGAGAGACTCATATTTCTTTATAAATATTGCTTATGAGTATGAAAATTCATAATTTCATAACTTTGTCATGTCATGTTTCATTGACTTTTTACACTTTTTAACTTTTTAATTTTTTTAATGCTTTCTCATCAATTTTTATTTTTTATTTTTCATTCGCTTATTGTCTTTGTTAATGGTTATTCATGAAGTTATGACAATTGATATAAAAATTCATATTTTCATAATAACTATCATTTTTGTACACGTAGGACAGAGGAGCCCGGAGTGGCTTATAGGTCGAGGCCATAAACCCAACAAGGTCAGCGGGGTGGACCAGCCCGCAGCGTTGCAATGTCCCGGAGTGATACTCCAGCAGACCAGGCCATAGAGGCCGCCACACTCTGGGTGGAGTGAGCCCTGACCCCGAGCGGAGCAGGAAGACCAGGACTCGTAAGCTGAAAGAATGGCATCCACTATTCACCTGCTTAACGTCTGCCCATTAACTAGGAAACCTTTCCTATTAGGGCCACAGCAGACGAACAGCTGCTCAGACTTCCTCCATGGACTCGTCCTGTGGAGGCAAGCGTCCAGTGCTCGTACTGGACACAGTCGGTTCTGTATCTCCTGTTATAAATGGAGGAGAGCAGAATACCTGTAACACGACACGTCGTGTGGGTCACCTTAGGTACGTAATCAGGTTTTGGCCATGCCAAGAGGAAGGCACAACCGCCAAGACCCAGACAGGCACTCTGGGTCGCGTCCTGGGCCTCAGCTGCTGGGTGCCACGGAGAAAACGTGTCACCAGAGGGTGCCTACTCAGCGACTGCCCCGCAGGCAGGGTGATATATGCCACGATGGCGGACACGTAACCCTTCAGGGTTGAAAGGGTTAACCCTGTGGCAAACTGTTCCTGTAAAAACTCCAGAACTGAACCATCCGGGCAGTTAACTGGGTCCAAGTCATGGTGCTCACACCATGACGTGAACAGTCACCACCATGCGGCTTACGACCTCCTCGTAGAGGGAGCTCTGGAAAGGAGATAGGTCCACCTAAGCTCTGTAGAACCTCTGCCATACCTGCTCCACTACCTCGGGGTGAAGTCGCCATTCCCCAGGCCTCGGCCATTGTCTCGACAGGGCGTCTGCTCTGACATTCAACCGTCCCGGGATGTAAACCGCTCCCAATGAGAGGAGTTTGTCCTGGGACCACAAGAGGACCTCTCGCGCCAGTTTGTACAAGGGGCGAGACCGGAGGCCCCCCTGGTGGTTGATGTACGAGACCACCGCAGTGTTGTCCATGCGGACCAACACATGGTGGTCCCTTAGGTCTGGAAGGAAGTGTTTAAACCCCAAAACTGCCATCATCTCCAGGCAATTTATGTGCCACGAGAGACGTGGGCCGCTCCACAGACCCTCGGCGGAGTGGCCACTCTTGACCGCTTCCCACCCCTGGAGGGCAGTGTCCGTCATTAGCGTTACGCCACGACAAGGAGTTTCTAAAACGGCGCCTTGGGACAGAAATGTCGGGTCCTTCCATACATCCAAAGCTCGAAGGGCACGCCGCGAGGCCTTGATGGTACGATACGGATTCCCTCTGGGGGAGAACCCTCTGCCCCGGAGCCACCACTGGAGGGGCCTCATGTGGAGGAGGCAGAGTGGAATTACACTGGACGCTGCCGCCATGAGACCCAGCAGCCTCTGGAACTGCTTCACAGTAAATGGCTGGCCTGCTCTTACCGTCCTGACTGCGGTAGGAAATAACTTTGATCCGGGCGGGAGACAACTGTGCCCGCAACCTGGCCGAGTCCCACACCATGCCCAGAAAAGTTGTTCTCTGCGCTGGAGAAAGTACACTCTTCTTGGCGTTTAGTCTGAACTCCAGTTCCTTCATGCAGGCGAGAACGACATCTTGATGCCGCACTGCCTGGTGCTCTAAATGAGCCAATATCAACCAATCGTCGATATAATTCAAAATGCGGATGCCCTGAAGCCGCAGCGGGGGAGGGACACATGCCGTTGAAAAAGAAAATTTATATTTTCATAATTATCATATTTTTAAGCTAAAAGTCACATTTTTGTCAAAATTTGATTTGCTAAGTTACCTTGTTCGTTCCCCTATTCCACTTTTTAACGGTTTAAAGTAAATTATGCTTATTAATATAAAAATTAATTGTTTTATAATAACGATTAAGTGTTTATGTTAAAAGTCATATTCCTGTCAGAACATTCTTTGTCATGCCACCATTTCATCTTTCTTTCACTTATTGCACCATTTAACAGTTATTCGTAAAATTATGCTAACTAATATTAAATTTCATATTTTCAAAATGACTATCATTCTTTTAAGAAAAAAGTGATCTGACAGTCAAAACAGTATTTGTGATCTTACTTTTTAGTTTTTTCGTTTATTTATTGCTGTTTAAAACGGGTATTCATGAAATTAAACTAGTTAATTTAAAAATCCAAATTTTCATAATAACTGATATTTTTTGGAAAAAAGTTATATTTTTGTCAAAACATGATTTGTTATGTCTAATCTCATAAAAAACATTGTGGTCAAATGCATGCAATCTGTGCAAATATAACATGGTTCGAAAAACCGTTTGACTTTTGTACGGCGAGGCTGAGACTTACGGAATCGCATTTTCAGCTCCTAGCAAACTCATTCATTACAGCACATTTGGCTACAAATGGGGTGATGTTTGACTTTTGATGAATTATGACTTTCTACAACTGATTTGTTCACTTTTTGCAGTTTTTAAAAGTCTTTCATCAAATTATGATTATGAATATGAAACTTCATATTTTCATAATAACTATCATTTTTTCACAACAATAGTCATTTTTGTCAAAATGTGATATTTCATGTCAGTATTTCTGTTAGTTTATTGTACCATTTTAGGGTTTTTTTCATGAAATTATGCTTCTAAATATAAAAATTCTCACAATAACTATATCTTTTTAAAAAACTTTATTTTTTCGAAACAAATTTATTTTACCATCATCATTCACTTTGCAATTTTAAAAGTTCTTTAATGAAATTATGCTTAAAACCCATATTTTCATATGAACTTTTGTTATTATGAAAAAAGTCACATTTTTGTCGAAACTTGATTTGTAATGTCAACTTTTTTGTTTCCTTGTTCCACTTTTAATGGTTTTAATAAATGTTTACAAATGAGCATGAATATTCATTCTTTTTCTGGAATTTTTTTTATATATTTTATTGATATCTCAATTTAAATATATGTTAATTTGTAGTTTTTACAAACTACTTTTTACTGTTTACATTGCCTTTTTATTGGTTATTCATAAAATTATGCTCATTGATATATAAATTCACATTTCCATAATTATTATTTTTGCATGAAAAAACATAATTTATTAAAAGTCATGTTTTTGACAAAACTTGTACTTTGTAATGGTTTTTCATGAAATTTTGCTAATGGCAATAAAAATTTATATATTTATAATAAAATTTTTATGAAAAAAAGGTTTTTTTGTCAAATCGTGAAATTTCATGTCAGTATTTTCGTTCACTTACTGCACCCTTTTAAGTTCTTCCATGAAATTATGATTTTGAATATGAAAACGTATATTTTCACTCTAACTATCATACCTTTTATGAAAAAATTTTTTTTCAAAAACTAATTTGTCATGTCACTATCATCGTCTTTCGACAAAAGACAAAAGACATCTATTTCTTAAAACATGATTTCTCATGTCAATTGTTTTTTTTTTTTCGTTCACTTATTGCCTTTTATAACGGTTATTCATGAAATTATGCTAATTAATATAAAAATTCATATTTTCATAATTACTTTCATGAAACTTTGCTAATGGCAATAAAAATTATTATTTTTATAACATATGTTAATGAAACAAATTCATATTTTTTGTCAAAACTTTATTTGTCATGTCATGTCATGTTGACTTTTTGCACTTTTTAGCATTTTTCTCTGAAATGTTGCTTCTGAATTTTATAATGTAAATTTTTTTTTAATATCAGATTTTCATGAAAAAAGTTATTTTTCTCAAAACATCAAGTCAAGTCAAGTCAAGAAGCTTTTATTCCCATTTCAACCATAATTAGCTGAGGCAGTACACAGTGTAATGAAACAACGATCCTCCAGAACCCTGTTGCTAAATTAAACAACATAATGCTACATAACAGAAAACACAGAGCTAAGGACTAGTAAGTGTCCTTGCCACATAGTGCATGGAGTGCAACCTGGTGCAAACAGTGCAATATAGACAGTGCAAGTCAACAAAAAAACAGTGTAAAGCAACACAAGACAGTGTAGGACAAATACACAAAACACAAAATAGTGCCACCAGTAAACCAGTAAAGTATATTACACAGTCTTCTTCTTCTTCTTCTTTCGGCTTTTCCCATTAGGGGTCGCCACAGCGGATCATCTGTCTCCATACCCCCCTGTCCTCTACATCTGCCTTTTTCAAACCAACCAAGGCATGTCTTCCCTTACCACAGCCATAAACCTCCTCCTAGACCTTCCTCTTTTTCTTCTTCCTAGCGGCTCCATCCTCTGCATTCTCCTACCGATATACCCCATGTCCCTCTGCACATGTCCAAACCATCTCAATCTCGCCTCCCTCACCTTGTCTCCCAAATGTCCTACATGCGCTGTACCTCTAATAAACTCATTTCTACTCCTAGCCATCCTCGTCACTCCCAACAAGAACCTCAAAATCTTTCTCTAAATCCACAAATGCACAATGCAACTCCTTCTGACCTTCTCTATACTTCTCCATCAACATTCTCAAAGCAAATAATGCATCTATGGTGCTCTTCCTCGGCATGAAAAAATACTGTTGCTCACAGATGGTCGCCTCTTTTCTCTGACTGGCTTCCACTACTCTTTCCCATAACTTCATGGTGTGACCGATCAAATTAATTTCCCTGTATTTACTGCAGGTCTGCACGTCTCCCTTATTCTTAAGGATTGGTACCAGCACACTCCTTCTCCATTCCTCAGAACAATCTGGTTAAAAACTCCACTGCCATCTCTTCTAAACATCTCCATGCTTCTACCGGTTTGTCATCTGCTCCAACCGAGTTTCCACTCCTCATCCTCTTGATCGCTGTTCTCACTTCCTCCTTACTAATCCTATCCACTTTCTGATTCACCATCTCCACACCATCCAACCTTCTCTCTCTCTCATTTTCCCTGTTCATCGGCTGCTCAAAATACTCCCTCCATTCTCAACACACTCAACACACTCTCCTCACTATTCAACACATTTCCATCCCCATCCTTCATTGCCCTAACTTGGAGCACATCCTTTCCAGCCTGGCCAATCAGTATAAATAATTTTTTCCTGCATAGCTTTCCTGCACTTCCTCATTCCACCACCACATCTCTTTGTCTTCCTTTCTATTTCCACATGTCACACCAAGTACCTTTCTCGCTGTCTTCCTTATCACTTCTGCAGTAGTTGCCCAATCATCCAGCGCCTCTTCACCACCACCGAGCTCCTGTTTGACCTCTTGCCTGAGTCTCACACTATAGTCTTTCTTCTTCAGTTTTCACCATTTTATTCTTCTTTCAGGCCTCACTCTCCTCCTTTTCTTCTTTACCACCAAAACCACCCTACATACCGCCGTCCGATGCTGTCTAGCTACACTGTCCCCTGCCAACACCTTACAGTCTCTAATCTCCTTCAGGTTGCATCTCCTACATAGAACATAGTTCACCTGTGTGCACCTTCCTCCACTCTTATATGTCACCCTATGCTCCTTCTTCTTAAAATAAGTGTTCACCACTGCCATTTCCATCCTTTTAGCAAAATCTACCACCATCTGCCCTTCCACATTCCTCTCCTTAAAACCATACCTACCCATCACCTCCTTATCACCTCTGTTCCCTTCATCTACAAGCCCATTAAAGTCTGCCCCAATCACCAATCATTCATTCCTAGGTACACTCTCTACCACTTCATCTAACTCACGCCAGGATTTTTTCTTCTCCTCCATCTCACAACCCACTTGTGGAGCATAGGCACTGATGATGTTTATCAGTCATAGTACCAACATTTAAAGTACCAACCCGAACTTCCACTCTCCTCCACTTCTCCTTTTCCTGCTGTCTATGTAGACATCTTCCTAATCTCCTTCTCCTCCTTTGGCTAACAGTAGCCTAATTTCCACGGGTACCCTGTTGGCTAACAATACCTGTGGCGGCCTCAACTGATCCCATATGAATTATTGATTCGTGATCGGCATATTTGAATTGGCACATGTTTTACGCTTGGATGCCCTTCCTAACGCAACCCTCCCCATTTATCTGGGCTTGGGACCGGTGCTAAGAGTGCACTGGCTTGTGCAACCCTAATGTGTGTGTGTGTTTAGAGGTTGAAATATTATTTACGTACCTGTTTTCTGTGTGCATGTGTGTTTGTGCATTTGCATGTGTGCAAACACTGTAACAAATCACTGTTCTTTTTACAGCAAAGAACAAAAGTACATACTTTTGAATATTATATTAAGAAGCTGTATGAGCTTTGCTTATGAAACTTTAGTATATTGCATACTAACGAGTGCACTGGCTTGTGCAACTATAATGGCTGGGTTAAAAAATATAATGATTTATATGATTTTTCATATTAATAAGCATACATTCATGAAAAACTGTTTAAAAGTGCAAAAGGGGAAGGAAAAAGTTTTAGAAGGTCAAAATTTTTAACAAAAATGCATCAACTGCTTGTAAGCTACTTGAATAACAGTAGGAGTCTTAGGAATGTTTACTGAACATATTGCTGCATTTTACACTTAACTAAACTCAGCCTTGGCTAGGAACACTGTGAACATCGCACATCGCTTTCCCAGGAGGGAACTAGTAACACCCTCCCAGTCATCTTAATGGAACCCCACCATTGCAATACTCTACCAATACCAGGTATCCAATTAGAATCTTTGGTGTAACTGCAATGCTCAACTAATACCAGGTATCCACTTAGAATCTCATCCACTTCCAAGGATGCATTTTAGCATTAACAGGCACATGACGTGACTTCCGAAGTTTTGCATGCCTTGACAGTTTCCTTTACATCTTTGTAGATGCCCAGCCACTACACTTAACTCCTTGCGAATACCTTTATGTGCACAATGCCAGTACCTCTCTACTTGCCAAACTAGGAACAACCACACAGCTTCACCGAAAGACAAAGTTCTTATTTGAGAAGAGTTTGTTGTGGCAAAAAAAAAAAAAGATCTGAACATATGCTACTTAATGTTTTGCTTCCAACTGCTAAGTGGCAGACTGGTCAAGAGGAGATGCAGGGATTCCAGAACAGTAGCATTTTTTGGAAGAAAACAGCGGTAAAGGTTAAGTAGCCCTAAGAATGATTATGGATATAGAGTGTTCTGTGAACTGGGATATTTGTATGCTGTCGTCCCATCGATCTCACAAGTTCACTCAAGTTTGTTGCTGGTGGTGTGGTGGGTCGTCTCTTATCCCAGAGATCCCTCATGTTTGTGTTACCTTCTGGTTCTTCCTTTTAGTTATGCGCCATAGTGAGTCTTGCCGAAGTCCCCAACTGCACAATGTCCTTAACTTTCATACGACAACAAGGACACATAATAATTCCTATCCTTCTCTTCCTGTCACCCTCTTCTCTCTCTCTCTCTCTCTCTCTCTCTCTCTCTCCTGAGGTTCCAGTGATAACTGTTCCTGCCCCTCTTCCCTCCTCGGATCTTCCCACTTTGTCCAGGCCTGTCTCTGGATAGTGTTCTCTTCGATTGGAGGCCACTTTGTGCAGCTGGGGATGGTTTCTCATAAATGCCCTGGGGTTCCATGAAATTACGGAGTAAGAAAGGGAGCTTTAAGGATAGATTTGGACTGTAGTTAATGTCAACAGTTTGCTACACTGACACAGGACTACAGTTTGCTTCTGATCACCATCACTGTACCCCACAACATCATTTATCTGTAATAAATGGACATTCGGTGCAACCCAGACGAGGATGGGTTCCCTCTTGAGTCTGGTTTCTCTCAAGGTTTCTTCCTTATGCCATCTCTGGGAGTTTTTCCTTGCCACAGTCGCCACGGCTTGCAGGAAAAAACTTACAAAGAACACTTATTAAGAACATCTTATTAATTTTGATCACCACATTATCTGTGTAAAGCTGCTTTGAGACAATGTTCATTGTTACAAGCCCTATACAAATAAAAATGAATTGAATTGAATTGAATTGAATATACCAGATATTGTGCCAAAACTAACATACATCATCATGTACAACATACTGCGTTTACTTTTCCTGAGGTACCTTCCCAACACCTACAAATGGATTCCACGCATATGCCACCTGTAGGAAATTTGACATACCTGTTGGTTATAAATAATAGATGCAGTAAGTGGCCAGAAACATTTGCATGCATGATAGAGAATGCCAAAACAGACAGAGAAACAGAGATCATATCTAGGTTTAGTATTCCTAGTGTGATTGAAAGTGACAAAGGCACACCTTTTACTTTTTGTTCGATATTGGATATTGGAGGTTTCCCATGCGATCTATGATATGACATGTGCAGTAGTTCATCAGTCCCAAGAAGCTTTACATCTGTTTCACAGTCTGAGGTCTTGTAAACTTGGTCACAAGCTTTATCTCACATTGGCCTTCTGAGATCACATTGCCCAGATATGAGACCTTTTGCTTCACTGCAGTGGAGAATACGGCTGGTGAGTCAACAAAGCCCTCAGGAAGACAGGTCCAGGTGAATTGACTTCCCCTATAGGTAAATGCGAAAAGCGGCTGCATCTCAGAGGCCAAAGGGACACTGAAAAAGGCATAGCAAAAATCTATTCCAGTAAAAAAATCTGTGAGTATAGAACTAACAATGGTAGCTACATCGGGCACCAAAGGAGCTAACAGAATAACTATTTTATTAATCTATCGTAAATCTTGTGTTAGCCTCCAGCATTTTTTATCTGCCTACAAGACTGGATTAATTTGTGTGTTATAAGGTGAATGTGTCTCGATCAAAACACCTTGTGAGAATAAAATGTCAATAACCGGTGCAATGCCAGCATTCTTCTTTTTTGACAATGGATATTGCTTAATAAAAATCGGATGGTTTGTTTTGATGAGTGCATGATACGATTTTACCTGGATTAAACCTGCGTGTCTTTGTGAGAGGCCCATAATTTAGGGTTAACTTTACCTCATTTGGTTCATCGGGCAAGACTTCTGTACTATAGTGGAATAAATCTTCCGGATGTGGCTGTGGCTCAGGAAAGCACAAGGACAGAAGTAAAAGAGAGTAGAAACCTCTAGCAGCATTTAAATCTCTAGGAAAAGGTATCTAGATGTGACACAATTTCACTTCATCCGGCACTAATCCTATATGCAATCTTTGGGATTTTCTTCCGGCAATAATTGAGAGATGTCATTACCCATCTTACCCCATCATTACCCATATTACCATCTGAAATGACCAAGCACCTTCAGTAAGGACTTTATTTAAAATAAATAAATAAAATAAATTGTACAGAGTATTTTCTATACAATTGTGTTTTTCAGTCCTTAACAGTAACATGCTCTAAAACTCTAAAACAAGTTCACTAACATGACCCCGATCTAAAAATAGAGCAGTGAATGGTTTTTAGTTTCTTTGGCTTTCTATTAAAACAATATTATAATAAATACACAATGTGCAAAATATTTTCCATGAGTCACTTCTTAACAGTTATCTTTCCTTCAAATGCATGGAAAACATTGGTAGTAAAATGTAGTAGTGCAACCTGATAAAGTGCATTAGGAGAACCTGAGAAATTGAACTAAAACCATCTAGCTTCAACAAGGCCTGTAAGACTTTTAGGCCAATAAGCTGACCTCTTATGATCATGAACTTTAAAGGACATTTTTTGTTAACAGCCTACAGCTCCAAGGAGATTTTCTGAAACACCTCAAAGGTGTATTTCAGTTTCTTTGGATAGCTTAGTTCCAATGCATAAATAAGGCCCATTAGGTAGGGCCATATAGGATCTTTACAATGTGAGTATGTAAGGTACACAGAAAGTCTTTGTCTGAACTCACACATCTTTGGTTACTATGTTTTCTGACCCAATCAGGAACAGTTTTAACTCAAGTTTTTCCAGTGTGTATATGTACTTGTCTGTTATCTGCAATAAAATGAAGAATATATGCGCCATTTTGTGTGCTGTGTGATTCTTTCCTGATCAGAAAAGGCACCACAAGCATCGTAGATTGTATGGAAAACCTGTCCAAGAATTAACTGTTGTTTGGGCATGATAAAAATCTAACAGTTTTTTAAACTGAGCTGGCCATGACACAGAATCAAGGGAAGAGGTGCTCCCTGGAGAAGACAGAATTGTGGTATTGCTGGATTCAGTTGAGCAGGAACCAGCATATTTCAATAAGCTGTCCTGGACTCCTTGATCACTTGAAAAATCCTGAAATTTTAATGTGAGCACTGGTTCAGAAAGACCCCCCTTGATGGTGCCCTTCAGGGTGTTTCTTGTCCTTTATTTCATCAGTTTAATGGACTGAAAAACTGAAAATTTAAATCTTGGTCCTGAAAATGACAACTAAAATCTTGTTTAATTGCAAAAGTCTCTTGTACAATATGCTTCTATTCCTCTACAGTCAAACGTATTCCTGACTGCAGTATAACTCTGAGTCTGGCAGACATGATATTTCTGCAGAATGTAAAAAAAAAAACAACATTGGTTAAGTTGAATTTAGGCATGCAAGGAATCAAAAAGTAAAAGATTTCCTTTTGATATAGATCACTTGTAGAGGACAAAATCACTTGTAGAGGACATTTTCAGGTACTATTTTGCATCTTTTCATATCTCAAGTTTTGAATCTTTAAAATTCATATGAAACATTTAAATAATGACCGTGAATTGAGGATTCAGGAACAACAGAAAACAAGTCAAAATATACTGTATTTAAATACCTAATCTTGGATGGGTATGTGATGCTTCAGAATGACAAATCGCTCTTTCAACAGTGTATGCTGAAAGAGGATAGAAGTCTGTAAGTTCCAGTTGCTCAAGGATTGTGACTTGTCTTGTGGATTCCAATTCAAAAGTGCTACGGTGCTCACTGTACCATGCATGTAGACACTTGACAGCAAATACAGGCTGTCAATGCAAAATAAGGATTAGATTTAGTTCAACAAAATCTGGAAGTCCTCCAGTGGCTCCATGTGGCAAATTCATTCCCACTGAGTAAGTGGTGACATGGCAGGTCACTGTATTGGCAACCTGGAAGCATGCTTCTCCAGAAAACATTTTATGCAATGCTTCCTGTATTTTTTCTTACTTGAGGACATCCACAGGTAATGTGGAAATATGAGACATTGAGGGCAGGTTTAAGTACATCTGGTCCATGCAGATGGTAAGCCAGCTTAAATTGATGCTTAAATGCAAGAGACAGTAAAATGTTGCAAAAACAAGTGGTATGTTGAACTACTCGCTTGAAAAAGCTATGCTTAGCTTCAAAGCGCATGTCCACGTGAAGACACATTGCCTTTTTACACCAAAACAGTGTATGAGAGTGAGACTTTCTAAAGCTGCTTGAACATGAAAAATAATGTTCCTGCTTTGTTTTTGCTTGCATTGCCCCAGTCCTTTTACCTGAAACCCAAACAGCGTTCTCAAACAAACCCTGCAGACATGAGATCCAGAAAAAGCTTTCCCAAAATCCACCGTGAATGGGCACCTAAATTGTCAGCTACTACACTAACTATTGTGCCTTTGATTTTCTTTCCAAACAAAGGAATAAATAGTCCTTCTTCCAAATGGACAATGTCTTTTAACAGTGGCTCAAGCACTGCCTCATAACCATACTTCTTAACATCTATTGACTTACAAAGCACAGCTAAATAAATGGACTTAAGTGTTGCACAAAACTGTATTAGAATATTTGCCAATACCCAATACACTGCAGTAATCTTGTGTTTTTTTCTGGATGTCTTAGAGGATTGCACACTTCAAAATCATCAGTGTAGACAAGGAGAGGAAGAGCTATGTCTTCAGTAGATAAAATTGCATTTTCTTTAAAATGTGTTCCATCAGTAAATAACTCGTAGCGACTCTCATGAGTAGTGTATGGAGAGTTAAAAGCTTTCACCTGTATGTATTTAACACTTAATATCTGTGACAATAACTGAATGGGAACAATGGGAACATATTGTATGGGTTGATCTTCCTTCTTGTCCAGAATGAATTCGACAGGCTCAACCACATGAAATTTCTTTAAAAAAAACATATTTTTTTGTAAGATGTGGCAAAAGGACTATCCGCTTTTAAAGTTGTGCTAACTGGATTGAACTCACTCAACTGTTTAACTAAATCTGAGATACCTTGGTCATCAAGCACACAGTCATGTTTCCTTAAACATGCGTCCATAGCCTTTTTAATGGCAGGACCTGACAATGAAGAGGATATAAACTGGAGCTCTGCTACAACTTCATTAATGCACTTGCTTGGCACATTGTAAATGCTCTCTAATTCTATAATAAAGTGGCCGAATTTCAGCTCAATTTCGACCTCTTTCAATTGTTCAGTTTTATACTCTAAACAGTCATCTGCTCCAAAACACTTGTATGTTTGAGAACAATGTGCTTCAACACTATTATTTGTAATATTTGACTGATCTATATACTTATGTACAATTTGTTCCCAAAAGTCACCCGAAGAATTTGCTGCATGTTGTCAGGATCTCTGTGATGCAATGCGACCATACACATTGGTGTGAAAATCGCAGTTTTTAAAGACACAGTGCACAGTTTTATCTTTCTTAAGATGAACTCCAAGATGTTGGAAGTAATCCTTCTAAGTGAAGAAACAAGAGGAGCATAGCTCACAATTAAAAAAAGCATAGATCACAAAAAAAAAAGCATGACTCGTGTTGATTCGTCAGTTGAATGTCTCCTTCTAAAATGTGATTTTAGGGCACTATAGGTTTTAAAGGAGCAAGAATAGATGACATGTAAACGGGAGAAATTCACTGTGGTTGTGTCTTAAACTGTATTGGCTAAAAAGTTCATTTGGCAGCAAAGGTGCAAATCTTAATCAAATTTGAGATTCATTATATGATGGTAGAAGTCAGGAGCTCAGCTTCCATTAGCAGCATTTGCCTCTCTGTCTGCTTGTCTGTTCTCAAAAATGTAGAACAAGAGAAAATAAATATTTACCAGGTCATCATCTGTGATCTTAACCAAAGAACAGTTTGCCTGTTTACATACTGTTTGTCTCTATCCATGCTGGAATTCCCTCTAATCACATTTGCCAAAGAAATGTGGTGACTTAAAAAGTCACCATAACTCATTTGTTTCGATTATAAACATTACAGATAAGGATTACTTTCAAAACCTAGGACATCTTGAAACAAATCTTCAGTGTGTGACTTTTCTTTTTGTATGGGTTTTTTGTCATCCTATAGGTGTCATCGTCTATATTGTTAAAATAAAATAAAATAAAATGAAAATTTCAAAATGCCTGCTACTGATGCGAAAAACACAGAAAATGAAATTCGAGGCAAATTTTTTGACGGCCGAAAATTTTGGAGGCAGTATGTAAACTTAAAGATTTTGCATATGCAGCTAATCGCTACAACTGCTTAGCATTTATAATGTAAACATCTATTATCGATATTAAATTAAATATATAAATAATAAATATATACTTTATTATCGTAATCGTGTATTTATTACTTTCACATTTAAAAATGTTCTATTCTTAGACTACATGCCTTATTTTATAGCCGCTTGCTGACACCAGTTTCAAAACTATTTTAATGTTACTTGCATTAAGTTTCTATTACATGTGAAGCAACTAGCCACCTACCAACATATCCACATGGTAACGTTAGTTAGTAAATCCAGGTACAACAATGTTGATACCAATTGTGCTGATACCAATTTTTAAGAATAAGGGAGATGTGCAGACCTGCAGTAACTACAGGAGAATAAAATTATCAGTCACACCATGAAGTTATGGGAAAGAGTAGTGGAAGCCAGGCTGAGAGAAGAGGTGACCTTCGGTGAGCAACAGTATGATTTCATGCCAAGGAAGAGCACTACAAACACAATATTTGCTTTGAGAATGTTGATGTTGAAGTATAGAGAAGGTCAGAAGGAGTTGAATTGTGTGTTTGTGGATTTAGAGAAAGCACACGGCAGGGTGCTGAGAGAGAAGTTGTGGTATTTTAGAGGAATTCAATTCAATTAATTTTTATTTGTATAGTGATTTTAACAATGAATATTGTCTCAAATCAGCTTTACACAGATAATGTGGTGATTAAAAGTAAATATGTTCTTCATAATAAGTTTGTCCCTGATGAGCAAGCCGGTGGCGACTGTGGCAAGGAAAACCTCCCCGAGATAGTATAAGGAAGAAACCTTGAGAGGAACCAGACACAAGAGGGAACCCATCCTCATCTGGGTTGCACCGAAAGTCCATTTATAGCAAATATACGATGTTGCAGGGTACAGTGATGATGATCAGAAGCGAAAAGTAGTCCTAAATCAATGTGTCGAGAAAAAATATTTCAATCAACCTTATCTAGCGTGTGTTATAATCAAACTAATATTAATCCAACAAAATTAACCTAATAAACAATGTAGAACATATTAGATACAATAGAAGTAGTTTGATAAAAACTAATTAGCCTATATGTTAATTAAACTTATTTAACCTATTTACATCAAGTATAAGTAGAATAGTAATAATAAGGCACTTATGTGTGAGAGTAGAATAGAGTCTGACTGATGTTATGAGTGTGCTGAACAGACAAAGAACAAAGACAGCATTGAGTTTAAGCATGTTTATTGGAATAGAAAAACTTGTGGGCTTTTGCAGCTGCAGAAGACATGAAGGAGTAGTCTGTCTCAGAGTTGGGTGAAGGTAGGGTAGCAAGATAATCGGGTGAATGGACCGGAGATGTAGGAGAATAATCAGTGGGAGACCAGCATGAGGGATAAGGAGAAAACTGAGGTCTTGTCACAGGAAAGCAGGTGTCATCGTCAAGGTCGTCAGCATAAGTTTGGGTCTGTTGGTTGCAGGCAGCAAAAAGGTCAGATGAGGTCTGTGTGCCTATATTACGCGTAAAGGTGCTCTGCACGATGCGAGGAGGCAGACAGGGATTCTCTGGAACAGTTGAGCTAGACAGATGTTCAAGAAATTGAGCAATCTTAGTAGCAAGTGAGAAGAGCTGGAATTGGCGATATTTTTTGCGAAGACCACCCTTAGGAGATGTCCCAGAACATCTGTGTGATGGAGCTGAGCAAAAGAAACCAACAGATATAAGATGTTAAAACAGGGTAAAATCACAGTGACAAGAAAACACAAACTGCTAGGTGCATGCAAGAATAACACCCATTCAAAAAAAGATTCAACACACTATGTAACAATCATTTCAGAAAATAGAAATGAAGTATAACCTAGGTACTTGTATAATCAAGTAGAGTAATATGGTCAAACATATATGAATAGACAATCTAAATACACTGATATAGCTAGATTCAACGTAGAATACGTTGCATTATAAAACAGCATTATAAAACAGAATAAAAGCATAACACTTACCCATTGCAGATGCAGGAAGGCAAAATAGGCCGCAAAATAGTTGTTCACACTTGAAAGACTGAAGCAAGTTATGGTTGGATTTAGAGAGAATAAAGGCTTTATACTCACTAATTTTTTTTAATAAAACCAGATAAAGGCCGAAAATAAGGGGAATGGAGGAAAGCAGGAACTCCAAATATGGGACCATATGGGAACAGTGAAGACCAAGGCCAAAGATAAGGGGAATTGAAACAAAGAGGGCAAAGTCAGAAAATAAGGGGAATTGTTCAAGATAAAGAAATTAGAAGGAAAAGAAAAATGACACAGGGTGTCTTCAGGGTATAAATACGAGCGTGAGCAAACAGCAGGTGTACTTTGTCATTTTGGTGTGCTTTATCATTTTGATGCGCTGATCATTTTGATGTGAAGTACCCACCTTCAATTGAGCTAATTGGAACGTGTATGAAATAAAGGTGTTTTGCTTTTACTCATCCTTCATTGAGGATCCTTCATTGGCGGTTTGTGTCTATTATATTTTTGTCTTTTTAGAATTGGCTGGGCAACATTGGGAATTCTCCGAGCAAAGAATCCACACTCGATGTGTCGCTTCGGAGACGGGCTCTGAGTTCTGACAAATGTAGCAGACTGTTGACATTAACTACAGTCCAATCAATCCTCAAAGCGCCCGTTCTTACTCTGGAATTTCATGAAACCACCCAAGGCATTGATGAGAAACCGTCCCAAGCTGCACAGAGTGGCCTCCAGTCGAAGAGAACACTATCTAGGGGCAGGCCTGGACGAAGTGGGAAGATCCATGGAGGGGAGAGGGGCAGGAACAGTGGTCACGGGAACCTCAGGAGCATGTTTAACTCGACTGAGAGAGAGAGAGAGAGAGAGAGAGAGAGAGAGAGAGAGAGAGAGAGAGAGAGAAAGAGAGTGAAGAGAGAGAGAGAGAGAGAGAGAGAGAGAGAGAGAGGGAGAGGGAGAGGGAGAGAGAAGAGGGGTGACAGGAAGAGAAGGATATGGATTATTATGTGTCTTTATTGTTGTATGAGAGTTAATATCACTGTGCAGTTTGAACTGCAAGTCAGGTGTGTCAGAGAAGTATGTTAGAGTGGTGCAGGACATGTATGAGGACAGTGTGACAGCAGTGAAGTGTGCAATGCAACATGTGTGTAAATTAGAGCGAGGGCAGTGGAGTAGTGTGGTTGCATGGAGAAGAGGTGGTGAAGGTGGATGAATTTAAGTACCTGCGGTCAACTGTGCAAAGTAATGGAGAGTGTGTTAGAGAAGTGCAGCCAGGGTGGAGTGGGTGGAGAGGAGTGGCAGAAGTGATTTGTGATAGAAGGGTATCTGCAAAAGTAAAAGTCTATAGGACTGTGGTAAAACCTGCTATGGTGAATGGTTTGGAGACCGTGGCATTGACTAAAAGACAGCTGGAGGTGGTAGAGTTTAGATGCTGAGATTTTCATTGGGAGTGACAGGGATTGACAAGATTAGAAATGAGTTTATTAAAGGAACCACGCATGTAGGATGCTTAAGAGACAAGGTAAGGGGAGGCTAGACTGAGATGGTTTGGACATGTGTGGAGGAGGGACATGGGGTATATAGGTAGAAGAATGCTGAGTTGACTGTTGACTGTCAGGAAGAAGGAAAAGAGGAAGGCAAAGGAGGAGGTTTATGAATTTGGTGAGGGAAGACATGGAGGTAGTTGGTTTTAAAGAAAAAGATGTAGAGGACAGGGTGAAATGGAGACAGATGATCCGTGGCGACCCATAACGGGAGCAGCCGAAAGAAGAGGAATCATATATATATATATATATATATATATATGTATATGTATATATATATATATATATATATATATATATTATATATATATATATATATATATATATATATATGGTCATGAATGCTTCCTTTAGGTTGCTCTTTTTAATGTTCCGTGCGAGTATACATCACAAAACTGAGGTAACGTCTTTTTTTTTTTAAATACTTAGACTCACTGGTATATTCTCTTTTTAGCTCCACTTTTTGTCAGCTACATTGAAGAGAATTATAATACTTTAAGAATTTACATCCATAACCACACCATGATGTTTTGACATTGCAGGTATATTATAAGCACTGGGCGGCTTTCTTCTCAGCTTCATGCATCACTACGTGTCTACAATTTGATATTCACGTGGCATTTCCGGTGCTAGCTTTATATATGCGTACTGGAAACTAATTTAATTTTTTTTTTGCTGAAAGCCCAACTACCCTTTGCATTACAAAAAATAGGAGAATCTAGAAAAATTACAATAATTTTTTACAAGCAAAAGTACTGACACTGCGAACATTTTTTTGTGATTCATTTGTTTTATGTTGAAATAATTATTTTAATGAATTGTCTTTTTTTCAGCAATATTCATTACGTAATCTCACTACATAGTCATTGGAGCAATGTATACTACCACAAAATAATTTAACTGAGTTTTATGGTTGAATTACTATAGTTACATATAAATTCATATTTTTATTATGTTTGTTCGGATACCCAGGGACGGTGTCCCCGCCGGATGGATTAACTTGTAACACAAACAGGAAGCGGCTAGGTCGGACAGGGCCATTTCAAGTCAGCCATTGCTGTGTGTCGTGGCTGTGTTAGTAGCTAAGGCAGAGGAGCGCACGTTTACTACGGTTGCTCGTATTAAAAGAAGGAATTTTTAATTTCTGTCTGTAACAATCAGCTGGGCATCAACATAATAGATACAAGGTATGTGTTATACCTGTTAAGCGTGGTTAACAATGCTGGGTTTTCACAGATTTATTAAATTAGTGTAATGCAAACTTTATCAAATATGCTTCAATTGATAGTTATAATAATATTTGCTTATCGTATTCTTAAGCGATGAACGGTGTTTGATGTTACTGCTAATGAATTAGATAATGAAATATAATATGCTATATAATTTTGGTTTATATGTGCTATGTTGATTTTAATGTGTATTAAATTATACATCTATTTTTGTTTTCTCTGTCGCACGTGTGACACGTATATACTTCTCACTTGCTAATGATATTGGGCTATGAAGGATATGTAGAAGGATAATTATTGTTACTAAACTCATAGTAATACAGACTAGACGTAAAGTCATACAGTATCACATAGTCAATAAGAGTGCAGTAATACTGCTTACTGTGAAAAAGTATTTTCTCCTTCTTGAATAATTTATTTAATTAAATTTTTTCAAATAAGTTAGTTTATCAAGAAAATTTTTATGTTGCACTTTTTTCTTCTTTTTTCGGCTTCTCCCATTATGGGTCGCCACAGCGGATCATCCTTTTCCATACCCCCCTGTCCTCTACATCAAATCAAATTTTATTTGTCACATACACATACATACAGGCTACGACATGCATGCCTCTTTCAACCCAACTACCTAAATGTCTTCCCTCAACACATCCATAAACCTCCTCTTTGGGATTCCTCTTTTCCTCCTTCCTGGTGGCTCCATCCTCAGCATTCTCCCACCGATATACCCCATGTTCCTCCTCTGCACATGTCCAAACCATCACCGTCCCAACCACTCGCACCCCCGTCACCGTGTCTCCAAAATGTCTTACATGCGCTGTCCCTCTAATGAACTAATTTCTAATCCTGTTAGTCCTCATCACTCCCAACGAAAACATCTTCAGCTCTGCTACCTCCAGCTCCACCCCCTATCTTTTAGTCAATGCCACTATCTCTAAACCATAAAACATCGCAGGTCTCACCACAGTCCTATAAACTTTTCCCTTTTCTCTTGCAGATACACTTCTATCACAAATCACTCCTCCCACTCTTCTCCACCCACTCCACCCTGCCTGCACTCTTTTCTTCACTTCTCTAACACACTCTCCATTACATTGCACTGTTGATTCCAGGTACCTGAACTCCACCACCTTCTCCAACTCTTCTCTCTGCAACCACACCATTCCACTGCCCTCCCTCTCATTCACACACATGTACTCTGTCTTACTCCTATTGACATTTATTTCCCTTTTCTCAAGTGCGTCCCTCCACCTCTCTAGGCCCTTCTGAACATGCTCCCTACTCTCACCACAAATCACAATATCATCTGCAAACATCATTGACCGGTTGACATTGTCTGTCAACCGGTCCATTACCACTGCAAACAGGAAAGGGCTCAGAGCTGATCCTTAATGCAGTCAGACCTCCACCTTGAACCAATCTGTCGTTTCTACTGCACACTTCACTGCTGTCACTGTCCTCATACATGTCCTTCACATTACCCATTTTCAAATACAATGGAACCCGGTTATGTCGATGTCCTAGGGGGTCGCCAAAAGGCATCGAGGTAACCGATAATCGAGATAAACGAAAAACAAAATGGCGGCAATATATTAACGTGCTTGAAATTTCTCTATGTACATGATGTGCGTTAATAAATGAGAATGTGCATGCACGTGTTTTTGAAGGTTTTTTTTTTCACAACAGCTTTGCCGCGATTTGTTTGATGAAGGCATGCTATAAAAATACATACAGTACATGTTTATCTGTCAGGAATCCACCTGCCACGCCCCCTTCGGCCCCCTTCTGCGTGTCAGGTGCTTTCTCGGCCGCTTTCTCTGAAGCTCCGCTTCAATCGCGCACATATGGTGCTCGTTTATCATCATCACCAGCTCCTATTTAAACTTCCACACTCTCACTGTCCGTTATTGTTGGTTTATGTTGGTTCACGGTGGTCGTTGTTATCGCGCATGCGTATCCCGGTACGTGCCTTCCCACCGGCACTCTCTCAACGGCTGCTCTTTTCTTCCCAAAGCGCACCGCGCACAACCAAATGCGGTCATGAACTGGTGGTTAAACGTTCTCATTCAGGATTTTGTTTGACTGTTTGTATGATGTTCTTTATTATTAAAAGCTGTTAGTTTTACACCAGGTTTAAAGGGATGCATGTGTTTAAACAGTGGCCATTTTCGCAAAAGTGGTCTCTTTTTTTTATTGTTGACTAATAAACACTGACCTGAACTGAAGGAAATGAGGTCTACAGTTCTGTAGTTGTTTAGTTTATTTGTTGCTCTGGGTTCTTTTATGAACTTCTGAATGAGTTGTCATTGTATACTTTTAGTAATTTTGATAGGCTGACCTTGTAAAGGTTCACCATTGTTCCAGTTTTTTACATTTGTGGACAATGGTTTCCACAGAAGTTAGCAGAAGTCTCTAAGCCGTAGAAATGGCTTTGTAACCCTTTCCAGACTGATACATGTCAATTACATTGCTTCTCATCTGTTCTTGAATGTCTTTGCATAATGGCATTGTGTTGCTTTTTGAGATCTTTTAGCATTTTAAAAACTCCATTTTGTTTATATTTGGGTTATCTTTGTGTAATGTTAATTTGCTTGATGATCTGCATCATTTAAGTGTGGCAATTATGCAAAGAAAATCTTTTTCACAGTACTGTAATATTGGCACAGCCTTGATTCAACCAGGTGTTCTTGGTAGTCAGTATAACCCCATTTAGAATATTGCTTTTATATAACAGTTTTATAAATGTAAAATTATTTACTTATTACTGTATTGCTAAATGATGATATATAATTTATTTTTTATCTTTTATCTGGAAGGGTTAAAAAAATCCTATACTTATTGTTGGCTCTCAGGTAGCTGGCTGGATAACTTGCAATGAGTTGTACAGTAACTGTACATCCTCTGTAATTAGCTTTCTTCTTTTTTTTTTCATCTTAATCAGACTTTAATATCTTAGAAGCCTATTGTTGAATATTGTGTAGTTTGCCATTACCATTGTTGTTGCTAACTTTACTGTAGTAGCTAATAATTTACAACCCCAATTCCAAAAACATTGTGACTAAAATGTAAAAAAAATAGAATGTAATGATTTGCAAATCTTATAACCCCATCATTTATTCTTAATAAACAAACTTTTTAAATGCTTAAAATTAGGAAATGTAATGTTTTAAGTACAAACAAAATGAATCTTGAATCTGATGGCTGCAAAAAGTCTAAAAAAATATGGCAGTGAATCCAGAGAGTTTGTAAAGCTCAGAGTTAAGCAAATGCATCTTTTCTGATATGTATCCAAGATACATTGCCTGACCAAATAAGTCACAACCTGGATTTAACTAAGCAGAGATTTGACTTTGGAGCAATAGAAAAAGGTCATACAGTGGGGGAAATAATTATTTGATTCTCTGCTGATTTTGTAAATTTAACCCCTTACAAAGAAATTAACAGTCTAGAATTTTTATGGAAGGTTTATTTTTTATTTTGGTAACTATTGGTAACACACAGAGGTCTCCCTGCTCAAGAATGCACATGAACAGACCCGTCTGAATTTGCCAATGAACACCTAAATGATTCAGGGATAGCTTGGGAGCATTCTTAATGTGGTTTCAGGGAGATGAGATCAAAACTGAGCTCTTTGACATCAGCTCTGTCAAACATGGAGGAGGCAACATTCTGTTTTGGGGCTTTTTCTCTGCTAAAAGTACAGGAAGGCTTCACACCACATGAAGATGGGTTGTGGATGGGTCTTCCAGCATGACCATGAACGAAAACATATGACTAAGGCAACAATCTGATGATCTTGTAGCCCATTCCAGCCCTGTGCAATTATACAATCTTGTCCCTGACTTCCTTTAACAACTCTGGTCTTGCCCACGTTCCTGGTCACTCGGTCCCGCTATTTTAAAATGATCAGCAACTTGCTGTTAGTTAGGTTCCAAATGAGATCCCGCAAATTATCCGCTATTTCTGAACCGCAAATTATCAAGGGTTGATTATATTAGGAGTTCTTTCTTAAAGGGACAGGACTAATTTGGCTCTGTGAGTCAGAATTCTTCGCTGGTTGGTATCGGATCAAGTAATTATTTCACTCTAACAAATATATTTATAACCTTTGTGTTTTTTTTGTTTTTTTTTTCTTCTCTGTCTCTGTTAAACCTACTATAAAGATTCTAGACTGTTAATTTATTTATAAGGGGGATTCTTTGTAGGGCTGTGTATTGGCAAAAATCTGACGATACGATACATATCACGATATGGGGTTGCGATACGATATGTTGCGATACATTGCGATATTGTAAGCAAGGTGATATATTGGGATATTTCTTATTTTAGTTATAGGATAAAGTTTTAGGGAAGCTGTCAAGAACACCACCATATGCAAACCTTAGCAAAAAAAAATAAAAATTATTTAACCAGAACACAGTGAGAACTGCATTTGCATTAATTAGACCCTGTAACATTCAATATGATTGAACCACTTTATGTGCAGTATGAATAAAGGGGGAAAAATAAAGTGCTTGCAGGATTTCTTAAATGTATTAAATGTGTTAAATTAAATGTATTAAATGTTAGCTGTTATAAATAGACCATATATATTTTTAGACCCTGCTTTTAAAGCTTCACAGTTTCAGTTTACAATTGTAGCATGCAGTGTCCTAACATTTTGATCTGAACAAAATAATTATATCTGCTTAATATCAATGAAAAAATAAAGTGCTTGCAGGATTCATAAAGAAAACAAAACAAATATAAACAATAAAATATTTACAGATGTTGAACATTCTCAGAACCTTTAAACTTGGATTTTACAGGTTTCTTTCATTTGTATTTATATTTGGGGGTGTTCGTCCACAATGCTGTTAGAGAGACTCCAATGATCTTTTCGGCTGTCCTTACTATCCTCTGTATGGTTTTGCTATCCAAGACTGTGCAGTTCCCAAACCAGGCAGTGATTCTGCTGTTTAAGATGCTGCTAAAGATCAAGAACTGCATTTCCAGTGAGGATGGTAGCTGGGTCTTGATGTGCCTTAGAACGAGCCTCTAGAAGCACTTTATTATGATGGGTGTGACTTCTGTGGGTTACAAATGCATAGAGTTTTCCTCCGTTCAGCCCTGGTTGGGCAGAGCACCTGATCGTTGGGAGGAGGGGTGGTCTGTCTTGCGACCACATTTTTCTGCAACTCAAACCTGGGCATAGAAGTCGTTCAGCGCATCTGGGAGGGAGGAGTCACTGTTACAATCAGGTGAAGTTGTCTTGTAGTTTGTGATTGCCTGAAAGCACTGCCACATGTGCTGGGTGTCTCCGCTGTCCTGGAAGTGGCCGTGGATTCTCTTGGCGTGTGAGCGCTTCGCCTTTCTGACGCCTTGGGACAGTTTGGCCCTTGCTGTTGTTAAGGCTGTCTTGTTTCCTGTTCTGAAGGCGAAGTCTCAACTTTAGCAGTGCATGCAGCTTTGTGGTCCTCCACGGCTTCTGGTTGAAGCGTGTAGTGATGATCTTGGAGATTATCACTTCAACGCGTTTGCCACTGTAGCTGGTCATTGATATGTACTTCTCCAAGTTCATGCAGTTGGTTGCAGCCTCCCTAAACATGTCCCAGTTAGTACATTCAAAACAGTCTTGAAGAGCAGAGGTGGCTCCTGCTGGCCAGGTTTTTCACCTGTTTCAGAACCGGTTTGGAGCATCTGATGAGCGGTCTGTATTTTGGAAATAACATAACAGGGATGTGGTTAGAGTATCCATGGTGGGGGTGGGGCTCTGCGCAGTACACACCAAGGATGTTTGTGCAAACAAGATCCAGTGTGTTCGCCCCTCTCCTTGCAAAGTTCTCATTCTGATGGAATATAGGAAGAACTGATTCTGAGATTTGCACGGTTGAAATCTCCTGCGATAATAAATAAACAAATAAACATTCTGCAGGTCACTAATAGCTCTGGAGTTCACACCGTGTCTCTTTAGCATTAGCTAAAAATCCCGGTTTATTTAGAAAGATAAGGGTACAACATGCCATAAAGCACTTTTAGTCCAATAAAACAATAACAATATAATATGGATGACTATTCCTTTGTTTACGTCACAGTACTTTGGGGGGAAATATTGTTTGTATTCTTTTTACGGAATAAATTTAATTTAAAACAAAAGAAGCATGGTTTTATAGCTTATAGCACTACGATAGGGCTGTAACGATTCCTTAAATAACTTGAGTAATTAGATTAACTCAGAAACTCAGAAAATTGGAACCAAAACTTAAGATACTGTACAACTGTACTTAAGATACTGCACAACTGTACTCAGCTGTGTTTCTCTGGGCTGTTACAAATCTGAACTCAAACACACACTCATACTCATTTCAATTTCACACAGCCATGTCTTCAGCACCACCTATTTTATTATAATTACCGTATTTTCCGGACTATAAGCCGCTACTTTTTTTCCACGCTTGGAACCCCACGGCTTAAACAACGAAGCGGCTAATATATGGATTTTTTCCTGGGTTTTTCCTGGTTTCACAAGCTTTATGCCACCAAAAAAACGAGCCCCGTAACATTAGACCAATGAAATTGCCGAACGGGTTCAGGTGAAACAATGAAACTCTTTATATTAAATCGGGTGCGCTCCCACTGAATCGGGCCGCACCACATCATAAATATGGATGATGTTCCTCTGATGTTTGACCTGCCGCTCACTCGGACTGTCAACAGGAAATGCGAATCATTCGTCACGCTGAAAACAACCGGGCATGGAAAAAACGCACTTTACCTGTGTTCTGAACTGTACGGCATCGGGAGAAAAGCTTCACAGATGGTGACTTTTAAACGCACGACGATGCCAAAAGATAAACTCGAGAGAGAAATTGTTGTGAATGGAAGGAGAAAGACAGTGAACAATAACTTTCTTGGTAGGCTTCTGTTTAGATACAAGCCGTGTAACAGTTATAGCCCGTGTAAAGTTCATTAGTTTCAGTGTAGACAGGTGCGGCTTATTTATGTTCAAAATAAAAATCTTTGTAAAATTCAGTGGGTGCGGCTTATATTTGGGTTGCTTAATAGTCCGAAAATTAAGGTATATAACTGTTTACATTGTGTTTTTGCACATCTATTTAACTGCTGCTGTTTTGCAAAGGTACACTCTTCTATACAGTTTTTTTTGCACATTGTACTGTATTACAGCCCCACTAGTAAACCTACTGTGTGTTTTGTGTATCTGTCTATATCTGTGTAACTGTCTCTTGTTTTGCACCAGGTTGCAAAAGATGCACTTTATGTGGCAAGGACAACTTACTTTAGTCCTTATCTGTGTCCTATACGTAGCACTCTGTTGTGTGATGTAGCTCTATGTTGTTTTATGTAGCACCAGGGTCCTGTAAAAATGTTGCCTCATTTCACTGTGTACTGCATTAGTTACGGTGGCGTGAAAAACTGTTTGCCCCCTTCCTGATTTTTTTTTTTATTAAAAAAACATATATATATATATATTTTTTTTGCATGTTTGTCTCACACTAATGTTTCAGATCATCAAAATAATTTAAATATTAGTAAAAGATAACACAAGTAAACACAACATGCAGTTTTTATTATTGAGGGAAAACAATCCAAAACTACATGGCCCTGTGTGAAAGTGTTTATCACACGGGAGTTCAATTTCTCTAGCTACACCCAGGCTTGATTACTGCTACACCTGTTCACGATCAAGAAATCTCTTAAATATAACCTGTCTGACAAAGTGAATTAGATCAAAAGATCCTCAAAACTAGACATTATGCAGAGATCCAAAGAACCCAAAGATAATAACGTCCTCCACTACCTCCTCAATGCGGCAACATCTAATTTGCCTTATAGAATTTTCTTGAGGAATTGTTACAGCCCTAATAGAAACTCACGACACATGGATCTTAATCCATAGCTTTTCTGATTTCATATATTTTTATATAAACTTAAACTTTCAATGCAGGAAATGTTTATTCCAGTTCCTTCAGTGTCTATTACGTAGTTGTTTGAGCAATATCAATTATAGATTATGGATAGTGAAGCCCAAAGTGTCTTCTTTCGGAAGAATTCTAAATTGTGTATGTGGCCCTCTGTTGTGGGGAACTGTTAACATTTAAATTTATGTAGGTAATTTTAAGCTGAGAGTCCCAAAAGTGAGGTGTTTTTTTATAAACATCCAACATTTCTGGTGCATAAATGGGTAACCATGTTGTCTGCCTACAGTTTTAAGCTGTTAATTAGTGTATTAATTAGGGCACATCTGCTTCATCTGTCTTGTTCCATCTTCTCCAGAGCTGATTGAGTTCTCTTCAGGAATCTGAGGCTTAGTTTGATTCTTTTAAATTGTAGCCTATATAATTTTCAATGTGTCAAACTATCTGGCACTGCAGAGCGGGTGACGCTGCCCGATTGTCTAAAAAAACTCAGAATTGCGAGAAATGAAGTCGCAATTGCAAGAAATGTATATCTTACATATATATAAAATGTATGTAATATGAGAGAGCTGTATATACAGTTAGTATTTCACAAAAGTGAATAGACCCCTCACATTTTAGCAACCACTTTAGTACCTTCTCAAGGGACAATACTATAGAAATTAAACTTGGATATATTTTAGAGTAGTCAATGTGCAGCTTGCATAGCAATACAGATTTACTGTAAAAATCTCAGCTATTATTGTCAACAAAAGTATTGGCAACAAAAGTTAGTACACCCTAAGTGAGCATGCCAGTCAGTATTTTTTGTGAGCACCATTATCTAGCACTGCCTTAATACTCCTGATCATCGAATTCACCAGAGCTGCACAGGTTGTTTGAACTGTACCATCTTTGTAAATCTTGCTTTAAATCCATGCACAGAAAGCCATGTTATAAAACTTTCCTCTATGCAGTTCTAACTAACAAATGCACACCATGTAGTATTAGCTTTATCGTGGCATATTGGTAAGGGGTTAAAAAGGCTGTTATAAATTAATTGTCTTTCCCATGTGAAAGAAGGATAAACAGATTGCTGGATGGGTGTAAAACATACACAATTTTTTGTGCAAAATATAATATTCATTGTCATTATTAAATTAATAATACAAATATTTTTATTTTATTTTTTAGTCTGTTTATATAGTTTTTTTTTTATTATTATTATTTTCAACATTGAATAGCTTAATTATTAATGTGCAAACCATGAAAGAACATGTATGGAATTTTTTACTAAACCAAAAAGTGTTAAACAAACCAAAATGTTTTATACTTTACATTGAGTATTTTAAGAAGCTGCATATAGCTTTGATGACAGTTTGCCACACTCATAGCACTTGATAATTGTAATGCGATAGTCACCTGGAATGGTTTTCAGTCATTATTTTTTATTTTTTACCCTTATAGAAGATAACAAGCATAATCCTAGATTTTTATTTAGTACTGTGGCAAAATTATCAAGGAGTAAAAGCACCACATAACATGCATTCTATCAATAGGCAGTATTGATTTCACAAAATTATTTATTATTATATAAGGAATTAAGATTATCAGGCAGAAATATCCTGACTATTAATTTTATTCCAAACTAATTTATAAATAATCCTTTATAAGTAATTCTGTAGCAATATAATAACTTATCATCAATATAAATTTTGCTCCTATTCAAGAGAGAATTTATTTATTTCCATGTCATCAACTTTTTCAGTTTAGGCTGAAAACACATTTGTTTAGTTAAGCCTTTTGTTGGTAGGTTTTTAATCCAGGTCTGCTAAAGGGATCATGGTAATAGTGTTTCAGTGAGATGGGATATTTCGATGCTGTCATCCCCCCACTCACACGTTTACTCGTTTTGTTGACTGTGGTGTGGCGGACCTTCTCTTATCTCAGAAATCCCTCATGTCTTTGTTACCTTTTGGCTTTTTTTTAGTTACGCTGCCATAACTAGTCTTGCTGGAGTCCCTACCTGCACCCTGATTACACTGAACAGTGTTTTTAAACATTTATGGAATAATGAGAAACATTATTGTGCTGTTTTTGTGCCATCAAATTGATTGAAAAATAAATGTGCATGAAAAAAAAAACGCGCAGTTGTTTGTACTGCACAGTTCTGCCGACAGGCATGCAGCTCACACCCGGAAGTGCGCTATGCACAAGCTGTCACTGGAGTGTTTGTTAACCCATATGTGGCGACAATCAAGGGGCTGGAGAAAAGTCCTTGAAATGTATTGAAAGAATCTCGGCTAAAGCAATCTGCTTTGGCTGTGATGGAAAACAAAAAGCAGAGGGATATTATCGTCATCGTTATCAGCGAAATCCCAGAAAATATTAAGGTAGTAGTGACCAGAGTTCCTGTCCATTTCTTCTTTTCTGATCTGCCTGATTCATCCCGACGTCCTGTGGATACCGTTCTCTTCAATTAAAGACCACTTTGTGCAGCTGGTAAGGGTTCAACATCAACAGCCCTAAGATCCATGAAGTTACTGAGCAAATGAAGAACTTTATGGATGGATTTGAAATAAAATTAATATCAACAATCTACTACAATGGCTCATGTTATGGTCGATGAGGACTGATTTCATTCTGAGTCTGGTTCCTTTCAAGGATTTTTCCTCTTGTTATATAAGGGAGCTTTTCCTTGCCGCAATCACCACTGGCTTGCTCATTAGGGAGAAACTTAAAATTAAAGGGAATTTTTTTATATCCTCTTTATCTCTCTAAAGCTGCTTTGAGACAATGTCCATTGTTAAAAGCATTTTTCAAAATTTATTTGATTTTTGTGGTTAAATTTCATTGGGAATTTTTTTTTATTTCCATTGAGCATTGTTGAATCATTTTATCAAATCACAAAATGTAAATGAGTTTAGATTTTCAACCTGAATATTTAATTCATCAAGATCCAATGTGTGATTTTGTTTTTGTATATAATGTAAATAGTTTTTGACTTTTCTTTGTAACTTGAGCATTCTGAATGTGCGCTGTGATGCTAAATGTTTCTGCGCATCTTTTAATATATATGGCACTTTAGAAGTAAAAGCAATTTGAAATGGAAGGTTTTTTGCTATGATAACAGAGGTAGGATTTTCCTCTGGATTAGCAGTTCCTTTAACAAATAATTTTACGAATGCCTTATGAAACACACCTATTGCCTCCTGAAAGCAACACAAATAAAAGCTTGTTGTGTTATACAGGTAATTTACAATTAGCTTAAGAGTTTAGTTAATTGAAGGCACACATTGAGGTCCTTCACAGAGATTTGTAATAAGTGTCTGTTTCAACAGAGTAGGTCAAACTTGACTGACTTTTACATTGTTTTTAAAATTAGTACCTGACTTAAAAAAAAAAAAAAACGTAATATCGTGCTCAATTTGGTTTTAAGTTTTGTTTGTTTTCCCTGCTTTGTCTTTTTCAGGATTAACCCGATCTGGATATGTCCTTCATATTTGATTGGATTTATAGTGGTTTCAGTAGTGTACTGCAGTTTCTTGGTAAGACTCTCTTTTTCAACTTTCTAGGTTTATTCTAACTGTTGCATTCTTTAACAGTTTAAGCAAAGCTCATTTAAGAGCTTTTGTTCTTGTTTTTTGAATGTGCCAGTGGAAATCACTAAAGACAGATTATACACAATCTACCTTTATTTCATAGTTCTGCCAGGGGACCATAAAAAAAATTGTTGTTTCAGCTATCATTGACGAGTAATAATTCTAGCCTGAAATTGGTGCTGACCTGTGCCATATTTAATAAATAACACTTCATTATTTAACAGGAAAATGTAATTTTATTGTATTTTCTTTAGCTAAAAAAGGCAATCCATTGTATGTATTGTTTACAGGGATGGTGGTGTGTATATATAATAGCTTGACTTTGGCAGTACATATAAATGCCAAAATGTACATGGAGATGTTATGTACACATAATCTTTCTAAAAAACTTTTTTTTTTGTTTTAGGACTGTACAAAAAATCAGGTAAACTGGTATTTCTTGGTTTGGACAATGCTGGCAAGACCACACTACTGCATATGCTTAAAGATGATCGTCTGGGGCAACATGTGCCCACCTTACACCCAAGTGAGTTCTAATTTGTAAATTACAATCTGTAACTCAGTTGGGTTTTCAGTTTATGTTTACATCTAAAGTTTCATATATTTAAGGGAAATCTCTTTAAAGGAAACTAAATTAAAGCAAATAATGTATTTTTGTCAGTTTTTATTATAAATATTTGTATGTGCCTCACCTGACAAATATGGTGCCGTATCTAGACTTGTGAATCTAGATCTTTAGTTCCTTACCCAAATTCTCTATTGAGTTTATGTCTGGTGATTGATTTTAGCAATTTAACAACCAAATTTTCTTTCCATGAAATCAATTCGGAGTCTTCTTGCAGTATGTTTTGGATCATTGTACCACTGGACAAGTTATTTTAAGATTCTTATCCTCATCATCCTAGAGGATGGCAACAGAATTTTCTGATATACACTGATCTTATGCCAGTACGATCAGAAAGAGAATTGAAAGAGAAACAGACCCATATCATGATGCTTCTACCTTAATATTTCACTGTTGGTATTTTTAGGTCATGTGTAGAGCTGTTTTTCCTGCAAAACATGGCCTGAGGTATTTGTTACAGCAGGTGCATGGCCGAGCATTTGTTTGTAAATGGAGGGCAGAGCCAGAGAGAGTGGTCAGGATCACACAGCTCTACGTGATTTGTATTAACAAGTGTGTGCTATATTGCAGTAATTGGTGAGCGGGCATGAGGGCAGAGCAACAAAAGAAAGACAAGTGGATCTGTGTGTGTGTGCTTTAAATCAATAAAAATTTAATGTAAAGTGCAAAATAATGTTTTAATGTCAGAACATATAGTTCAGAATGGTAATGTCAGAAATTTACATCTGTCTGACGCATCTGACATCTACAGCCTCCTCAGCAATAGCAGGCAGATCACACATTGCTTAATATTAAATCAGTACCCAAACACACTCATTACCTTCAATAAAAGCAAAAATGCTGACCAATTCAAAACTAGCAGATAGGGAAGGTGTGGATAATATGCCTTTATCTTCTGAATTGAATAGTGATGGCCACTAATGGATATTTGTTTATATCCCCATGCATACACCTTACCTTTACCCTGCATGCTGCATTTGAAGCCTCACACTAGAGACCTGCACGGGACTGATTTTTCAGTTCCGCTCCCACCAGGTTCTTTCCCGCTTCTGACTGCTCCCGCAAAAGTTTAATTTTCTCCCATGTGCGTGCGCACACACACACACACACACACACACACACACACACACACACACACACACATTTTACCTCCTGCACCTGCATTTGCCCATCAAATTTTGACTCACGCTGCACTCATTTGCGTTGGGTACCACAGACGCCTTATTTGCTTTGAGAATGTTGATGGAGAAGTATAGAGAAGGTCAGAAGGAGTTGCATTGTGTGTTTGTGGATTTAGAGAAATCGTATGACAGGGTGCCGAGAGAGGAGTTGTGGTATTGTATGAGGAAGTCATGGACATGTATGAGGACAGTGTGACAGCAGTGAAGTGTGCAGTAGGAGCAACAGACTTTTTCAAGGTGAAGGATAGACTGCATAAAGGATCGGCGCTGAGCTCTTTCCTGTTTGCAGTGGTGATGGACAGGTTGACAGATGAGGTCAGACAGAAGTTTCCATGGACTATAATGTTTGCGGATGATATTGTGGTTTGTGGTGAGAGTAGGGAGCAGGTTGAGAAGAGCCTGGAGAGGTGGAGGTATGCACTGGAGTGGGTGGAGAAGAGTGGCAGGAGTGATTTGTGAAGGGTATCTGCGAGAGAAATTTGCCAGAGTAAAATTGCCTCAAATTTAAGAAAACAGACTCGCAGACGTATGTTGACCCAAACATTGACAGTATCTTAAGCGCAGCCTGTTTGACATTGGGGTATTTTTTCATTGGCACACTTTTCCAGAACTCAATGGTCCCTTCCCTTAAAGCACGTTTCAGTTGGTCCTCCTCACAAAGATCGATCATCTCTAACTCAGCCGTAGCCTCATCTGTGACTAGCGGGGCTTTCAAACAGTCTGTCTCCGCATTACATGTGTCGACGAGGAACGTAATCTGTGACCTTTTCAGTTGTAGATCACAGAACTGGGTCACAAAACGAGAGAGTACCTGGCCTTTAGACAGCCACCTCACAGTGCAGTGTAGCGGCAGGTCACCTGGAATCCCTTGGTCCAGCTCAGCGATGAGATTCTTGAATTGCCTGTGGTTAAGCGCGTGTGTGCAGATGTAGTTGACGATTTCCATCACAGGCTTCATGACGTTGTCTAAATTCAATGATTTAGACACGAGTTGCTCCCTGTGGATGATGCAGTGGAAATTCCAAAACTCAGGAAATGTTTGGTCAGCTTTGCACAGCCCCACAAGCCCGTTTACAGATCATGGCTGGCGCTCCATCCGTGGCTATAGCAATTAGTTTCCTTATGGGCAGTTTTGTTTTTGCAAATGCAGCCATCATTGTTTTTCACATCTATGCCACGGGTTCTGTCTTTTAATGGCACAACATCAAGAAGTTCCTCTTTGATCACACAATTGTTTGACACAGACCGTGCAAATATTGCCAACTGAGGCTTGTCTTGTATATCGCAACTCTCATCCAATGCGACAATAAAATACTCACGTGCTTGAGGGTCAGAGTGCAACTGTGTTTCAATAGCCATGTTAATGTGCGATATTCTGTGTCCAAAAGTGTGGCGGGACAGTTGGATGTCTGATACCATGCGTTTTAGTTTGTCGTTTTCAGGAGACAACGACATCACTGAGACATTTTTTAACAAACTCCCCTTCATTGTATGGCTTTCTAGCCCGTGCATTGTTCCAAGCCAGTTGATATGATGCAAGCGTTACGGTCTCTGAGTGCTTTGTAAATTTTTGGTGCGACTGCACTGTATTAAGGAGAGGATGACCGGGGCCATGTATTGCAAGATTTTGGGGAACAACCTCCTTCCCTCAGTTAGAGCATTGAAGATGGGTCGAGGGTGGGTCTTCCAACATGACAATGACCCGAAGAAGCATATCAAGGATCTGGCGTGGCCTAGCCAGTCTCCAGACCTAAACCCAATAGAAAATCTTTGGAGGGAGCTCAAACTCTGTGTTTCTCAGCGACAGGCCAGAAACCTGACTGATCTAGAGAAGATCTGTGTGGAGGAGTGGGCCAAAATCCCTCCTGCAGTGTGTGCAAACCTGGTGACAAACTACAGAAAACGTTTGACCTCTGTAATTGCAAACAAAGGCTACTGTACCAAATATTAACATTGACTTTCTCAGGTGTTCAAATACTTATTTGCAGCTGTATCATACAAATAAATAGTTAAAAAAATCATACATTGTGATTTCTGGATTTTTTATTTTTTTTAGATTATGTCTCTCACAGTGGACATGCACCTACGATGACAATTTCAGACCCCTCCATGATTTCTAAGTGGGAGAACTTGCAAAATAGCAGGGTGTTCAAATACTTATTTTTCTCACTGTATATTTCCACAGTACTTGACCCATTTCACATTTAGGACCTTAGTCCACACGGGCACAATAAGTTTCTCAGCCATGTCAGTGCCAACTTCCATTTTATTCAAGGGGACCATTTTCCCAGGATCCAATTTCATGTCATTTGGATCAAATGTTTGCCAAATGTAAGCCATTTGGCACTGGTGTTTCTTTGCTAATGTTTTCGTTATGTTTTTAAAGCTTTTCAGCTGCTTTTTAAAAACATTATGCTTTGCTTCGTAACGCATGCACCAACAATGTAGCAGTGGTCCAATTTTCTGCATGCACAACTAGGGTAATGCACCATAAAACTATTCTTTGTCAACAATTTTTTATCAGGGAACAAATGCTTAAACCAACTGTGGTGCTCTGCAATCAGGTGTTTCAAATAAATGGTAATACCAGTGTATATAACTGAAGAAAACATTATACTGACTATCTGAAGCAATAAAATGAACAAATGCGAGTGCTGATCATTGACACACAATATCTAAAAAAAAAAAAAAAAAAAAAAAAAAAAAAAAAAATAGGGCAGATAACGCAGTAAACACCAGCTTTGAATGGCATTTAAGCCCAAATCATTGGAACCCTCTCTTAATTCCACACCAGAAGGTTTGTTTTGTTCCATAAAGCTATCGTTAAAACTCTGAATTCTTCTGTGTACTTCTGCTGATGTGGTGTAATTGCCAATCAGGTGCTGAATGAGTAATTTCATCTCATATTGTGCAACCCCCTCTAATATATCATGCATAATATTAACTGAAAAATTTGCAGTGGTGTAAAAATATTGCAAAGAATTTAAAAGGCACAACTGTCTACTATATTTATTTTTAGGGGTACAGACTCACAGTTTGAATGTATGTTTGGTAAATCACCTACATCCCCTAATAAAATGGAGTTGGCAGTGGATAAGCTTTCACCAGAATCGAGGCATGAACTGTCAATTGCACAACATTTGTTGATGCTTTTGTAATCCAGAAAAACTATGGTAAACATGTGAACAACCTCTTTAAGCACATTTTAACTTGAGTCTTTTTCCTGAACAAAGTCCATGGACTAACTTATAGTGCCTCATAAGGGAATTGGCATCAGCATGCCCACTTTTAAATATGAAACAAATCATCTGGTTACTGGAGCATTCTAGCTCTTAACTCAGCCACTCTGGGTGAGTTCACCATGGTGAATTCAACATCTAGAACATAAACAGTGGTTTGCAGAAAGCTATACACATTGGTCATTTGCTGACAGTATGAGGTGCCAAAGAGAAAGTGAGCTTTAAAAAGCTCATCAACACAGGCTAGTGATTTAGAGGCCTTGCATGGTAGAGCATTTGGTCAATTACCATAAACCAACTCTGGATCCTACTTTTCTTTGGTCCAACAGCAAGTAGATATGGCTGGAGACTTTCTCCAATTTTTTCCAGGTGCCTTAGGATATTGGTACCAGTCTGTGAAAGAATAAAAACATATTGGAGCCAACGTGGCCTAACAGTCCAAGTCAATATGCAGCATGAATAAAGATGCATTGATGTCTTCCACTAAAGTTTCTGTACATACTTCCAAGAGATTCCAATAGATTGTTACTTAGTATGTGTGAAGTAGAAAAGAATAAAATAATTTGGAGGACAGATGATCTTTAAGTACCTGTCTGAGAAATAACCAAGTTCAAGGTCACACAGTAAAGGAACAGTATAAAACAGTGTCAATTGATCTGCACAATTCACCTTGATGAATTTCACAAGACTATCACATGCTTGTAGCTGAGATTTTTCCCGGTCTTTTCCCGGTGGCAAAAGGTGAACCAGAATCAGAATTGACGGGATGTCGCAGCCCCAACCTGGAGACATGGAAAACAAAGTGATTTCTTTTATAGGCCTGTAAATTTGGTTTTACTTAGTTTCACTTGACTTAACATTACTTTGAAGATGAGCCTGTATAAATACATTAACTAGTATTTACAGTATTGACTAATATTATGAACAGTCTTGACTACAGATGTACAATGTTGTACAGTTAAACTGTATCTACAAGAGATAAACCATGCTTTTGTTATTCAGAGCTCCAAATGAAAACAATTTCAAATTGTAAATCTGCAACTCCTGTATGTGGCGCTTCTGCATAAAAGGGTAGATCAGGGTAGAAATGTTAGAGCAACAAGTGATTTTTATGCAGTTTACCCATTACAAGTCGATATGAAACATGCATGTCTAATGGGTAAAGTTGTGACCACATTTAAAACTTTTGCCATGAATGCTTAATTTCGTCTTAGTTAACTTAATCTATAGCACAATATAGTTACCTTCTTCAACTTCAATGGCTTCAGCATTTTGGATGAGGTCTTGGAGCTCACAAGTCTGTGTGAGGCCATGGCTCTGGGCAATAACCTTTGGTTTTATGCTGGTGGACCACTTCTCCAACAACTTTGCAAAGGTTGCATCACCAAATAGAAGTCTAAAATCTTGATCAATCTGCCAAAGATAATAAAAGTCAGTACCACCGTAGGAACTAAGTTTGTTTACTGAACAAGTCTGTGTTACGGCAGAACAATAGTACTTGATTTTATCTTTATAATTCTCACATACCAAGCCTGGTATATCCTAGGAATCATGGGAAAATTGATAGAATATCAGTTGACTCTTTAAGGTTGTGAAGCAGCTTCTGGCTATACGCCAGTGTGAACCTCATCTTTTTCTTTACCACTGCCTCGTATGCTTCATCAGGGCAATTGCTTCCTGACACTGAAGTTCATCATTTAACAAACTATATTTTTTGCAGGGATACCTTTCAGCTGTTGGCCCTCCTCAAATTGTTTGACACTATGAAAACCACATTTGTAATTCTTTTTATTTTTAAAGCACAACACGTTAACATCAAAGAAGATAAATTACAGAAAATAACATGGAAAACATTCATATATATCCCGGAATGACATTTAAATTTGCCAACCGTTAAGATGATTATGAAAAACATGTTCACATTCAAAAAGAAAAGCAATTATATTTTGTAGAGATACTATAACGTGACCTAATTCTATAGAACAAAAGAATACTTCAAATACAAGTCACAAATGTTAAGATGAGTAAAATAATGCAAAAGTTGCATATTCATTTAAAACATTTTTTTTATATAATGTTAATCAAGCCTTGCAGCCAAGCACTGATTAAACATCAAATCTTGCACCTGTTTGTGGTTGCCGTGGGCGTTTAATCTGAAGCTCCGATGCTTCTTTTTGCTGAGAATTTTTAATTCTCCATGCCAAAAATAATGCTTCTATGACCAGAACAAACAGACCTAAAAGTTTTTCATTACTAGACTAAGAAAATAAATACCACTTCAATTATACTGTAAATAATATTTATTTTGCAAGATTCTGTAAATCAAATAGATTGAGAGGCAACAGCTACTAACATAGCCACGTTTGCTCCTGAGGTCAGCCAAATTTGGGAAGAGGGAGATGATTCCCTTTGCATATTGTTCCTTTAAGTGTCCTACACACACAAACATAAACCAATTACAACCCATAACATCAGAAACATTAATTTACAAGGTACTGTATAAAAAAACCTACCCTTGTTAATTTGTCAAATGTGCTACCAAGATTTTCACCATGTCACGTCTTCAGCTATCTGACAGACTTTTAGTGCGAGCGTATCTTGCAATCTTTTTACCTCCAGGGCTGGTCTTTAGGATATCTTCGATCATCTGAAAGAGGGGATGATATAATATTGAGCAAAGATAAGAAAATAACTGGCTACTGTATATAGTTCCAAATATCTTTAATATTTAAGTAATTCTATATAGATGTAATTCAGAGACAAGATTGGTGATCCTTACTTGAGCAAGATGTTCTGCTGCATCAGGAGGACTTCTAATCAAAATTGCTGTGTCGTCAGACTCTGATGTGCCAAGATGTTCCGCTGCATCAGGAGGACTTCTAATCAAAATTGCTGTGTCGTCAGACTCTGATGTGCCTTCGGTATCTCCTACTGAGCTTGAGCTTAAATAATCTTCAATATAAACCATACCTATAGTCTGATTAACTGTTCATACTATTTTTATATCATGTAATACAGCTATTGGGAATTAGTACAATAGACACATTAGTCTATGCAAAAATAAATTGGTGAATATTGCTGAAAATAAACACAAATGTATAAGCATGTAAAACAATTTACCATTAAAACATTCTTTGCCTGGGATCAAAATTTCTAGGACACCAAGGTCTGGTTGTGTCACCAGGTATTCAAATGCTTCCTCATCAATGTCCGTTTTCTAGTCATCAAATACTTTCACATCTATTGTAGGAAGATCAAATTTTCTTGCCAACTGAAGGATTACAAACCATTGCCAAATTAACAAAAACCAGCAATTCCAAAGGAATTGAGTTATTTTTTTATACCCCATAAGATACAACCATAAACTTAGTTTAATACTATAAAATTTTTAGAAGGAAAACTATTAATGATATTAACAATGTTAAAGTTTCTCCTCTTACCACATTCCAAAAACGTTTGAAACATAAAAGGTTTTGGAAAAAAGATATTTTTTGCTATCTTTGAACGTCACTCTGACAACGTTGTTGGTTTGCATCCTGAAGGAAGCAAAAAGATGAACACAAAACAATAATACTCATTCAACATAAATTATTTTTTCTTCACTGGTGTGTTTTTAATTTGTAATAACTGTTCAACTCATGCATTCAGATGGCGATTCATTCACGATTTAGGAGTGGGTTTTATAAAAGTGTCCATATAAAAAAAGCGCAAGGTCATTGCACGGTGTTCAACAATAATGGCGCAATCGCACATTTGCTGAGCAGTATGCAAATTCAGTGTGAGCGCCCGAACACTCGCAAAAATATTCTTTAATTAATAATCAAAAGCCCAACAATGAGCTTGTGAATAAAAGGGTACAACATTCTGGATTCAGACGCCAAAAAAATAACGAATAGCCCCTGTAAATATTGATAATACCTTACGTTAACGTGAGAAATTCGAGTCCGAATAGGGCTAATGCAGGCCTCCAGCAATCCAGTTAAGGCTGTTAACGCTTTACTGAGTCAAGTACATGTGGTGCACAATTCTTGCCACAATAATTTAGCTTACAAACATTTAATAAACAGTTGGCAATTTTACTGGTGTCATTTAACGTTTGTTACATTTGTAATCTATATATTAACTATTTGCTTCTAAATTAAGCTTAAGTTCTAAAATTAAAATCGATCCGGATAGTGATATGAGCTCAAAACAGAGGCTCAAAAATAAAATAAATAATTGGACTAGTATAAATGCGTCTTCTCTGATTCCACAAGCTGCACCGCCGGATGACAGTGTACAGTACCGCGAATAAATTAAACTTTGTGAGGAGACAATGGGGAGGAGTCACAGTTACTCTGTAACTTTGTTCTCACTCTTCTGACACATTTTACTCTGTACACTCAAAAAAGAGAAAAAACAACTACTTTTGAGTAAAAGAATATTGTCTCTGGACCTTTTTTCACCAAGCTGCTTGGCAATTTCCCCGTAGTCCTTTCCAGCCTTGTGGAGGTGTACAATTTTGTCTCTAGTGTCTTTGGACAGCTCTTTGGTCTTGGCCATGTTAGTAGTTGGATTCTTACTGATTGTATGGGGTGGACAGGTGTCTTTATGCAGCTAACGACCTCAATTAGGTGCATCTAATTTAGGATAATAAATGTAGTGGAGGTGGACATTTTAAAGGCAGACTAACAGGTCTTTGAGGGTCAGAATTCTAGCTGATAGACAGGTGTTCAAATACTTATTTGCAGCTGTATCATACAAATAAATAATTCATATAAATCATATATAGTGATTTCTGGATTTTTTTATTTTTTTTGTAGATTGTCTCCCACAGTGGACATGCACCTACCATTACAATAAAAAAATAAAAAAAAAGACAAAAAAAGTGCGTTTTTTTCATGCCCGGTTGATAACGAATGATTCGCATTTCCTGTTGCCAGTCCGAGTGAGCGGCAGGTCAAACGTCAGAGGAACCTCATCCATATTTATGATGTGGTGTGGCCCGATTCAGTGGGAGCGCGATTTATTATAAAGAATTTAATTGGTTCACCTTAACCCCTTCGGCAATTTTATTGGTCTAATGTTATGGGGCTCCATTTTTTTGGGTTGAAGTTTGTAAAACCGGGAAAAACCCAGGAAAAATTCATAAATAAGCCGCTTCGTTGTTTAAGCCACAGGGTTCAAAACGTGGGAAAAAATTGTCTTATAGTCCGAAAAATACGGTAAATATTTAAACATGTTGAAAGAACCTATGATTTCAATTTTTGATATAGATGTTGCTGATAGTTAATTTTTCCATTTGTGTTATGTAAGGACACTAATTTTAATCTTAATTGATGAGTTGTAATCACTAAAAATTTTTGTTCAAACAAGGTGCCATGTTTTAGGTTGTTTGAACATGTAAATATCAGGTAGAGATACATGTCAGGAAATGAAAGCTTTCATGTTGTATTATCTGAAAACTAAAAATTTTCAGTGTATAGCTAAAGATCTGATTGTTTTTTTTTTTTTAGTTATACATGCCTGGATATTTTTGTACTCATTACATATGGTGCAATACTTAAGTGATATACAGCATAGAACAAGGAAAAGTTGGGTTTATCTGTATTCTTGCTACGAGATGACATTAGGTTACTGGCTTATCTACTGGTTATTGTATTCTGTGTTGTACAGCTAATGCAAGAAATAAATTATAAAATGTTCTGTACTTTTAGTGCTAGAAGCTAATAGGATTTAGAAAAGTATTCATATTTCTTTATGCTACAAAGGAAGTGATGTCTTAAACCTGCAATTGAGGATTAAAGTAATTGTTAAACAAAAATAAAAAAGCCAAGCAAGCAAATTACAAAGCAAGTAACAAGTTAATAAAATAAGCCACGTTTTCAGGATGTGATGTACTTTTACATGTATCTCACATCTCTGTTTTCTTTATAATATAGCAAATTGGTGCTAATAATTATTTTTCCTTGGATGTAAGAAATGTTTTTGCATTTCCTTAGCTTCTGAAGAGCTGACGATTGCTGGTATGACCTTTACCACCTTTGACCTTGGTGGCCATGCACAGGGCAAGTACTTTTTTTATATCTTTGTGTGTGTGTGTGTGTGTGTGTGTGTGTGTGTGTTCATGCATATGCCTCTCTGGCAAAATACTTGCATAACACCTTTTGTATCACTTGCATCCTAGCACGAAGAGTGTGGAAAAACTACCTCCCCGCCATCAATGGCATTGTCTTTCTTGTTGATTGTGTAGACCATCCAAGACTGGCTGAATCCAAAACAGAACTTGACGTAAGTTATTTTTTTGAGGGTTTTTATTTTTTATTAAATAATTTTTTTAAACATTAAACCAAAACCATTATGAAGAAAAACTAATATTGGGAAAAATGCCCTATTTTTGTTGACAAATAAAAAGTAGCATTAATATAACGTTAATATGTAAAAACATGAATGTGCAGAATTTGGAGAGGTTAAAGGCATCTTCTGGGGTGCTGCTACAGTGACTTTGGGATGTCCTGTTTGTCCACCCATTTACAACATTTGATGAGATGCCTTATGTCCAGTCAATTACAAAAACCAAAACATAGATTTGTATAGTGAACTAATCAATATCAGTTTATTTCTGAAAATAAAATATACAATCTCTGTGCCGAGTGCTGCATGACGTTTTTGTAGTAAAGCCCTCTGTAAAGCAGACTTGGCACTGCCGTGAATATAGACAAAATGTTAAGTATATTATCAAAACACAAAGATATCAACTAATTCCTTACATCTAAGCCAAAACTGACATTCACAAAACGGACAAATCTGTTAACTGTTAACTGCTGAAAACATTTATCCATCTTCTCACCTTACCAGGGGACAGCAAAATGAAATGTGTGTGAGGTTTATTTCTATAGCGCTTTTCACAAAGGACATTGTCTCAAAGCAGATTTAAAGAACTTAAGAGTTAAAGTGAACAATGTGTATTTCTTCCTAATGAGCAGCCTGGGGCAATTGTGGCAAGGAAAAACTCCATTAAATGTTATAAGGAAAGTAGCTTGATAGAAACCAGACTCAAAAGGGGAACCCATCCTCATTTGGGTGATATCAAGATTATAATTATTAATCTTAGAACAATACAAAACAGCGGAGAGTGAGAACTAATATGAGCACCGGAATATGAGATTGTGAGTAATTATCTTTCTACAGTCTTATACAGTCAGTTGAGGTTATGGAACCAGGAGCTACTGAGCAACTCATAAAATAGCTCAACATTTGCGATAGTCATAGATCCAACATTAGCTTCTCCATGCCAGAACCTTCAAAGAAACAAACTCCCATCCCTTGTTCTAGTTTGTATTAATGCTGTTTTGCACTCAAAAGTTTATTTTTCTCAAAGATTTAGTTTAATTCTTGGTTTGATACTTTTCTGATTTTATTTGTAGTTTTTTAGTTTTGATAATTACATTTCACAAAATTATAAAGTCTAATGTTAACACAATTAATTATACAAAAAGTATTGTAAAATAATCAAAACCAATTTTTAGTCCCAGAATTTTTGGCCCAGAATTTTTATTTTGGTGCACCCCTAATTTCTATAGTATTGTCAGTGCAGAAGATATACTAAAAAAAGTTGCTAAAATGTGAGTGGTGTACTCACTTTTGTGAGCTACTGTATCATTTAAATGTAAATAACTACAGTAATCCCCCGCTTTACCGCGGTTCGAATCTCGTGCCCCAGGTTATGTGCATTTGGCACTTAACAAATTTTTTAGCTGATATTTCTGGTCTCGCACGGATAGAACGAAAGACCAAAAAACTTATAGGGAATTGTTTTTATGAAGTTTAAGATAGATAGATACATACATACATACATACATACAACTTTATTGTCATTGCATTGTACAGGTACACAGCAACGAAATGCAGTTTGGCGTCTACCAGAAGTGCAAAATGTAACTATCATGCAAAAGTGCAGATAATTATGTGGCATATTTACAGCAAGTGATAAATATGTAAACATATGTACAGTGAATAGATATAAAAGCAGTAACAGTGCAGAGATGTGTGGACATTAAGAAGTACAGAATGGTTCTAAGGCTATGGCATTGAAGAGTAATGTGCAGAAGTGAAAGGTTACAAGATTATGGCATTTAAGAATTAGCAAGCTAAATAACCAGTCTTTTATTTTTATATATATATATATATATATATATATATATATATATATATATATATATATATATATACGCACACACATTTCATTCATTGTGTATATAACCTGTGTGTGTGTGTGTGTGTATATGTATGTATGTATGTATGTATGTATGTATGTATGTGTATATATATATATTGTAGCGCCTCGCTCGCGTGCTGGGACGAACACACACACACCAGAGAGCTGAATGTCAAAGAAAAATCACAAGATTTCTTTATTTATAGTTTTACAGGAGTGCCGGAGAAAAGAAGTTCAATTTTGTATACAACTGCGAATTAGTCCTTAATGCCGTGCTCGCTGGAGCTTCCGATGTAGCGCCGCCCCAAATGGGTGTTGTTCGCGGCCACGGCCCGTCCGAGAAAAAAGCTGAGACCGAAACCTGTCTGTGCGAGTGGGTGCTCGGTGTCCTCGGCACGTAGAGGTCTTTACACAGTCGTCGGAAGAGATTCGGCGTATTCGTGGTCTGTCGCTGCTTCCTGTCAAGAAAAAGGGAGACACATCTTTCCTTAGTTGGAAGCCAACCATTTCCCCCTGTGTGCTCCTTAGTGGATCCTTTTATATCCCCCCTTTTCCTTGATGAGCATGGGGAGGTAGCGTTCTCGTCATGAGCTTCCAGCCGTGCCTCGTTATGCCACTCCGCCCCGCTGCCATGTGCTCTGCAGCTTTCCACAACACGGGTGCTGATGTGGCGCTGTCCATCCAGCACCCCCCTGGTTGTCGTGTTCGGAGCGCTTGCCTGGGACGTGATGCCGCCTTCACTATATATATATATATATATATATATATATATATATATATATATATATATAATATATACACAGTGGAATCCGCTTATCTCGACCTCGGTTACCTCGGCAACCCTATTAAGTCTACGTTTTTGAAGTGGAACCGCTAAATTCTCGCTTTTTCTAAGCATTTTTTATCGGTTATGTCGACTTTTTTTTTATGTCGCCGAACCCTAATATCTCGAACACAAGGGGGGAAAAATTTGCCATTTAACGTCGGTTATCTCGTTGCAGCCTCAGAAGAACTCGCGGAAGTGGCGGAAAAATCAAGGCTTACAGCTGCTACAGGTGTTGTATTGTATACTGGTGAATCTCTGCTGTTAGTTAGTGCACATATGCCTTTTGTGGTTAAATGTTATGCGATGAACGGGAGGCGAAAGCCGCGATTGGCGGCGCGGAACGTGAGATGACCAGCAAAAGCATAGAATGAACACCGGCAGGTTCGGGGGGGTTTGGGGGGGAATCCGCGATGCGTTTTGGGAAGAAAAGAGCAGCCGTTGAGAGAGTGCCGGTGGGAGGGCACGTACCGGGATACGCATGCGCGATAACAACGACCACCGTGAACCAACATATACCAACAATAACGGACAGTGAGAGTGTGGAAGTTTAAATAGGAGCTGGTGATGATGATAAACGAGCACCATATGTGCGCGATTGAAGCGGAGCTTCAGAGAAAGCGGCAGAGAAAGCACCTGACACGCTGAAGGGGGCGTGGCAGGTGGATTCCTGACAGATAAACATGTACTGTATGTATTTTTATAGCATGCCTTCATCAAACAAATCGCGGCAACGCTGTTGTGTAAAAAAACCCTTTAAAAACACGTGCATGCACATTCTCATTTATTAACGCACATCATGTACATAAAGAAATTTCAAGCACGTTAATATATTGCCGCCATTTTGTTTTTCGTTTATCTCGATTATCGGTTACCTCGATGCTTTTTGGCGACCCCCTAGGACATCGACATAACCGGGTTCCACTGTATTTGAAAATGGGTAATGTGAAGGACATGTATGAGGACAGTGACAGCAGTGAAGTGTGCATATATACACACACACACACACACACACACACACACACACACACACACACACACACACACACACACACACAGACAGGTTAAATACACAATGAATGAAATGTTGGGCAGAATGTACAGTAGGGATATAAAGATACATAGATAAAAGTAGTGCAGATGTAATGAGTAATACAAAAATATGTAATATGTACATGTATAGTACAGAGGTTATATACAGTGTTTTGTTTTGTAGTGATTTAGCGGTGTAGTGTAGCGTTCAGTAGTGTGATGGTGGATGGAAAAAAGCTGTCCCTGAACCTGCTGGTTCTGGTGCGTAAGTTATTGTATCTCCTTCTTGATGGAAGGAGGTTAAACAGTTTATGGCTGGGATGTGAAGAGTCCTTGATAATGTTGTGAGCTCTGTGCAGACATCTGCTGTGATGAAGGTGTTTAATGGCAGGTAGTTGGGTGCCAGTAATGCGTTGGGCAGTTTTGACCCTTTGCAGGGCTTTGCGTTCACACACAGTAGAGCCTCCGTACCATATAGTGATGGAGTTGGTCAGGATGCTCTCAATGATGCAGCGGTAGAAACTCGTTAAAATCCCCGGGGACAGATGAGATTTCTTGAGACTTCTCAAGAAGTACAGGCACTGTTATGCTTTTTTTAACCAGGGCTGAAGTATTCTGCTGCCATGTCAGATCCTCAGAGATGTGAACTCCCAGGGACTTAAAGCTGGAGACTCGTTCTACATCAGTTCCATTGATGTTGACTGGTAGATGTCTCCTGCTGTTGGATTTCCGGAAGTCCACAATGAGCTCTTTAGTCTTCGTGGAGTTGAGGGTCAGGTTGTTGGTGGCACACCATGCTGCCAGATTACGGATCTCTTCCCTGTAGGCCGATTCGTTGTTGTCGATCTGGCCGACCATGGTGGTGTTATCTGTATACTTGATGAAGATGTTGGAGTTATACAGAGGAGCACAATTGTGGGTGAACAGGGAGTAGTGGGCTCAGAACACAGCCCTTCGGGATGCCAGTGTTCAGAATGAGGTTTGAGGATACCTGGTTGCTCAACCTAACAGATTGAGGTCTGTTGGTGAGAAAGTCTAGAATCTATCTGCAAGTGGAGGTGCAGATACCCAGTTCATTGAGCTTAGTGATCAGTACAGTGGGGAGGACTGTATTGAATGCAGAGCTATAGTCAATGAACAGCATTCTGATGTAGGTGTTGCTTTTATCCAGGTGGGTGAGGGTTGGGGTTAGGGTCGTGAAAATGGCATCCTCTGTTGACCTGTTCGGGAGATAGGCAAACTGGTGTGGGTCCAGTGTAGGTGGTAGGCCCGCAGTCAGGTGATTCAGTACCAGTTTCTCAAAGCACTTCATAGCGATAGTGGTGAGTGCAACCGGGCGAAAGTCATTCAGGCATTCGGCATACAGTGCTTAGGCACAGGTATGATGGTAGTGGTCTTCAGGCATGTAGAAACCGTGGCTTGGGCCAATGACAGGTTGAAAATGTCAGTGAAAACCTGTGCCAGTTGTCCAGCCCATGCTGTTCTGAGAACACGTCCCGGTATACCATCCAGGCCGCCTGCCTTGCGTGCATCCACTCTGCTAAACACTGAATAGACTTCCGTTGTTGAGAGTGAAAGTGGGCTGTAATCTGTAGAAGAATCTGTGGTTGAGGTGAAATGTCCTGTGCTTTGGTCGAATCAAGAAAAAAAGTGATTGAGTTCGTTCGGTTGGAAGGCACTGCTGGTTGGTTGAGCTGTGCGTTTGTAGTCTGTGATGGTCTGGATGCCTTTCCACATGCGTCTGGGGTCAGAGATGTGGAAGTGCTCTTCTATCTGGACTTTGAATGTGAGTTTTGCTTTCCTGATGCCTCTTTTTAGGTTGGCCCTGGCTCTGTTGTAGTCCTCTGTAATCTCTTGCTTTTACAGGAGACGGACTTCAGAGTTCATCCACGGCTTCTGATTAGGAAAGCATTTCACGTGTTTGACGGTAGTGACATTGTCAATGCACGTGCTGATATGGTCCAAAACAGATGAAGTGTAAATGTCCATGTCTGTGTGATAGTCCAGTGTGACCTGTGAGGCAAACATGTTCCAGTCAGTATCCTGAAACTGTTGCTGTAGAGAAGAAATGGCCCCCTCTGGGCATACTTTTACTGTCCTCACAGCTGGTTTCACCCGTTTGATCAGTGGTGTGTATTTAGGTAGCATGAACAAAGAGAGGTGATCAGACTGACCCAAGTGGGGGAGGGGAATGGCCATGTATGCCCCAGGTATGTTTGTGTATACCTGGTCCAGTGTTTTGTCCCCTCTGGTAGAGCAGGAGACATTGCGGTGAAATTTTGGAAAAACAGATCTCAGGTTGAAGTGGTTGAAATCTCCAGCAACAACAATAACTCCTTCGGGATGTGCAGACTGCTGTTTGCTGATAGCTGCGTGCAGTTCCTCCATAGCTAGCTTAGCATTAGCATCCGGCGGAATGTACGCCGCAGTCACAACAATGGCTGAGAATTCTCTCTGTAAATAAAAGGGTCTGCACTTAATCATCAAATACTCTAAATGAACAGAGCAATGACTTTCAGTAACAGTAGAGTCCGTACACCATGATTTGTTAACATGAATGCACAGACCTCCACCTCTGCACTTACCAGAGTCCTCTGCCGTCCTGTTCGCCCGAAAAACAATGCGACCCTCGAGCTCAATGTCGCTGCTGGGAATGTTGTCGTTGAGCCATGTTTCCGTAAAAATCATGACATTACAATCCTTAATCCGTTTGTGTGATGATATCCGGAGCAGCAGCTCATCCATTTTATTTGCAAGAGACTGTACATTAGCAAGGAAGATGCTTGGAATCGATGGTTGATGCAGGTTTAGCCTTAGCCTAGCCCTGATGCTGCCTCGCTTCCCCCTCCTTTGTTTATGGTTTTGGCGCCGGCGCTGTGGTCTCGCTGTCGGCCGAGCAGGATCATCGGTCCGCGGTGTTCGGGCGATTTCCCGAGGGAGTTCAGTCTGTTGAAAACCCGTATCTTTAAGTGTGGCCGATGTCTAATAATACTTGTCGGCTGTATGAGATGTATGCAAGCCGATAAACTTGCTGTTGATGGAGAAATTGCTACTAAATCGCTAAATCTGAAGAGACGCTGGGCCTCACGTTGTGCACGCACCGCCATCTTGGTCATATATCAATTATGTTGAAATAATGAAATTTATTAATAAAAATATAATGAACCCAGCCATTAGGGTTGCACTACCCAGTGCACTCTTAGTGCCGGTCCCAAGCCCGGATAAATGGGGAGGGTTGTGTTGGGAAGGGCATCCAGCGCAAAACGTGCCAAATCAAACACGTGAAGCTAGAAGTTGAAGGGGTGATGATAAATGTCATCAGAGCTTGTGCTTTACAAGTTGGCTGTGAGATGGAGGAGAATGAAAAATTCTGGAGTGAGTTAGATGAAGTGGTAGAGAGTGTACCTAGGAATAAACGATTGGTGATTGGGGCAGACTATAATGGTATGTTGGTGAAGGGAACAGAGGTGATGAGGAAGTAATGGGAAGGTATGGCCTTAAGGAGAGGAATGTGGAAGGGCAGATGGAAGGCATTGTACAAGGATAGAAATGGTGGTGGTGAGTACTTATTTTAAGAAGAAGGAGGAGCATAGGGTGACGTATAAGAGTGGAGGAAGGTGCACACAGGCGGACTATATTCTATGTAGGAGATGCAACCTGAAGGAGATTGGAGACTGTAAGGTGTTGCCAGGGGACAGTGTAGCTAGACAGCATCGGATGGTGGTCTGTAGGATGGTTTTGGAAGTGAAAAAGAAGAGGAGGAGTAGAGTGAGGCCTGGAAAAAAAGAATAAGATGGTGGAAACTAAAGGAGATTCATGGAAGAGGTCAGACAGGGGCTCGGTGGTGGTGAAGAGGTGCTGGATGATTAGGCAACTACTGCAGAAGTGATAAAGAAGACAGCGAGAAAGATACTTGGTGTGACATTTGGAAATAGAAAGTATGACAAAGAGACATGGTGGTGGAATGAGGGAGTGCAGGAGAGCATAAGAAGAAAGCTGTTGCAGCACTGCAGATGTAATGCGCTGCATGCCCAGCAGATGAAACACAGAGCAACTGAGTTAAAAAAAAGTCCTTATTTGTCTGGGAGAGCAGGAGAAGTTCGTCCATTTTGTTGGGTAGAAAGCAAAAATTTGCCGGATGTACAATATGCTGCGAGGTTCTAAAGCCATGCTGGCATGCCAAGCTCGCTTTCCGTGCTTACGCATCTTAAAGCTTTTAAAGAGCGCCCTGCTCCACCAACTACAATGTCCAACAAAATGTCCGAATAAACAAAAACCGGTAAAAGATTGTGTGGTGCACAAAAGACATGACAAACAAACAAAAGCAGTAAAGCAACTGGAGAGCTCCACACTGAGGCAGCCAACTGCAGCGCCATCTTGGAACATCCATTGATTATTCACCAGCTCTACTTTGAGAAATAGCCTTTAGGCTAGATGGTGCAGTGACACCCACAATAACGTACACAGGTCGTCGTCGTTCCACCCCCCCCCCCCCCACCCCAAAAACTACATTTTAGGACCAAATATGACATGTGAGCAACTATTTTGCACTTAGATTTGATCATATGCAAGTCTGACACTTTGTGCATTCCTACAACAGGCACTAATGACCGATGAAACCATTGGAAATGTGCCTGTTTTGATTCTTGGCAACAAGATTGATAAACCTGAGGCCATAAGTGAGGAGAAACTTCGTGAAATGTTTGGATTGTATGGGCAGACAACTGGCAAGGTAAGACAAGCCTTTTTAAAAAACGTATTTTATCATTTTTGGCACAATATGTTAAAATTTTTTTAAGGCTGAACTAAAACATGGATTAAAAGATTTACTTCTCTACATTTTGACTGTAGTTAACAGGTAAATTTAATGATCAAATCAATTGTATATATCTGCTCTTTCTCCAGGGTAATATTCCCCTGAAAGAACTGAATACCAGACCACTGGAAGTGTTCATGTGCAGCGTGCTAAAGAGAGAGGGATATGGGGAGGGCTTCCGCTGGCTTTCACAATATATTGACTAGAGGTATTACTACAAGGAGGTGAACCAGGGACTGCCTAACCAAATTCAAACTCTGCATATTCAGTTTTTGTACAGCCTGTCATCACTCTGCAGAAGAATAACAGCAGTAGACACACAGTACAACTTGATTTAAATAAACCTTTCTAAAGGGTAGACATTTAATTAAACCATTTTATTTTTAAAGTTTTTCTAAGGCAATGAAAAATCAGTGCCTTGATTTTTTTTTTTTCAAGCCAAATAGATGCCTGTTTATATCTTTCACTATGGATATGTGAAATCTGTATGTGGAGGCTTAAAAGCAAATAATTATAGTGGTAATCACAGCCCCCATATAATTAAGAATGTGTTCGAGATGTTTGAATATGTTTGCAGCTCATGGTTTTTAACAGAATACAAGTTTGGTATTTTTGAGAAAATCATTAATTTCGATATTTTGTGGTTTTTAATTCATGGGTGTGGGATTAAAAGATGAATGAGACAATACATTAGAATTACCGCCTTAAATTCTTGATATTTGCATCTAGGTGTGTTATTTTTACATGGTGTTTCTTGTTTGCATTTGTTTGTTTTTGATTATTTTTAAATGTTTAGGTTCAAACAAAAAGTAAAATTTTAAAGTTGTTTTATACATATAGATGTTACTATCACTGAATGAATGCTGAAATTCTGAATCATTGCCTTAATAATCTTTTGATAACCCAAATCGTCGTCAATGTGTTAGTCAAAACACGCAAAAAGAATAAATTGGCAGTTGCCTATATGCTGGGGACTGTAAATCTCCTCTTCTACCATCTACTAGTATCTATCAACTACTGTGTGTCCAGTATATAACTTAATAGGCATGTATAGGTAGTGTATCTGAATATCTTATGGATTTTATGGGTAGGTTCCAAAGGAGTTTTTGCTTTTATCAGCGTACCTAGGCACAAGTATAAAAAAAACAAAACTAAAAGGGCTATCTAACAATTAGTGTTTTAAAGCACTTTTCTGAGTCATTTTTAAGGCGCTACATGAAATCTTTTTCCTGTTTTTTCATTTGTTTACTGTCTATCATTCCATAAACTGTTGCATGTGACAGAGAAATGATGCAAAAGTTATTAGTTAATAAATATAAAATGGTAAACCTTTCCAGTGACTCATTCCTTTTTCTAAAATATGCTTAATTAAAAGGGGTTTAATGCCAGATACCAGTATCCGTATCCATCTGTATTCAGATTAATTTAATCTTGACAGTTCCTCTGCTACTTTACTGAAGTTTGTAACTGGCCTTTTTAACAATTTAAAATAAAATGCCTGCTTGGTTGTATAATATATAAAATAAAACGAATTAATGGAATACACTTTTTAATTATATTGATTAAATGAGTAATAGATATGTTCTACCTCAACCGCTGACTCTTCTACTGCTCACAGTTCACTTTCACTCTCAACAATGGACATCTATTTAGCATTTAGCAGAGTGGATGCACGCAAGGCAGCTGGTCCGGACGGCATACCGGGACGTGTTCTCAGAGCATGCGCTGGACAAATGGCACAGGTTTTCACTGACATTTTCAACCTGTCACTGGCCCAAGCCACGGTTTCAACATGCCTGAAGACTATAACCATCATACCAGTGCCTAAGCACTCAGCTGCCGAATGCCTGAATGGCTTTCCCCCAGTTGCATTTACCCTATTATTATGAAGTGCTTTGAGAAACTGGTCCTGAATCATCTTACTGCGGGCCTACCACCTACACTGGACCCACAGCAGTTTGCCTATCACCCAAACAGGTCGACAGAGGATGTAGTTTCCAGTGCTCTTCATTTAGCCCTTAACCACCTGGATAAAAACAACACCTACATCAGAATGCTGTTCATTGACTTTAGCTCTGCATTCAATACAGTCCTCCCCACTGTACTGATCACTTAGCTCAATTACCTGGGTATCTACACCTCCACTTGCAAATGGATTCTGCACTTTCTCACCAACAGACCTCAATCTGTTAGGTTGGGCAAACAGGTATCCCTCATTCTGAACACTGGCATCCCACAGGGCTGTGTTCTGAGCCCACTACTCTACTCCTGTTCACCCACGACTGTGCTCCTCTGCATAACTCCAAAATCTTCAAGTATGCAGATGACACCAAAGTGGTCGGCCAGATCAGTAACATGACGAATCGGCCTACAGGGAAGATATCCGAAGCCTGACAGCATTGTGTGCCATTAACAACCTGACCCTCAATGCCACAAAGACCAGAGAGCTCATCGTGGACTTTCGGAAATCTAACAGCAGGAGACATTTCCCAGTCTACATGAATGGAACTAAGGTAGAACGGGTCTCTAGCTTTAAGTTATTGGGAGTTCACATCTCTTAAGGATCTGTCCTGGCACCAGAACACTTCTGCTCTGGTTAGAAAGGCACAGCGACGCCTGTAGTTTTTGAGGAGTCTTAAGAAAGCTCAACTGTCCCCAGGGATTTTAATGGCTTCTTTACTGCTCCAACTCAATTATGTATGGTACGGAGGCTCCACTGTGTGTAATCGCCCAATGCATCTCTGGCACCCAACTACCTGCCTTTGAGCACCTTCACCACAGCAGATGTCTGTGCAGAGCTCACATCATCATCAAGGACTCTTCACAACCCAGTAACTAACTGCTTAACCTCTTTCCATCAAGAAGGAGATACAGGAATATATGCACCAGAACCAGCAGGTTCAGGTAAAGCTTTTTCCATCCACCATCACACTACTGAACTCTACACTAAACTCTATGAAACACTGTATATAACTTATGTAATATGTACATACAATGAACATATTACATATTGTATTTTTTTATACTCCTCATTCGCGACACATATTGTTCCTTACATACATCTGCACTATTTTATGTATATCTATATATACCTCACAATACATTGTCTTAAATTTTACATTCATGTATATATACTAAACAAAATTATAAACGCAATACTTTTGTTTTTGCCCCCATTTTTAATGAGCTGAACTCAAAGATTTAAGACTTTGTACACAAAAGGCCTATTTCTCTCAAATATTGTTCACAAATCTGTCTAAACCTGTGCTAGTGAGCATTTCTTCTTTGCTGAGAGAATCCCTCTACCTCACAGGTGTGGCATATCAAGATGCTGATTAGACAGCATGATTATTGCACAGGTGTGCCTCAGGCTGGCCACAATAAAAGGCCACTTTAAAATCTGCTATTTTAGCAATGCTATAGTCTTGATTCACTCTACATACTGTATGTGTACACATTTTATATATATATATATATGTATGTGTGTGTGTGTATATATGTATGTGTGTGTGTATATATGTGTACACATATGTACAGTGAATAAAGACTATAGCATTGCTAAAATAGCATATATATATATATATATATATATAATATATATATATATATATATATACAGTGCCCTCCACAATTATTGGCCCCCCTGTTTAAGATGTGGTCGTGGACTTCTAAAAATTCTCCTTTTTTTTTTAAAACAACATAGAACCCAAATGCAAAAAAAGAGAAAAATCCAACCTTTCATTTAAGTACATAACTTTGGTGGTAAAAAAAATCATACATTTAGAAAAAAAAAAAAAACTTGAAATCATGTGTCCCACAATTATTGGCACCCCTAACAATTCCTCTGAAAAATGTAATATTTTTTTTTTATATATATTTTTCTGTAGTTGCTAAGGTTGGTCAGGGTATCTAGGGACTTTTAATTAGTAATTCATGATTTCCTGTTTCCCTGGGGTATAAATATGACGTGACACAGAGGCCTAATTCTCTTACCCATTTGTCAACATGGCAAAGACAAGAGAACACACCATTCAAGTAAGGCAGATGTGTGTCGACCTTCATAAGTCAGGCAATGGCTACAAGAAAATAGCCACTCGCCTTAACTTGCCGGTATCTACAGTCAGAGGAATCATTAAGAAGTTTAAAACAACTGGAACAGTGACAAACAAGGCTGGAAGAGGTCCCAAGTTTATCTTGCCACAACGCACAGTGAGGAGGATGGTAAGAGAAGTAAAAAAATTTCCCAAGCTCACCGTCACAGAATTGCATCAAAGAGTGGCATCTTGGGGTCACAGAGTCTCCAAAACAACCATCAGACGCTCTCTACATGCCAACAAGCTGTTTGGGAGGCATGCAAGGAAAAAGCCTTTTCTCACTAACACTCACAAACGTAAACGTCTGGAGTTTGCTAAGCGGTACTGGGACTTCAACTGGGATCGTGTGCTTTGGTCAGATGAGACTAAGATTGAGCTTTTTGGCAACAAACACTCTAAGTGGGTCTGGCGTAAAACAAAAGATGAGTATGCCGAAAAGCACCTCATGCCCACCGTGAAGTATGGTGGAGGATCTGTGATGCTGTGGGCCTGTTTCTCTTCCAAAGGCCCTGGGAACCTTGTTAGGGTGCATGGCATTATGAACGCTTTGAAGTACCAGGATATTTTAAATAAAAACCTGATGGCCTCTGACAGAAAGCTGAAGATGGGTCGTCATTGGGTCTTTCAGCAGGATAATGATCCAAAACATGTGGCAAAATCTACACAAAAGTGGTTCAGCAGTCACAAACTCAAGGTCCTCCCATGGCCATCTCAGTCCCAAGACCTCAACCCAATCGAAAACCTGTGGGGCGAGCTAAAGAGAAGAGTGCATAAGAGAGGACCCAGGACACTGGATGATCTAGAAAGATTGTGCAAAGAAGAATGGTCAAAAATCCCTCTTTCTGTGTTCTCCAATCTTGTGAAATGTTATAGGAGGAGATTAAGTGCTGTCTTGTTGGCAAAAGGAGGTTGTACAAAGTGTTAACATCAGGGGTGCCAATAATTGTGGCACACATGATTTCAAGTTTTGTTTTTTGTTTTCTAAATGTGTGATTTTTTTTTTTACCACCAAAGTAATGTACTTAAATAAAAGGTTGGATTTTTCTCTTTTTTTGCATTTTGGGTTCTATGTTGTTTAAAAAAAAAAGGAGAATTTTTTTGAAGTCCACGACCACATCTTAAACAGGGGTGCCAATAATTGTGGAGGGCACTGTATATATACACACACAAAATTTTTATCTGCACTTGTGTATTTGCACAATTGAAAATGTCATTGCTGCGTACCTCTACTTAACTGTTCTACTTATTTCAGCATACTCTCTGAAATATCCATTCTTTCCATCATTCATTTATTCATTCACCCCCTCGATATGTGGAATTGCCAGGATTTTCTTCTTTTAAGAGAAATTCTTGTAGTTAGACATAAAATGCTGAAGCGCTATTGATTCTTTAGCTTTGTTTATGCACGTGCAAAACAAGTATGGGGTTGCATTAGTGCGTGTGGCATAAGCAGCTTACACATCTGGAAAGGCACCATCAATGCTGAAAGGTATATCCAAGTTCTAGAACATATGCGCCCATCCAGACACCGTCTCTTTTAGGGAAGACCTTGCATTTTCCAACATGACAATGCTAGACCACATACTGCATCATTTATCAAACAACATCATGGCTGCGTAGAAGAAGGATCCGGGTACTGAAATGGCCAGCCTGCAGTCCAGATCTTTCACCCATAGAAAATATTTGGCGCATCATAAAGAGGAAGATGCGACAAAGAAGACCTAAAACAGTTGAGCAACTAGAAGCCTGTATTAGAAAAGAATGGGACAACATTCCTATTCCTAAACTTGAGCAACTTGTCTCCTCAGTCCCCAGACTTTTGCAGACTGTTATAAAAAGAAGAGGGGATGCCACACAGTGTTAAACATGGCCTTGTCCCAACTTTTTTGAGATGTGTTGATGCCATGAAATTTAAAATCAACTTATTTTTCCCTTAAAATTATACATTTTCTCAGTTTCAACATTTGATGTCATCTATGTTGTATTCTGAATAAAATATTACAATTTGATACTTCCACATCATTGCATTCCTTTTTTATTCACAAAAGTGTGTCCAAAGTGTCAATATTTTGTGTGAGCACCATTATGTAGCACTGCCTCAATCCTCCTGGGCATGGAATTCATCAAAGCTGCACAGGTTGTTGCTGGGATCCTCTTCCACTCCTCCATAATGGCATCATTGAGCTGCTGGATGTAGACACACGTGGCCCCATCTTTAGCTTTAGCATGCCCTAAAAGTGCTCGATAGGATTCAGCGCTGGAGACATTCTTGGCCACTCCATCACCTTCAGCTTCCTTAGCAAGGCATTTGTCATCTTGGCAGTGTGTTTGGGATTCTAATCATACTGGAAAACTGCAGTTTGAAACAGTTTCTGAATTAAGGGTGTCATGTTTTGCTTCAGAATGTCAGAATGTACATCTTGAGTCCATGATTTTCCTCAATAAACTGCAGATTCCCAGTACCAGGAGCACCACCACAATGCTTGACGGTAGGCAAGACACAATTCTCTTGGTAATTCTCAGATGAACAGCACCACAGATGCTCGACACCTTTGATCCAAACAAGTTTATCTTAGTCTCATCAGACTAAGGTTCCAGTAATTCATGCTTTTGGACAAGTTGTCTACAACAAACTGTCTGCAGGCTTTCTTCTGGGAAGACTTGTGGTCTGTATGAGAATTGTTCTCACCACATTTGAACTGCTCCAATAAAAGATTTACAAAATATACAAGATAATACAAGGTCCTGAAAAGCAGACAAAAACATTAACATGATGTGGCTTTGCATGGTTAAACAACATACAGCTCTTATCACTTAGGGTATACTCACTTTTATTGCTAGCTACTTTGACAATAATGGCTGTATGTTGAGATATTTTAGAGAACAGTAAATCTGTATTCCTATACAAGCTTCACATTACGTAATTTAAAATATATCCGAGTTTAATTTATAGGTTTCATAATAACACAATCATTTTCAATTCAATTTATTTTTATGTGTTGGAGATCGAGTGATGCACCCGGTGGAGACCGGGAGCAGAAAAACGTCCTCGGTGGTGTCCAGAGGCCGAGCGACGCCCACGGCGGAATCCAAAGCCTGTGCGACGCCCACGGCGAAGACGAGGAACACCTTCGCCGGGGCTGTGAGCTGTGACGACGCCTTCAGAGGAAGTCTGGAGTGCTTTGTCATCCTCCGAGGGACTTGGAGGAAAGACGTCGCCCGAAGAGGGGCTCGGAGGCGTTATGTCGCCCAGAGAGGAACCCAGAGGCGAGACATTGCCTGGAGAGGAACGCTGAGGAGTGACTTCAGATGGGTTTGGAGGTGAGCCGTCACCTTGTGGGAGACTTGGGGCTGAGACGTCTTCGTCGGAGGAACTCGGGAGCGAGATGTCGCCATCGGAGGAGCCCTTAGGCGAGATGTCGCCGACACGCTTGTGGAAACTCTGGAGCGGAGCAGGGCGCTGGTAGAAACTCTGGGCCGGAGCGGAGCGCTCGTGGAACTCCTAGAGTGGAGCGGAGCTCTACTGGAAACTTTGGAACGGAACGGAGCTCTCTTGGAAGCTCTGGAGCGGAACGGAGCTCTCCTGGAAGCTCTGGAGCGGAAAGGAGCTCTCGTGGAGCTCTCCCAGAACCAAGGGGGCTGTATGACAGATCTGCCGGATTGATCCCGAACATCCCCGTGAGAAGCCCAATGAAGTGGGTGCATGAGCGAAAAACCCCTCCAAATGCGCTCCACAGCTTGCTAGCGAGGGAGAGAGAGTCCCCAGACAGGGGAGAGATGTGGAGCGCGATCTTAGCCGTTTCGGTGGTGTAAAAGGAGGGATAGAAATCCATGTATTCACCAACGCTCCGTAATAATCCGTTCCACTCAGCCTTATCGCCGGAAAAGCGAGCCAGGAATTCCATTATACTCTCAGGTTGGCGTGGCGCGGCCACGCTTGCATGTTTCCGAGCCGGCGAGAATGAATCGCGAGGGACGGCAGCGTGCATCCGGGTGTTTCCAGAGGCGGAGCTTGGCTGTCGCACCATCACTGCAAAGCGAATCCTCCCTCCGAGGCTCGGGACCACGGCGGTGACCCGATCATGTCTTATGTCTTCTCTCCTTCTCCTTTTTCTTTTTATAAATATATTCCTTTTCAGGCGGTTCGTTAATCTGTCAGGGTGCGAGTGAAACAGGAGGCGGAAGCCGGAGTACAGCTCGCTCGGGTTTTAATGACGAGAGTTAGGGAGAGAGATACACACAAGCGCACACGCACACGGCATTCCGAACGAAACAGAAAGCATAGAATCCTGTAAGTGAAGTCCGAACGGAACGGAAAGATAGAGTCCAGCGTGAAACAAAGAACCCATACATTCAATAACGAACAAGGGAGTGAGTGAGAGTGAGGAGCTTATGTAGGAGCGGGTGGGAGTGATGAGCCCTGGGTGTGCGTAGTTAAGCCTGGAGCTCCAGGGAGAGCGGAGGCATGAGAGCCACAAAAGAGGGCATGGCAGGTGGATCCCTGACACCGTGCAAGACATCAGAAATGCTAGACTGTGCAAGACTTTGGAAAATTAAATACAAAAGGAATTGTAAATACATGTTTTGGCAGGCTACGTAATGCAAAGAAAGTGAAAAAGCAAATGTGGTAATTAATATTTAAATGGCATTCATGGTCATATGAAATAGTTGCAAATGGACTTTGCTTTTTCATTTGAAATTTGGCAGTCACTGTGCGTTCGCAAAAACGCAAATGATAATGCAAGATTTGCAATTGCGTTTGGCTTGTCACAATTTATGCGTCCACATATGGAACATGCAATTGCAAATACAGTTTGCAATTCTTTTTGAAAATTGTTCGGAATATCCATGTATTAGATAAATAACAAATAGTAATGACAAAAAGATACCAATATTATGTTTCTATCTTTAGTTAATTCACAAAAAGAATGTGGTGTTAATGCAAGAGACCATGCAAGCTGAAGAGTCAAGCCAATAAATTATTTGATGAAAGAAATAATACTATACCACACACACTAAGTTGTAATGGCAGTTGAATTACTGCCATATTTAATGTCAGTTAAACAAGCATTCATTAGCTGCTGCACACCAATCACAAACACTGAAAAGTAGACAAAGTTTTAAAAGAAGCCATGTTATGGAGTTAAAGTTTGTAAGTGTGTTGAACTAAAAGCAGTAGTGATGGGTCTTTTATAAATGATTAATTTATTAAAAAAAAAAAAAGTCTTTAATGTAACTCAGAAGAACAAGGAGTCTCAGAGTTATTTGTTCATTTTCTACTGGATGTGTATGAGCAAACAGCACCTCAAGCACGTACTGCAAAACGTGGGTTATTAACAAGGTAGCTAGGTTATGATCTTCTCAAATACACAACAGTGTATAGAATGGATGGAAGAAAGAAAGAAAATGACGGATAAAAAATAGGGCAGAATTTGTTGTGGTATAGACTGGTAATTTTGCAGTGTGGCAGTGCAGAGTTCTGGAGTGAATTAGATGAAGTGATAGATGGTGTACCTAGGAATGAACAATTGGTGATTGGGGCAGACTATAATGTGCATGTAGGTGAAAGGAACAGAAGTAAGGAGCAGGTGATGGGTAGGTATGGCTTTATTTAGAGGAATGTGGAAGGGCAGATGGTGGTAGATTTTGCTAAAAGGATGGAAATGGCAGTGGTGAACACTTATTTTAAGAAGAAGGAAGAGCATAGGGTGACTTATAAGAGTGAAGGAAGGTGCACACAGGTGGACTATGTTCTATGCAGGAGAACATTGTCAGTCTCCAATCAACCTGAAGGAGATTGGAGACAGTAAGGTGTTGGCAGGGGACAATGTTGCTAGACAGCATTGGATGGTGGTCTGTAGGATGGTTTTGGAGGTGACAAAAAAGAGAAGAGTGAGGACTGAGGACTGAAAAATTAGATGGTAAAAACTGAAGGAGGAAGACTGTAGTGTGAGGTTCAGGGAAGAGGTCAGACAGAGGCTCTGTGGTGGTGAAGAGGTTCTGGATGATTGGGCAAATACTGCAGGAGTGATGAGGGAGGCAGCTAAAAACGTACTTGGTGTGACATTTGGAAATAGAAAGGAAGAGGAAAAGGCACCAAGGAAAAGGCATATGAGGAGCTGTATAAGAAGTTGGACACTAAGGAAGGAGAAAAGGATTTATACCGATTGGCCAGGCAGAGGGACCGAGCTGGGAAGGATGTTCTGCAAGTTAGAGCAATAAAGGATGGAGATGAAAATGTGTTGACTAGTGAGGAGAGTGTGTTGAGAAGATGGAGGAAATATTTTGAGCAGCTGATGAACGAGGAAAATGAAAAAGAGAGAAGGTTGAATGGTGTAAAGATGGTGAAGCAGGAAGTGGATAGGATTAGTAAGGAGGAAGTGAGACCAGCTATTAGGAGGGTGAAGAAAGTCGGTAGGACCAGATGACATACCGGTAGAAGCATGGAGATGTTTAGGAGAAATGGCAGTGGAGTATTTAACCAGATTGTTTAACAAGATTTTGGAAAGTGAGAGGATGCCTGAGGAATGGAGAAGGAGTGTGCTGGTACCGGTTTTTAAGAAATAAGGGAGATGTGCAGACCTGCAGTAACTACAGGAAAATTAAGTTGACCAGTCACACCATGAAGTTATGGAAAAGAGTTGTGGAAGCCAGGCTGAGAGACGAGGTGACCATCTGTGAGAAACAGTATGCTTTCATGCCGAGGAAGAGCACCACAGACGCCTTGTTTGCTTTGAGAATGTTGATGAAGAAGTGTAGAGTAGGTCAGAAGCATTGTGTGTTTGTGGATTAAGAGAAAGCGTACGACAGGGTGGCAAGAGAGGAGTTGTGGTATTGTATGAGGAAGTCTGGTGTGTCAGAGAAGCATGTGAGGGTGGTGCAGGACATGTATGAGGACAGTGTGACAGCAGTTAAGCGTGCAGTAGGAACAACAGACTGGTTCAAGCTGGAGGTTGGACTGCATCAAGGATCGGCTCTGAGCCCTTTCCTGTTTGCAGTGGTGATAACAGGTTGACGGACGAGGTCAGACAGGAGTCTCCATGGACTATGATGTTTACGGATGATATTGTGATTTGTGGGGAGAGTAGGGAGCAGGTTGAGAAGAGACTGGAGAGGTGGAGGTATGCGCTGGAGAGAAGGGGAATGAAAGTCAGTAGGAGTGAGACAGAGTACATGTGTGTGAATGAGAGGGAGGGCAGTGGAATGGTGTGGTTGCAGTGAGAAGAGGTGGAGAAGGTGGAGGAGTTTAGGTACCTGGGGTCAACAGTGCAAAGTAATGGAGAGTGTGTTAGAGAAATGAGGAAAAGAGCGCAGGCAGGGTGGAGTGGGTGAAGAAGAGTGGGAAGAGTGATTTGTGATAGAAGGCTATCTGCAAGAGTGAAAGGGAAAGGATTGAGAAAGGACTTTATAGGACTGCGGTGAGACCTGCAATGTTGTATGGTTTAGAGACAGTGGCATTGAGTAAAAGACAGGAGGTGGAGCTGGAGGTAGCAGAGTTGAAGATGTTAAGGTTTTCGTTGTGAGTGACGAGGATGGACAGGATTAGAAATGAGTTTATTACAGGGTCAGCGCATGTAGTTTTGGAGACAAGGTGAGGGAGGCGAGACTGAGATGGTTTGGACATGTGCAGAGGAGGGACATGGGGTATATTGGTAGGAGAATGTTGAGGATGGAGCTGCCGGGATAGAGGAAAAGAGGAAGGCCAAGGAGGAGGTTTATGGATGTGGTGAAGGAGGACATGCAGGTAGTTGGTGTGACAGAGGCAGATGTAGAGGACAGGGGGTTGTGGAGATGGATGATCCGCAGTGGCGACCCCTAATGGGAGAACCCGAAAGAAGAAGAATAAAAGAAGGCACATATTTGTCATGACAGTAAGTTTAGATATTAGCAATTTACAAACCATGACAGGCACAAGTTTCCAGAACGAAAAAACTTTGTAAGAATGGTAAGAAAAAGATTATTTAGAGAAAATATATATTTTTTAAGTAATGCGTCTTATCTCTCATTTCTTGCATTATGGTGTAAATTCTACTTCTATACAAGTCTCCAAAAGGACACGGGTGAAAATACAAAAGTCTGTTGTAGCAAAGCAACATGCACTGTTGAAAAGAAAAATTAAAATAAAATAAGACACAAAACCATATATTTGTTGGTGCACAGGAAATAGCCCATACTACCAATTTGGTAATAATGGCTACTGATTCCTGTTCTCCACAGAATTTATTTCAGTGTGTAATATTGCCAAAACAGCTGAGTGATTTCTAACAGAGTGCATCCATTCATGGTGAAAGATGCTCAATTGTGTTGTTTTTGATCACAGTTCAGGCACTGCAGGAGAAGCTATGAGTATAAATGTTTTAGAAATGTTAATTTCAGCAGGCAGAATCAGTCCACTTCTGTAAGACCACAGGGTCTCCTGAACTCCTGACCTCTCTCATGAATCCACTTGTTTGACACTGTTGAGCAGAAAAGAATAAAATGTTGCTGTTAAAATGTAGTGTTAACAAAATAAAGTTCTTTGTGTCATGACCATTATCATAAAACAAACAAAAAAATGTTTCATGAAATAGGAACAGCCTGATAAATGCTAAAAATATGCTGAAGATAAAACTGGTACCTTAAAATAATACTATTCATTTAGGTGACAATGTAACCTATGTGTACACTTTTTTTTTTCTTCAGTAGTGCAGATTTTGCTGGCTGAAAGAATATGTTGTGGGGCATCTCCCCACAGAAGTGTTTTTAAGATAAAAATAACAAAACAAAACAAAAAACACTACTATCTTATGATAATCTTAACTTTTCATTAACATTTATCGTAAGCAGTGTTGGGGGTAACGCGTTACAAGTAACGTGCGTTATGTAATAATATAACTTTTCTGGAGTAACAAGTAAAGTAGCGCGTTACTTCATAAATTTACACATTAATATCTGAGTTACTTTTTAAAAAACGTAATGCAAATTACTTTTCAGTTAAATTATTTTGCATAAAAAAAAATAAATACTGAATTAAAATGAACGTAGTCACGTAGAATCGTGCACTCATGCGTGCGAGCCACGGGAACAGAAGCTGCTCAGAAGCGGAGATGGCAAACCAGAGCATAACATTACTGCGATGGAAGTATTCTCATTATTTTGAAATAGTCGAAGAAAAGGAGAAAGGAATAATGGTTAAGTGTAGATTATGTGTTGGTGAAAAGCTTTTGTCAACTGAAAAAATACCACAAAAAAAAAAAAAAAGACATCTGCATGCAAAGCACAGCACTACAGATGTGTGTGTGTGTGTGTGTGTGTGTGTGTGTGTGTGTGTGTGTATATAATGTTGAATATATGCAACATTGCAACATTATGCATATATGGAAATGGAGACAGAAATATAGAAAACTTTTGCCGACTTTCCACCACTGCAGATCTATTGCCTGCTCAGAATAAAAGTTTTCCGTGGGAGACACATGTACGATGTCATATCATATATCTATATTACACCTGTTACACCTGTAAGGCGTGAAAGAGATACAAATAACGCAAAAGTAATATAATGCATTACTTTCCATAAAAAGTAACTAAGTAATGTAATTAGCTACTTTTTTTGGGAAGTAACTCAATATTGTAATGCATTACTTTTAAAAGTAACGTTGCCCAACACTGATCGTAAGTACCGTAATTTCCGGACTATAAAGCGCACCCATATATAAGCCGCACCCACTGAATTTGACAAAGATTTTTATTTTAAACATAAATAAGCCGCACCTGTCTATAAGCTGTTTACACTGAAACTAATTAACTTTACACAGGCTTTAACGAAAGACAGTGTCTGCTACACGGTGTAACGGGTGAAATATGTTGCGCTTCCTTTAGGAGCATAGCGGTATTTTGGGAATAGCATGGCCCGGCATTTTTCCGCTATTACTGCATGTGTGGAGACCGAGGAATATGTCCTTGTTATTTTCTGATGCTCATTTCTAAGTTTCTTTGACTAACCCGTAACGCTGTTGCCAAGAAAAATAAAAAAGCACGAGTTTTGGAAACCTGTCTGTGCTTATATGATTTCTGTTGCAAATGGAGTTAGTGAGCTCTCCCATGACCCAGACTCAACGCGTTACAACGGCTGTTATCTAAACAGTAGCCTACCAAGAAAGTCATTGTTCACTGTCTTCCTCCTTCCTTTCACAACTATTTATCTCGGGATTTTATCTTTTGGCATTGTCGTGCGTTTAAAAAATACTTTTTTTCTCCAGATGCCGTGCAGCTCAGAACACAGGTGAGGTGCGTTTTTTCGTTTCCGTTTGGAAATTTCATTGGTTTAATGTTATTGGGTTCAGTTTTTTGGCTTGAAGTTTGTGAAACCGGGAAAAACCCAGGAAAATTTCATAAATAAGGCGCTTTGTTGTTTAAGCCTCGGGGTTCAAAACGTGGGGAAAAAGTAGTGGCTTATAGTCCGAAAAATGCGGTAATTTCCAAAACTAGTTAAGCACCGATAATGTCTCAATTCCATATACCTCATTGCCCTTAATTTAATAGCTAAAAAAAACCCCCTCAATTATACAGTCAGGTACATAAATATCTGTTTTCATGGTAGTTTTTCATTTTATAATTAATTTCTGAGTATTGATATGCCAACTGCTTTAAGGGACTGTTTAAGTAATTGGCCAATTAGCTGTTCCATGGCCAGGTGAGTTATTCTGTCATTTCAAACCTATACAAATAGATTTAAATTCAAGTGCAGCATTTGCATTTGGGAACTGTCATTGAGCAACAGAATTGTTGGTACTGAATAGTAAATGCTTCTGGGCCATTGTCGAGGCACATATATATTTTATCTCCTCGGAACATGGAAGACTCTTTGTGAACTATACATCTTTTTGTGGATTACATCAATTTACACCAGCGTTTACAGTCCACATACAGATTTATCAGATGGTTTAATCATGTTGAACATTTGTAAGTTCATTCATTAAGCTATGCTAAATGTATACTCCAATGACCAGTAGCTAGAAACCCACACAGGGTTCTTGCTCCATTCCATGTTTATGTAAACGCATACAGGCCATATCACGTAGAGCTGCATTTCTGTCAGCACAAAGCGAAGATAGATCATGAAAACCCTGCGGACCACCGCACCACACTGTTCAGCCAATTTGGATAAGGTCTGCATTTTAAGGTCATGTTAATTATTAAATTTCAATTCACTTAATTAATTTTTATTTGTATAGCGCATCACAGATAATGTGGTGATAGAAATTAATAAGATGTTCTTTATAAGTGTAAGTTTGTTCCTAAAGAGCAAGCCGGTGGGGAATGGAATTTCAGCTAAAAAATTCTATGGTAGGCAGCTGAAATAACAATGATTGAGCAGCTTGACTTTGTGAGAGCAGCACCATGTCTGGAAGAGGAAAGGGTGGCAAAACCGACATTTGAACCCAGCTTTCAATCAGGTCTATCGCTTTCCTTGCAGAAGCTATTATCTTTCCGGTTTTGTATTTTTTTATTTTTTTATTTTCCCCTCCAACCTCCAACGAGCATAAGAAATAAGAACTTTTCCCTCTCATGCCTTCGCGAGCGCTCTCCCCGCCTTCGGCAGGGAAGCACTGGGCTCGCTTAAAGTTCACGGGAGAAGGTGAAGCCCCCAACAGGACACAGGTGGGAATGCATCTCCTGCAATCAGAGTGGATCCAAGCTGTAGATATTTATTCATTTATAAGTCTACCCAACAAACGTGTACCAACGACGGGACCTGTAATCTGTGCGGTGGAACAGGGCACTCATACTTTGGCTGCCCAAACTTGTACAGTAACCGAACAAGAGGACTGCCTAAGGAGGGACCACGACAAGACACAGCGGGACACAACCTGGGACAACAGGAAAACGTACTTCCAGTAGCTATGAAGATGAATATATCCCGCTACCAGAACCTTCAAAATTAGACGGAAGAAAAATAAAGGAAAAGACAACATAGAAGCGGCAACCTCTACGCATGTACCAACTAACGATGACACGTCACCAGACCTTCCAACAGCTACAACAGACGCTTTGAAATTCAACTCTGCTAATAGGTATGAAGTTTTAGCTACAAACACAGACAATATTGAGACAACAGTTGTCGCTAACCCAAAAAGGCAAAAAAAGGACATCACCGCCATCTACAGATAATTAAAAAAAAAGAAACTAAGAGATGATTGCATTCTTTATTTTTATTATGTCACTAAATATTGTCTCAATCAACGTAAGAGGAATACAATCAATGAAGAATAGAGAATGTAAAATGACCTCTCTTATGAGAAAAAAGTGTGACATAATTTGTGCACAAGAATTAAGACTAACTAGTCAGCCAGATATCGATAGTGTTAAAAATATATGGAAAAAACGATAGTACAATTATATCCATAGGCAAAGATCGAGCTGATGGAGTGGGTATTTTTTTTTAGGGAGAAAGCAGAAGTTATTTTACATCGGGAAATAATACCTGGTAGACTTCGTTTGGTAGACTGCTGGTATAAAAATCTAAAGTTAAGAATAATCAATGTTTACACTCCTCCAGATAGAGCCGGGAAAATAAAAATCTTTCATAAACTATATGAAATTGTAAATGTTGGATATAATGTCATAATATGTGGTGACTTTAACACAATTACAAGTGAAAAAGACAAAATTCCATCACACAAAACAACCATAAGTAGAGAAGGGAATGTCTTAAAAAAAGTAACCGACACATGCGAAATGAAAGATACTTTTAGGGAAAAATTCCCTGATGATAATGGATTCACCAGGTTTGACTCAAAAACAAAAACGAGAATAGATAGGATATACGTCTCAAATAAAATAAAGGTTATACAATATAGAACCGAATACCTTTTAGAATCTGATCACTTGGCAGTATGTGTAGGAATACTTTTAGATCTTGAAGTCCAGAGCAGAGTATGGAAACTCAATACAACATGCCTCAAAAACAGTGAGGTGGTAAATGAACTAAGGGAAGAGATTAGACGAATTAAAGAATTAAGGATTTTAACAAAAACAAACTCAGAAATGTGGGAAGTATTTAAAAAACAAATAACAGACTACCTTAAAAAAAAAAAAGCAAAACAATTACTCAACTAAATAACGAGAAATATAGGCAGCTTTTGGCTCAATATGTAGAATTACAATCTAAGAAAATAAAAAACATCGAGGACAATGAAGACTTACATAAAATAAAATCGGAGTTAAATCAATTTAATGACCAAGTCTTTAAAAAAGCTCAGCTGCATGCTGGTGTCGATACGACATTCACCGGAAACCCACAGAGCATTATAAGACGCCTAAAGAAATGTAGAGACAGTCACTCAATTAAAGGTATTAAGGATAGCGACGGAAATATTATTGAAAATGAAAAAGATAAAAGAGGCTTAATTCGGAGGAAATTTTTAAACGCTACATCAAAAATATACATTGAAACAGATAAAATTAACACTTTTTTGAGATCCTGTAATGTTCAGAAGGATTCAGATCAACTGTCCTTAGAGGATCCAGTTGAGACACAAGAAGTCATTGACGCTATTTTACAACTAAACGATGGAAAAATCCCGGACCTGACGGGATACCTGCAGAGCTCTACAAAACATGTATGACAGAAATAGTAGACATACTAACTGACATGTACAATGAAGGGATACAAAGGGGAACTTTTCCAGATTCCTTGTACAAAAGTATTATAACTTTATTTTACAAGAAAGGAGACAGATGTGAACTAGATAACTGGAGACAAATTAGCCTTATGAATATAGACTACAAAATCCTTGCTAAGGTATTAGTGAACAGAATGAACTCCACTTTAGACAAAATAATAGACAAAGAACAGACCTGCGCAATAAAAGGTCGTTATATGTGGGATAACTTGTGTACAGTTAGAGAACTAATTATAAATGCCCCGGATAAAAAATTCTTTATAGTAGGTTTAGACCAAAAAAAAGCATTTGACTTAATATCAAGAGAATACCTATGGAAAACAATGGAACACTATGGGTTTCCAGGAAGATATATTAACATGATTAAAACTCTGTATAAGAAATCTAGTGTCCGAATAAATGTAAATGGGCAGTTAACAGAGGATTTTGAGATAAATAGAGGTGTAAAACAGGGATGTCCCTTAAGCGCGGCTCTGTATGTAATAGCGATTAGCCCGCTCTTAAACAAGATTAAAAGCGAATCAAAAATAGAGGGAGTGAAAACGAAAAGCGGGAAAATCAATAAAATTACAGCTTACGCCAACGATATAACAGTTTTTGTAAAGAACCAAAATGAGTTGGATAGAATAAATAAAATATTCAGAGAATACGAAGAGATCTCCGGTGCCAAACTAAATCAAAATAAGACAGAGGCAGTTTGGATGGATACTGGCCCTGCTCCACCAATAAATATAAAAGTAAAACAAGACATTAAATTGCTAGGAATTGTGATTAAAAACAGTAAGTGTGTTGACACCAATTGGGAAAGAAAAGAAGAGGAAATTAAATCTGAAACTGAAATTTGGAAAATATCTAATTATAAAACTAGAATTCAAGTTATAAAAAACATATATTTTACCTAAACTCTTATTTTTAGCTACAATCTTTCCACCCAGCAAAAAATGCATTACAAAACTGAATAAGATCTGTGTAAGATTTATCTGGGGAAATAACAGAGAAGTGACGACAAGAACACTTTTTTTTAAACCAAAGGAACTAGGAGGTCTTAATGCAATTGAGCTCGGCAATAAATTATTAATAGCTTTCTGTAAAAATGTAACACAGGCAATAAACAGGGATGCAGATTGGATAGGGGAAAAGAAATTTTGGCTAAAAAAGAGGGGAAAAGGAAGACAAAATATACCATTCTATAAACTAACATATGGGGATCAAATATATAAATATTTACATTTAAATATAGACTGGATAAACTCATCCAGCAAAAACATCTATACACGGCGGGTTATACAAACACAAATATCTTAACACGGCAGAAAGCGAACAGTGCATTTATAACGTTAATATAAAAAATATCTCAGAGAATGTGCGCGATGTGGCATGGTTAATAAGTGTAGGCAGGCTAGCAGTACGCTGCGTTGTGAAATAGAGCTGTTTTGTAAAAACTAAAGAATGCCCTATAAACAATTGTACTGAGGATGAAACCGTTGATCACCTCCTTATACACTGTCCACGCTCAGAGGAGATATGGCAAAAAGTCCTGAAAACTGGATTGAATATCCATATAAATGAGAAAAATATTAGGTACGGCATTTTTGAAAAAGATCTGGACAAAAAAACAAAGGAATTCTTTTGGATGGTGATATGTATTGTAAACTATAAAATATGGAAAACACGATGCATGATTATTATTAATCAGTGCCATATTCCCGCTGAGAGTGTTTTTAAACAGATTTTGTGTGAATTAAAGAGACAAAGGACAATAGATAGAAGAACCAGAAGGAAACATCCTTGGTACTTGTTAAACATGTGAAATGAAGAATGTATAGATACATATAGATAGGTATGTACTAGTGTATGATTATAGGTATGTGTATATAGATTTGTCTGTAGGTGTATATGTGTTTTTCTACATTACAGATGAGTGTCTCTGTATATATATATACATTATGTGCTCACGAGGAGCCTGAAAGACTATTACGTTTTTTTTTGTTTTGTTTTTTTGTTTTGTTTTTTTTTTTAATTTAAGATTGTTTATACTTTTTGTCCCCTTTCATGCTAAGAATTATGTGTATGAAATGATATGATGATATAATTTTTTCCTAGTATGTATTTACTTGTCAAATTGTTTTGCATGTCAACAGTATTTCTCACTGTTTATATATGTACTGAAAACGTTCCATTGTCTTATGTGATACAAGATGTATATATTGTGGATTTGATTTACTCAATAAAGTCATTTAAAAAATAAATAACAATGATTGTCAATGGCCAAACACTTATGGACGTAAATTTATCTTAAAAACATTGGATTGAACCTCTAACCAGTTACTGTTTACTTTGTAGTGACTATTGCACTTAGTGGTATTTTGTCCAAATTTTCTGTGACACAGTGAGTCCATAATTGCTTGTCAGAGATCTCACCTTTGCTTTGTTTGTGGCATGCTTTGGTTTTGTATTTATGCTCCATGTGCTTTTGTTTTGGTAACCCAGCCATTAGGGAGGCACAAGCCAGTGCACTCTTAGTGCCGGTCCCAAGCCCGGATAAATGGGGAGGGTTGCGTTAGGAAGGGCATCCAGCGTAAAACGTGCCAAATCGAATATGCGGGTCACGATTAAAAAATTCATACCGGATCGGTCAAGGCCCGGGTTAACAACGACTGCCACAGGTATCGTTAGCCAACAGGGTACCGGTGGAAATTGGGCTACTGTTGGCCGAAGGAGGAGAAGGAGAGGAGGAAGACGTCTACAGAGACGGCAGGGAAAGGAGAAGTGTAGGAGAGTAGAGGTTAGTGTTGGTACTTTAAATGTTGGCACTATGACTGGTAAAGGGAGAGAGGTAGCTGATATGATGGAGAGGAGAAAGGTAGATATATTGTGTTTTCAGGAGACCAAGTGGAAAGGGAGTAAGGCCAGGAACATTGGAGGCGGGTTTAAACTGTTCTATTATGGTGTGGATGGAAAGAGAAATGGTGTAGGGGTGATTCTGAAGGAAGAGTACAGTAAGAGTGTAGTGGAGGTGAAGAGAGTTTCTGATAGGGTGATGAACGTAAAGCTGGAAGTTTAAGGGATGATGATAAATGTCATCAGTGCCTATGCTCCACAAGTGGGCTGTGAGATGAAGGAGAAGGAAAAATTCTGGAGTGAATTAGATGAAGTCGTAGATGGTGTACCTAGAAATGAACGATCGGTGATTGGTGCAGACTTTATTGGGCATGTGGGTGAAGGAAACAGAGGTGATGAGGAGGTTATGGGTAGGTATGGCCTAAAGGAGAGGAATGTGAAAGGGCAGATGGTGGTGGATTTTGCTAAAAGGATGGAAATGGCAGTGGTGAATACTTATTTTAAGAAGGAGGATCATAGGGTGACGTATAAGAGTGGAGGAAGGTGCACACAGGTGGATTATGTTCTATGTAGGAGATGCAACCTGAAGGAGATTGGAGACTGTAAAGTGTTGGCAGGGGATGGTGGTCTGTAGGATGGTTTTGGAGGCGAAGAAGAGGAGGAGAGTGAGGACTGACAGAAGAATAAGATGGTGGAAACTGAAGGAGGAAGAGTGTAGTGTGAGATTCAGGGAAGAGGTCAGACAGAGGCTCGGTGGTGGTGAAGAGGTGCTGAATGATTGGGAAACTACTGCAGGAGTGATGAGGGAGGCAGCTAGAAAAGTACTTGGTGTACTAATCGGAGCAGCCGAAAGAAGAAGACAACTTTTTAAAACAGTTGAGTAAAATAAAAAGTTATGCAACTGTAAGTACAGTTAAGAAATCTCTTGAATTTGAATGATTTAAAATTAGAGTTGTAACAATCTGACAATTCAAACGGCATATATCAGATTGCATATATCAGAACAGTGGTGAAATGCATACACCATACAAATGGAGTCTGCTAGGACAACATGTACAATGTATGTATGACAAGTTTTAATAAGGCCATTACAACCTGATGTGAAAAAAAAAACCTTTATTTTCAACTGAAATAAACTATAAATAATTTACTGAAAATCTTTTATAATTGTAATGTAGAAGCCACACTTACCCCATTTACTACCGACTAAAACTGGACAGGCTGCATGTCTTGTTCGGTAATCTCCCTCTCCACTCCTAAAGAGATTGTACCAGAACACTGAGGTACCCTAGAAGCACAGGAATGATAAAACATTCTAAATGTTTTAGCACTACTGACATATAATATTCAGACTTAAAATATACGGCCAAAAGTTATCCAATCATAACACCCAGATGTGGGCCTTTGCCCAACAGTTGCCACAATACTGGAAACACATATCTGTCTCTGAATGCTTGTTCCAGCATGACAACAACTCTGTGAACATGAGGTGAGTAAAGATATGGTTATGAAATAGTTAGTATGGAAAAACTGAAATGGACTGCACAGAAAACAAAGCAGTCTAAAACCTACTGGTAAACATTCTTAGAAAATTTTAGGCTTTTATAGCAGCTAAAGTGGGACCAACTCTGTAGTAATCTCTGTTGTTAATAATGTTCAACGGTAAATAAATAAATAATAAAATTAACACATTAGATTTAAATTGACCAGTCTTACTGACCACTTACCACTAGAGGAAGAAGAATTTAATAATTTCATTGCTTGAGGTATAAAAGATCATTTTGACCCGTTTTTCGGGCATCTAGAAACACAATATCATTTGGCCAGATGGTAACAAAAAGTTAGAAGATAAAGGATGCCGCTTATCATTCACAATTATGTTAGCCTTACTCAACACTTTTTCTTTATAGCAAAGAAAAGGTGATCAGGAATATGTCTGTTCTCAGTCCTGTTTACATCACTGACTCCCTCTGTCTCATCCATGTTAGTCATACTTCCTGTTGCCTTCTGCCTTGCTCAGTGTTAGCTTCGTAAGCTAGCCTACGTCTGTGGTGAGTGATAGCCAGGAAATGGTACACCAGTGCTAGATTGAAAAGTGCAGTGACAGGAAAAAGTTGTTGGGCTAAAAATGGGGCACAATGAGAAGGAAATATATGTAACTATATATAGATATATTATATAATAAAAACTAAAGTAATGGGCCTGGTTTAAAAATGTAAGAAGTAGAAATTACAGATATTTGTGTAAAAAGTGAAAGAAAGTGAAAGTGAAAAAATAAATAGTCAAGTAAATTTCGGATACTAGAAAAATCTACCTGAGTACAGTAACAAAGTATTTGTACTTTATTACTTAAAACCTCTGTACATACTTTCTATGCTTTGTAACTTTTGTAAGTTTGCTACTGCTACAACCCTCTCCAGTGACTCCTCTGAGCTTTGGAATCATTTTCATACCAGCAAATAGCACAAAATGTCAATATTTTCAATAAAAGCCCCATAAAACATCGAAAGCATTCTGCTATGGAAATAATAGAAATTAATCTATATAATAAATAGATTCTTTGCTGAAGCTTCTTGCTTACATTATCAGTCCATGCATCACACAGATTATTTTATCAATAATCTTCCGAAAATGTCGATATAAATTAGATCTCCATCTGACCCTGCAGAGCTCAACTGGGCCACTGAATACCTAAAATCAACGTTCTGTTACACTCTAGATGATGTAGCTCCCCTTAAAACCAAAATGATCAGGGAGGAAAAATTAGCACAGTGGTATAATGATCATATGCGCACCTTCAAACAGACCACTTGGAAATTAGAAATTAGAAAACCAAATTGACAGTATTTCAAATAGCATGGAAGGAGAGCCTCCTGAGTTATAGAAAATCTCTTAGTGCTGCTAGATCAGCATACTTCTCCACCCTCATAGAAAATAACAAGCATAATCCTAGATTTTTATTCAGCACTATAGCAAAATTAACAGGAAATAAAAACACTGCACTAACATGCACACCATCAATAGGTAGTAATGATTTCATTAACTTTTTTTTATAATAAAGTTGAACAAAAAAATAAAGACGATTAATGTAAATCCAAACTATTTTATAAATAACCCTGTATACAGCAGTGTAATTATAACAGACAATCAAATACAAAGTTTTACTCCTATTCAAGAGAATGACTTTCATTTATTTCCTCATAAAAATCATCAACCTGCATTCTCGATCCCTTGCCTACAAGTTTCTTCAAACAGATAATTCCAGAGGTAAGTAAACCTGTTTAAAATTGATAAAATCTTCCATTAGCACTAGTTATGTACCTACATCCTACAAACTGGCAGTTATCAACCCCCTTATTAAGAAACCTGACCTTGACCCTTGTCAGCTGTCCAACTATAAGCCAATATCAAACCTCCCCTTTATCTCCAAATTTTAAGAAAATGTAATAGCATTTTTTCAATCTACCAGTTAGGATTTCGGCCTCATCATAGCACAGAGATGGCGCTAGTTAAGGTGGTAAATGACCTATTATTGGCCTCTGATCAGGGTTTTGTCTCTTTACTTGTTTTGCTTGACCTAAGTGCAGCTTTTGACACTATTGATCATACTATTCTGCTTTCTAGACTTGAGAACGTTGTTGGAATAAAGGGAACAGCTCTATCCTGGCTCAGGTCTTATTTGACTGATCGCTATCAGTTTGTTGAGGTAAAGTTTGGTTTTCCGCAAGAATCAGGCCTTAGGTCTTAGGCCACTGCTTTTCATGAACTAGTTCTTCTGCATCCTGTAACGACATCATATTTCTTATTTTAGCAATATTTTTAAGGTAAAAGTAGGCGATCCTGGTAATATTATTCACATCTTATCTGAGTTGAGCAGAAGGAAGTTATCAAGCATCCACTGCCTAATGTCCTTTACACACTTCTCAACATTGTTAAGCTGATCTGTCTCATCTGGCTTTGCTGAAATAAATATATATATATATATTTCAGCAAAGCCAGATGAGACAGATCAGCTTAATAATGTTACATATATAAAGATATATGCTGCCTCTGGTTGAAATTATACATAAACATGGTATTTGCTTCCCTTGCTATGCTGATGATACACAGATGTATATTTCAGCAAAGCCAGATGAGACAGATCAGCTTAACAATGTTGAGGAGTGTGTAAAGGACATTAGGCAGTGGATGCTTGATAACTACAATGTTGCTCAAACTGATCCCACAATCTCGCCCTACCAGCAAGATCATTGGGTTTGGTGAATCTTCCCAACCAAACCCAACAAGAAGTGCTCATCAACCTGTAGCATCATCACATATTAGTCATTTTAATTGATTGTTGGTCGTTTAATGCAACTGTTGACACTGGCTTGTTAGCTTGCCCTGTTTCCCCATCTTCCCGTGTTTGAATCGAGTTTGCAATATGTCCATTTTGCATGGAATTTTAAAAAAGTCAACACAGTATGCACATCCGATTTGCATCAAATTTGACATTTTCTTTTGTCATTTCTTTATTATATTTATAACTAAGGAAATGCCTAGATGAAACATTTTAAAAACAAAACAAGAAAAAGTATAAACTAACCTTGTCATCATGCCTTTTAAAAAAAAGTTAAGTTGACTATTGCATTGCATGCTGCTCAACTGGGTTAAGGTCTGGTCATTGGCACAGCCAGTCTAAAACCTTCCACTTTTTCCACAGATAAAGTTCTTTGTTAAGATGGCAGTGTGCTTTAAAAAAGAGATTATTCTTGGTTCCAGAACCTTTGTGACTTGTATCAATGTCTTATAGATTTCTTACCTATTATACAAGCATATATAAAGGTATCTTCCCAACTTAGTAGCAGACATGGATGAGACAGAAACTTTTATTCTAAACCACTTCACTAAATGCTGATGTGTGATGAACTCTACCTTTTTTGGCCAGATAGCAGCACCAAAATCTGGAAACACAGTGGCACCACCAGCTTCCACATCACTCATCTGCCATTAGAATAAGAAATTGAAATGTAATTTAAAAATGATAATATCCATGTGTGAATGTTGTGTAAAAAATACATAGATGTATGAATATGCAAGTAGAAATAAACTCTCTATTTTCTATTGCAACCTTACCACTTTCTAACTTTATTTTTCTATTCCATTTGTTAAATTGTAGAGAAAGTGTCTGAATCAAAGGCTGATAGAGTTTTTAATGTAAAAAATTTCACGCAACAGATGACAAACTCAATACTGTACTCAATAATGTTGCAGAGACAGATCTATCTTAAATAACATAAATCATTGAGATTATGACAATGCAATCTGCAATCCATAATGTTGTTGTGCATTCTTTCATTTTAGTGTATGTTCTTATATCTCTAATGTTAGTTTTTATCTATCTCTTTAGAGTTTACTTAGAGATTTAACAGCAACAGATACAAAATTTAAATACCACATTAAAAAAACACTAGACCTTTTATCTACTTACTTGTAAATGAAATAATAAAATAATTATTCACACTTAGCTAAGACGTTTCAATTGACTTAGCCTTAACTTTGCAATGTCAAAATATTTTCTGATATGTCTGTATATACTGTACACATGCCAATTTAATTGAAACATCACTGGCAGACATTGTGATCCATGGACTTTAGTTGTATATTTGGCCTATTCTTGTAATTATTTGCAATAAATCTACATTTTAAACAATATATTAAAAAACTAAACAAATACCACGGCACCTTTGCATTACTAATAATATTTGAAGCACAGCTATCGACCCATACACAATTAGGCTAAATAAAATTGTAAATCAAATTTGCAATGTTTAAAAACATTAACTTATAACACATGATGACAGTATTGAAAAAGAGCACATTAAATTACGACATGACCCTGGAATTGTGAAATCGAGTCGTGAATTAAAATTTTATTATTCTCAAAATGAACACTCAGGGTATACATACTTACATAATTTAAAAAAGTAGCCACACGATTTCCTGTGCCTAATGATTTGAAAGCCTCGGTCTCATCTTTCTATGAAGATAAAATTTTGACAGAAAAACAAAGTAATGAAACTGCTTGCTTCAGAGTATACATGTACTTACGTAGTTAAGAAAGGTGGCAAGCCTATTTCCATCAACCTTGAGGTTGTTGTCAAAAGGACGCTGCAACAGACATTTGTAATTTTAATCCAAACTGAACTGATCAACTGGACGGGCTCTCATCTTTGAGGTTCGAACCACATTAAAATAAACACAAGGTTACACAAAGAAAATTGATTTTGTGAATATTGCTCAGTGGATTCAAGCATGATGTTGTGAATAAGAGGTGAAAAGTCAGTTCATCTAATTGTATCCCTCCTAGATATTCCATGGTCAATTGTAAGCTGTATTATTGGACAATGGAAGCATTTACCCCAGCAACTAATGGGTGAGTCTTGGTTTGGCAGATTCCAGATAAACGTTACCTGCTTGACTGCATTGTAGCAGTTAGGCCCTTACTTCCATTAAAGGAAAATCATAATGCTTCAGCATAGCAATACATTTTAGACAATGCCTTGCTTCTATCTTTGTGGAAACATTTTGGGGGAGGCTCAGAAGAATGGAAACTGTTATAGCTGAAAAGGGGGAACTGAATCCATAGTAATGTCTGTGTACAGTGGAACCCGGTTATGTCGATGTCCTAGGGGGGTGCCAAAAAGCATCAAGGTAACCGATGATCGAGATAAACGAAAATCAAAATGGCGGCAATATATTAACGTGCTTGAAATTTCTTTATGTACATGATGTGCGTTAATAAATGAGAATGTGCATGCACGTGTTTTTGAAAGTTTTTTTTACACAACAGCGTTGCCGCGATTTGTTTGATGAAGGCATGCTATAAAAATACATACAGTACATGTTTATCTGTCAGGAATCCACCTGCCACGCCCCCTTCAGCGTGTCAGGTGCTTTCTCGGCCGCTTTCTCTAAAGCTCCTCTTCAATCGCGCACATATGGTGCTCGTTTAGCATCATCACCAGCTCCTATTTAAACTTCCACACTCTCACTGTCCGTTATTGTTGGTATATGTTGGTTCACGGCGGTCGTTGTTATCGCTCATGCGTTTCCCGGTACGTGCCCTCCCACCGGCACTCTCTCAACGGCTGGGCATTTCTTCCCAAAGCCGCGTCGCGCCCCTACTAACACTACGAACACTAGCACTAACTAACAGCAGAGATTCACCAGTATACAATACAACACCTGTAGCAGCTGTAAGCCTTGATTTTTCCGCCACTTCCGCGAGTTCTTCTGCGGCTGCACCGAGATAACCGACGTTAAATGGCAAAATTTTTCCCCCCTTGTGCTCGAGATATTAGGGTTCGGCGACATAAAGAAAATCGACATAACCGATAAAAAATGCTTAGAAGAAGCGAGAATTTGGCGGTTCCACTTCAAAAACATCGACTTAATTGGGTTGTCGAGGTAACCGAGGTCGAGATAAGCGGATTCCACTGTATTTAGAATGTAAGGTCATTACCCTATTGGTGTAAAGGTCAAATGTCTAAGTGAACATTTGTCTTTATAGTGTACAAAAAAGTGTGACAGCAATATTCTATTAAAACTACCAGGAGCCTTTCACAAATGTACTTACTCTTGAAAAGTCATAATGTGGCTCATATTGACCTCCAACCCCATAGTTAGCAACCTACATTAGAGAAAAAAAAATAGATTGTAAATAAAGAAGTTTTAGCTTTAATACATTTTTATTTAATAATATATTAATTATGACCTCCACAAAAGAAGCCAGGTTGACGTAAATTAAAAAAAATACAACAAACAAACAAAAAAGACATGTAGAAGGCTTACTTAAAACAAATCTACCAAGATTTAATTAGGAAAAACTGAACAATTAAATCCACACAATGTGGACAATGATTATTTTTATATATCTAAATAAACAGAGGTGGCAAAAATACACACATCCTTCACTTAAGTAGAAGAACAGATACCCATATTTTAAAATACTGTGGTAAAAGTTGAAGTACTGACTATACTTTTTTACTCAAGTTAATTAAAGTAAAGAAGTTTGGGCTTTGACATGTACTTAAGTAAAGAGTAGCCATTACTACTACTACCTGTTTTAGTGTCACACTGGTAACTGGACCTCATGCCATATAAATATTAGGGCTGTTAATCAAATAAAATATTTTGCCTGAGGAATAGAGGTGACTGAGGAATGGAGAAGGAGTGTGCTGGTCCCGATTTTTAAGAATAAAGGAGATGTGCAGACCTGCAGTAACTACAGAGGAATAAAGTTGATTAGTCAAACCATGAAGTTATGGGAAAAAGTAGTGGAAGCCAGGCTGAGAGAAGAGGTGACAATCTGTGAGCAACTGTATGGTTTCATGCTGAGGAAGAGCACCACAGACACATTATTTGCTTTGAGAATGTTGATGGAGAAGTATAGAGAAGGTCAGAAGGAGTTGAATTTTGTGTTTGTGGATTTAGAGACGACAGAGTGCCGAGAGAGGAGTTGTGGTATTGTATGAGGAAGTCAGGTGTGTCAGAGAAGTATGTGAGGTGGTGCCGGACATGTATGAGGACAGTGTGACAGCAGTGACATGTGCAGTAAGAATGACAGACTGGTTTAAGGTGGAGGTTGGATTGCATCAAGATTCGGCTCTGGGCCCTTTCCTGGTTGCAGTGGTGATGGACAGGTTGACGGACGAGGTTAGACAGGAGTCTCTGTGGACTATGATGTTTGCAGATGATATTGTGATTTGTGGTGAGAGTAGGGAGCAGGTTAAGAAGAGCCTGGAGAGGTGGAGGTACATGCTGGAGAGAAGGGGAATGAAAGTCAGTAGGTGTAAGAGAGAGTGCATGTGTGTGAATGAAAGGAGGGCAGTGGAATGATGCGGTTGCAAGGAGAAGAGGTGGTGAAAGTGGAAGAGTTCAGGTACCTGGGGTTTTAATTTCGCCTGTTTTATATTTATTTATTTATTTATTTATTTATTTATATTTTTAATAACAATGGTCAAACAGAAATGCGCACTATATTAATTGTGTGTTAATAAAATTAGTGGCGTTAAAATACATTTGCATTAACACATTCATTTTGACAGCCCTAATTAATATATTAATAAAAAACTAATTTTAAATTTTGTTACCTAATAAATGTATCCAGGCTGAACATCCACCATATAGAACACAAGCAGAGAAAAGATGATAATCAGGCCATCAGATATGTCTCTGTTCTTAGTCATGTTTACATTGCTGACTTCCTCAGTCTCCTTCACGTCAGCCTCATACTTCTTGAATTTGCCATTGTAAGCTTCGTAAACTAGCCTATGGTGTGTGATAGCCAGTAAATGATACACAAGTGGTAGATAGAAAAAGCTGCGCAATGACAGAAAACAGGTTCATGGGCTGAAAACGGCACACAGTGAAAAGAAAAAAAATAGACATTTCATCAAAACTAAACCAGAAAAATTAGGCAGTATGTGGTCTGGCATTGTCATGTTGGAAAATGCAAGGTCTTCCCTGAAAGAGACAACGTCTGGATGGGAGCATGTGTTGTTCTAGAACTTGGATATACCTTTCAGCATTGATGGTGCCTTTCCAGATGTGTAAGCTGCCCATGCCACACGCACTTATACAACCCCATACAATCAGAGATGCAGGCTTCTGAACTGGGCGCTGATAACAACTTGGGTTGTCCTTATCCTCTTTAGTCCGGATGACATGGTGTCCCAGTTTTCCAAAATTTTGATTTGTCTGATCACAGAACAGTTTTCCACTTTGCCACTGTCCATTTTAAATGAGCCTGCACTTCTGGATCATGTTTAAATATGGTTTCTTTTTTGACATATAGAGTTTTAACGGGCAACGGCGAATGGCACGGTGGATTGTGTTCACCGACAATGTTTTCTGGAAGTATTCCTGAGCCCATGTTGTGATTTCCATTACAGTAGCATTCCTGTATGTGATGCAGTGCCATCTAAGGGCCCGAAGATCACAGGCATCCAGTATGGTATTCCGGCCTTGACCCTTACGCACAGAGATTGTTCCAGATTCTCTGAATTTTTGGATGATATTATGCACTGTAGATGATGATAACTTCAATCTCTTTGCAATTTTTCTCTGAGAAACTCCTTTCTGTTATTGCTCCAATATTTAAGGCAAATTAGTCCTCCAGCTGTTCCTTATATGTACATTTAACTTTTCCGGCCTCTTTTTGCTACCTGTCCCAACTTTTTTGGAATATGTAGAATGAAATAAAAAATTAGCCAATATTTGGCATGACATTTCAAAATGTCTCACTTTCAACATTTGATATGTTATCTATATTCTACTGTAAATAAAATATAAGTTTATAAGATTTGTAAATTATTGCATTCCTTTTTTATTCACAATTTGTACAATGTCCCAACATTTTTGAAATCGGGTTTGCAGTTTGTTACCTTTTTAGCATAGAGTAGGTTATGTAGGTTAACTATTCTCACTCATATTTATTTATTAAATCTCGTGCAGTATCGTGATGTGGTATTCTTGTCTCTGGAGAAGCTGCTATAAATTTTCTATTCACTAAATCCATGTATTTATAGGCAACTTTAAAAATGTGCTCCACTACCTACTCGACCACTGATAAAAAAAAAAATGTAAACCACTACCGTAATTTCCGGACTATAAGCTGCTACTTTTTTCCCATGCTTTGAACCTCACGGCTTAAACAATGAAGCGGCTAATTTATAGATTTTTCCCGTTTTTCCCCCGGTTTTATAAGCTTCATGCAGCCAAAAAACTGAGCCCTGTAACATTGGACCAATTAAATTGCTGAAAGGGTTAAGGTAAACCAATGAAACTCTTTATATTTATTCGAGCATGCTCCCACTGATTCGGCCCACCTGACATTGTAAATATGGATTAGGTTCCTTTGACATTTGACCTGCCTTTCACTCGGACTGTCAACTGGAAAGGAGAATCATTCGTCAGGCTGAAAACAACCTGGCATGAAAAAAGCCGTGTTACAGGCAATGTCTTTCATTAAAGCCTGTGTAAAGTTGTTTCAATGTAGGCACCTGTGGCTTATAGACATGTGCAGCGTATTTATGTTAAAAAAAAAAAAAAAAAAAAAAAAAAGTGGGTTCAGTGGGAGCGGCTTATATTAAAGTGCATTTAATAGTCCGGAAATTACGGTAAATAACAATTTTTAATCACCAAACATTTGTTTTACTGATGCGCCAAGTCTCAAATCAAGCACCAAAATCTGACGTGATGCATACAGTGCCCTCCACAATTATTGGCACCCCTGTTTAAGATGTGGTCGTGGACTTCTAAAAATTCTCCTTTTTTTTAAAACAACATAGAACCCAAATGCAAAAAAAGAGAAAAATCCAACCTTTCATTTAAGTACATTACTTTGGTGGTAAAAAAATCACACATTTAGAAAAAAAAAAAAAACTTGAAATCATGTGTGCCACAATTATTGGCACCCCTGATGTTAATACTTTGTACAACCTCCTTTTGCCAACAAGACAGCACTTAATCTCCTCCTATAACATTTCACAAGATTGGAGAACACAGAGAGAGGGATTTTTGACCATTCTTCTTTGCACAATCTTTCTAGATCATCCAGTGTCCTGGGTCCTCTCTTATGCACTCTTCTCTTTAGCTCGCCCCACAGGTTTTTGATTGGGTTGAGGTCTGGGGACTGAGATGGCCATGAGAGGACCTTGAGTTTGTGACTGCTAAACCACTTTTGTGTAGATTTTGCCACATGTTTTGGATCATTATCCTGCTGAAAGACCCAATGACGACCCATCTTCAGCTTTCTGGCAGAGGCCATCAGGTTTTTATTTAAAATATCCTGGTACTTCAAAGCGTTCATAATGCCATGCACCCTAACAAGGTTCCCAGAGCCTTTGGAAGAGAAACAGGCCCACAGCATCACAGATCCTCCACCATACTTCACGGTGGGCATGAGGTGCTTTTCGGCATACTCATCTTTTGTTTTACGCCAGACCCACTTAGAGTGTTTGTTGCCAAAAAGCTCAATCTTAGTCTCATCTGACCAAAGCACACGATCCCAGTTGAAGTCCCAGTACCGTTTAGCAAACTCCAGACATTTACGTTTGTGAGTGTTAGTGAGAAAACGCTTTTTCCTTGCATGCCTCCCAAACAGCTTGTTGGCATGTAGAGAGCGTCTGATGGTTGTTTTGGAGACTCTGTGACCCCAAGATGCCACTCTTTGATGCAATTCTGTGACGGTGAGCTTGGGAAATTTTTTTACTTCTCTTACCATCCTCCTCACTGTGCGTTGTGGCAAGATAAACTTGGGACCTCTTCCAGCCTTGTTTGTCACTGTTCCAGTTGTTTTAAACTTCTTAATGATTCCTCTGACTGTAGATACCGGCAAGTTAAGGCGAGTGGCTATTTTCTTGTAGCCATTGCCTGACTTATGAAGGTCGACACACATCTGCCTTACTTGAATGGTGTGTTCTCTTGTCTTTGCCATGTTGACAAATGGGTAAGAGAATTAGGCCTCTGTGTCACGTCATATTTATACCCCAGGGAAACAGGAAATCATGAATTACTAATTAAAAGTCCCTAGATACCCTGACCAACCTTAGCAACTACAGAAAAATATATAAAAAAAAAAAACAATTAAATTTTTCAGAGGAATTGTTAGGGGTGCCAATAATTGTGGGACACATGATTTCAAGTTTTTCTTTTTTTCTAAATGTATGATTTTTTTTTACCACCAAAGTTATGTACTTAAATGAAAGGTTGGATTTTTCTCTTTTTTTGCATTTGGGTTCTATGTTGTTTTAAAAAAAAGGAGAATTTTTAGAAGTCCACGACCACATCTTAAACAGGGGTGCCAATAATTGTGGAGGGCACTGTACATCTGGCAATTATAACTGCCTGTGTGCTACGTTAGGTGTACTGATGATTTATGTAATTTAAAACAGGAAAATTACTTTAAAACATTGACAAGAACAAGAACAAATTTGTTGGTACCCTAGAAAAACAATATAAATAATTTATTGAATTATAGGAATGTTTTCTTTAATTAGGATATCACATGTCTTAAATCGTGTAACTTATTTAAATAGAGAAACGTAGTCACTCTTATTTGGAAGCATTGTGTGCCCCATAAGAAAAAACACTTTCTTTAGGTCTCCTCAAATCCTTCCTTTTAGATTTGTCAGTGGAATTCCACCTTGATAGACCCATTAGGGGGTTGGTCATTCTCTCCCCAGGTGTGATAACCCATCAGTAACACTCATTAACATGCCCTCACATACTGTACAGCTTTTTCAAAACAAAGTCACACATAATTGTATGTATGTATATATTTATGTATATATTTACACATATGTATTGTTTTAAGGTAATAAATGAACGTGTTTCATAATAATGTTGCACATGTTCATTTAACATGTTTAAACTTAATTTTCTAATATATTTTCTAATATATATATTTTTAATAATTTTCTAATATATATATATATATATATATATATATATATATATATATATATATATATATATACATACACACACACACACACACACACGTTGCTTATATTATTACTTATTAATTATTATTATATTCACCTCTTTTTTTTCTTACTATACTTCTACTAGACTACTTACTATACTAATATATCCTACTATTACTAGTAGTAGTAGTAGAATTACTATGTTGAATATAGTATCATATGTATCATATTAATTACATGAATTAACTATATATGAACATATAGAGTGGCAGTACAAATATAAAATAATCAGAATATTTGACAGATTTAAGGTTATGTTTACTAAACCACTACAATAAAGCACGGAAATAAATGCTATATGCCCCAATGCTCGCAGGTAGGCCCCAATACTTTTAGTGTAAAATAAGGTTTATGTTTTTTAAAATATTGTGTCATGTATAACCTTGGCCCAAAGTTAATAAGCTTGTTAGACTATTATTGGCCTAGGTATTGTAATGTTAGATGCATTTTGTTCAGCCACAGTAATAACAGTTAAAGTTTTGCCTCAAGGTTTATGTGTTACAGTAGTGTTTAGAATGAGACAAAAACATCGGTCACTGGCTTATTTCTGATATGTAGGAAAATGCAAACTACTTTTCTTTTCTTTATCTAAATTGCTTCAACATTTTCTATTTGATGACTCTAAATTGTCCACACTTTTTAGTGTTGTATAGGGTTTTGAAACCACAAAATTTCAAGAACATATAGCAAGACTGCCAATCAGTGATAGGATTCATGCTTGTTTAAGGAATGAATACAATGCCAGATTTCTTTTTTTATAGGCATTGATGATTAAACAGGGCTATATGATTTGTGTTGCTTCAAAAATGTATAGTGCGCTGAATTTACCCAGCAACTACCTAGCAAATATTTTTTTTGCACATTTGTGTTTTTTTACTGATATGCTTGTATTTATTTTGTTAGTTTTGTAGATTTATATTTCTTGCATTTGGCAAGAATAAGTTATGTTACTAGTACTTTAAGGTAATTCTAAAATACAATGGCATATTTTTGTTTGGTTTATGTGACTCCAGGCTCTGCCTGCTGCCATTTGACAAGTCCAAAACTACTTATGAGTGTAAGCAGATAAGCAGTTCTGGACTTTAAGGTTTGCTCTTTCCTTCCTATTTGTTACTTAAGAAAAAGGTGAGCATTTGGCAAAGATTTGGAAAAACTGCAAAAGGTGATGGCTAAGACATTATACTAAATATCTAAGATGAATTACCTGAAGAAGTTCTGCAGTATCAATTGTTAGACCAGTAATGTCTTCTATTCTCTGATTGACACGTGCAATGATTGGGTCTTCATGTCCTTCCAACCATGCACTAAAATTATCAAACAAACAGAGATACAGCAGGTAGAAAACAGTAGCCTAGCATTTAGAGAACCTGAACATTATTTTAAAATAATATATCCGAATTATTTCATATTCCACAATAATAAAAGTACTGCTTTAACAATGACTCACCTCTTGGAGACCCTGTAATGTGCTGTTGTCAATACACCAGTTTTTGGATCTCGCACAGTTGCTCTTGCAAGCTAAAAGAGTTAGGAATAAATACATTAATTGTTAATCGATTAGCTGACTCCATTGCACAAACATTTCTACTTAGTAAAGTAGTATAAAGATTCCACTCATGTAGTTTTCAAATGGAACTGACATCAAGCAGCGTCTGCAACAGTTCTCTCTGACAATTTGGCTGTTGCAGTTCTGTTTCTTGGTCCAATATGAGACAGCCTACCATTATGTTTTTATGTAGGGTTAGTGGTCTGGTAATTAAAATATTACTTTCTTTTATTACACAAATTTCTAAAATTTCAAATCTTAGAAACACAGATTTTAATAAAAATAGAACAGAGAAAATATATCAAATGTTTAAACTGAGGAAATGTACCGTTTTAAATAAAGTATAAAATAATTGTGAATTTCAAAGCGGCAAACAAAAATCAATATATTATGCGTGTGATCTTCAGACCTTCAGGTAACACTGCATTAAAAACAGGCAGGTTTCTGTAATAGAGATCATTGCATGGGCCCAGAAACACCTCCAGAAATCATTGTCTGTGAGCACAGTTTGCCAAGTTATCAAGAAATCCTGAAAGTTCTATCATACAAAAAAATGTATATGAATTTATGGGATTAGTAATTTATTGCATTCTGGTTTTATTTACATTTTACACAATGTCCGAAACTTTTTTGAAATTGGGGTTGTACATTCAAACATTTGTCTGTAAAAAATTTTTTATGAATAATAAATCTGCTGACACAAAAACTAAGACTTTTGCATGCTACTCTAGGTTAGATAAAACTTCTAAACGCATAACCCATTGCACAAGAAATAATATACTTATGCTATTCTATGTCTATGTTTTTAAGTTTGTATCTAGTTACAGTTAATATTATCATGTATCTGGAGTGGGCTCACCCTAGGTTTAGCAAGTTCTTTGATCTTCTCAATCTCTTCATTAGAAAGCATTTCCAGATAGCGGACAATGTGTGGATTGTCCCACTCGTCCTCCTCCTTCATAGGCTTGAGCAGAAGACGTGGGTTCCTGTTCCCATTTTGATAGCGGCAGAACAGCCTGCTAAATCTCTGCGGAGTCTGTGGCAAAAAAAAAATTAAAAATCAACCTTAGTATCTAACAAAAAAGTCTGCTGCTTAAAATATTTGTATACAGATGCTGAAAACAAAAAAAGATCAGAACTAAATACATTATGCAACACTGGGTATTACTGTCATAAAGACAAGGTTAACTACAGGCAATGAAAAAAACTGAGACAAGCACACAATTATTTTTCTTAAAAATTATTTAGGTACTTGAATTAACAATTTGATTTATATTGATTAAGATTTAAAACCCCAAACCCCTAGATTCTGACCAAACCCAAGAATTTTATCAAGTTAGAAAAAAGATATTAGAATAGTTAAACTATTATCTAAAAATGTAAAAGGTAGCACCTCGGTATCAGTGAGAATCTTACATTGTACTTTTTTGTCCGCATGACAGCTTTCATAATACAACAATACACGAACTGTGCTCTGTTTCAGACCTAACTGCTAATGTGAAAACACCCTCATTATACCCACTGTGCAAACATATTTTTAGCGAATTTGTGTGTTACCAAGTACAAATCAGCTGTGCTCGAATGTGCATGGTATTTTAATAGGTGATTGGCATTCATCAGCATATCTGCATGAATACATAAAGTCATGAATGAAAAAAATATATAAATTTTTCCGAAACTCTAATCTAGAAGCAGATGCCCCCACCCCCGCCCCCGCCCCTTAGTTTAGCTTATGCACACATTTATACTAAGCTTTACAAAAGTCTGGCCTCTGTTGGAACAACAAGCATGGAACAGGTGAGGTGGCAATCCCACCTATTTCCTTAAAGGATCTGATGCAGGAAAAAGCTGTTTTAATGACACACAGAGAACCAAGAACAATACACAGAACCATCAGCTTTACTAGAGTTAGGTTCACAGGGTTTGGGTAATCTTCAGAATGGTTATATTTTATTTTGATATTTCTTACAGGCTTTATAAAAATATATTTTCAAGGTATCTCTTTATTGCACTCACCATTTTGACGCCCTCTCCTCTACACAGGGCCTCATAGGTTTCTCTCTCAGGTAAATAATCTTTTGGGCGGTCATAGGTTGCCAGCTGAATGGACGACTCTCCAGTGGGTTCCTTTGTAGTTTGGTCCTTGTCTAATTGTTCATTGGACATCATTTGCTCAAAATAGTGCAAATTCCCTCCTGCTCTCTGGTGGCTTGGATCTAATAATGTTCAAAAACAGAATAAATGAATGACTGATTAATGCAATAAATACTTGCAGTAACCATTCATTCATTAAATATTTTAATATAGTTTATCCAACAAATAAATGGTTAATACAAAAATCTGTAATGAAGAATGAAACCTCCATTTAAAACAACTAGTCTAGTTATGATAATACAAATTGAACATGTAAATTATATATAAATAATAGGGCTTCAATTAATTGAAATATTTAACCGCGATTAATCACATGATTGTCATGAGTTAATTTGTGATTAATTGCAAATTAACCACACATTATTTGTTCTAAATGTACCTTAAATTAATACTTTGCAAGTTATAAATACTCTAATTCTAATAAAAAGAGATGTTATAAATGTAAATATTTTACTCAAAATCTTTCCCTTTGTTATTCATTATTTTATATTTATTTAATTATTTTACACTCTAGAGATTATTCTTTAATATTAAACTTATTTTGAGAAGTTTCTATAGTTATATGTAAAATTCTTTAGCACTTTAAATTGTTAAATATGGTACGTGGCTTCTTAATTATGTTCCAGTTTCGGGTGCTTTTCCTCAGTTTGCAGTAAGCGTGGCTGAGGAGCGGTCAGTGCTGAAATTGTTTGAGAAGGTCACAGACTGAAGTTTCTTCATTAATTTGTTCTACTTATTTGTTCAGAATAAAAAGTGCTCAAAAGAGTCTTTGTTGTCTGCTCTCGTTCAACATAAAGGAGAGTGAAGGTGCAGACTGGTCACAGAGAAATGTGTGCTGCATAAATAGATTTGGTGTTGTTAAGACGAATTTGCGTTCATGCGTTAACAACCTGTACATTTTGTATAAAGCTGCAATGTTGTATAAAGACAATGTTAACTGTTAAAAGCGCTATACAAATTAAATGAATCTAATTGTAATTAAATTTTGACAGCCCTAACAAATATATGTAATATAATATTGTTTATGTATGCACATATAAATATATATATTTTTTTAAATTTCACAAACATGCAGTGACTGCTAAATTTCAAATGAAAAAGCAACTGTATTTCCTGTGTCTTTAGAGATATATTTAAATAACAATATTAATTACCAAGTTGCTTTTTCACTTTCTGTGTTGTAGCCTGCCAAAAATTAAAAGAAATCATGAATCCTATATGCATATAAATTTCCAAAGCCTTGCACAGCTTTGCATTTGCATTTCCAATGCCTTACACAGAAAGCTGTCAATCAAGTGTGAGGGGTGGCACTATATTATTGGGCATGTTTGTATTGGGAAATATCTATGTTTGTTTATTGAAATGTTTTGAATTATCAATATTTAGTTTGTTTATTGTCAATTATTTTACTAGGAAGTGACAATTTAATTATTAAATCTTGTTTGCCAGAATTTTGATTCCAAATATGGATTTGTCTCTGATAACCTTACTTTGAGTTCTGTGATGTGATTTTACAGTTGATTACCAATCAAGACAAGGCGTCTGGTGAGTTCAATTGCTCGGGAAACATCTCCCATCTGATAGACTGAGTAGCTCAGGTAGTCCAGGATGTCTGACTTGGATGTTTTGGTATCCTCTCCCGCATCCATCTGTTGGAGGGCCTGTTGCATCCACAGCACTGCATGATAGTAGTCATTTTCATTGTAAGCTGTCTTTCCCATGTCAAAGCAGTCATCTACAGTAAGGAATGCACTGTAGCGCACACCTATGGACAAAAGTTAGGAAAGTGCTTACATATAAAACAAAAAATATAACAGACTTATAAACATTTACCATAGGTTAAAGTAACACATTATTAAATATCTGAGGTTTCAGTGGACACAGGCTCATTAAAACGGTACTGTGAAAATAACAGGCAATATTGTTCTGGGAATGTTCTAGAAATTAGCCTTCCTGTCAGTTTGGGCTTGTAAACTGTCAAAACATGGTGTGGAATGTTTAGGACAACTCAAACAAGTATTTTCATTTTGTAAAACTCAGTATTCAGTGTCAGGAAAAATATGCACACAAACACAGCACGGTGGGTTCAGATCTCTCTTTATCAGCTCTCATCTCTCCCTTCTTTTATCCCTTCAATCAATGACTAAAACAGGACACTATTTAGTAAAACACAGCTGTGTTTATCTTACCACTAACTTCCATTAGCTCCACCATCCATTTATAACCCAGAAGAAGCCTGCAACATAAGCATTGGCAGAACTCTACTAGCTGTTAAGGAAAGCCCCACTTAAATCACTATTGCTTCCCGTCATGAAACTGCTAGAGTACCCAACACTAAAGCATGCTATTTTGCAACAGGTCAAACCACTGAACAGGACAGCTAGTTCTTGCTAATACTCACTAAACCTGGCTGCCTCTTCACATTCAACTAACATCTCAAGACACCTTGTCAAAAGGTGGCTGCAGGCAGAGAAGCATGGCAAGGAGAAACAATTGTATAGCAATAGAGCAGTTTATCATCTGAATATTAAAGGCCAATATGTGGTGTATCCAAGGGTACCACTCTTTCTCCCTTTTTGCCTTTTGATTTTGATCTTATCTACCCCAAAGTACCCTTCTCCCTGCATCAATGAAACCATTTCACTTAAAGTCATTCATTTCTGTTTCTTCACCAAGTTTAAGTTTGGTGACACACAGGCCACAAGTGCTCATGCCAATGTGCTTACAAATGCATTTAGAGAACCAGTACCATGTGATTGATGTAAAGGTGTTGGTTCAAAGGCCATGACCATTAAAGCTGTAACTAAATGTCAATTTACAAATGCCTGGTTTATAGTGAGGCATTGGGTTCAGCTTGGCAGGTAAAAAATAGGTGTATTCATGGAGATGTGCACTGATTTCCACAAAATCTTCTGTCACAATCCAATACTTGGGTCTAAAATATAAAATAGGTCAGATGTTGTTCAGGGAGAATTTGTGTGGATTGGCCTTAGAGGCTCTGTGCAGGATTTGCATCCATATCCTTCACCTCCTGTCACCCTTTTCTCTCTCTCTCTCTCTCTCTCTCTCTCTCTCTCTCTCTCTCTCTTTCGTTAAACATGCTCCTGAGGTTTCAGTGACCACTGTTTCTGCCCCTCCCCCCTACGTGGATCTTCCCACTTCGTCCAGGCCTGCCTCTGGATAGTGTTCTCTTCGAGAGTTTGTGAATGGAAAAATAGGGAAATTCAAAAATACCACGACCAGTGGCACGGCGCGAAGCCGGAAAAAAAACCCGGAAGATCCAAAACCGAACCCGAAACCAAAAACGAGGGACAGAAAAGTCTCAAACGTGAACGGCCGAAGGTGCTTTCTCGGCCGCTTTCTCCGAAGCTCCCGGCTTCAACTCCTTACCGAGAGAGCCGTGCTCCTTACCGAGCGCGCGCGTCGCTCCTTACCGAGAGAGCCGTGCTCCTTACCGAGCGCGCGCGTCGCTCCTTACCGAGAGAGCCGTGCTCCTTACCGAGCGCGCGCGTCGCTCCTCACCGAGAGAGCCGTGCTCCTTACCGAGCGCGCGCGTCGCTCCTTACCGAGAGAGCCGTGCTCCTTACCGAGCGCACGCGTCGCTCCTTACCGAGAGAGCCGTGCTCCTTACCGAGCGCACGCGTCGCTCCTTACCCGAGCGCGCGCGTCGCTCCTTACCGAGAGAGCCGTGCTCCTTACCCTGCTCACGCGCTCGGTAAGGAGCACAGCTCTCTCGGTGAGGAGCGACGCGCGCGCGCGCGCGCTCAGTAAGGAGTTGAAGCCGGGAGCGCCGCGCTCCCTTTCATCGCATAACATTTAACACAAAAATGCATATGTGCACTTACTAACAGCAGAGATTCACCAGTATACAATACAAACACCTGTAGTATCTGTAAGGTTTGATTTTTCCGCCACTTTCGCGAGTTCTTCTGCGGCTGCACAGTGCCGATTGACATAACTGACGTTAAAATTTCTAATTTTTCCCCCCTTGTGCTCGAGATATTAGGGTTCCGCGACATAAAAAAAGTCGACATAACCGATAAAAAATGCTAAGAAAAAGCGAGAATTTGGTGATTCCACTTCAAAAACGTCGACTTAATAGGGTTGTCGAGTTAACCGAGGGCGAGATAACCGGGTTCCACTGTAGTTCTATCTGGTCATTAATCAAGAGTAGTTTCAGTCTTGTGAAGTGTGAATTGTGGGCAGGGTTTTTTAAGATATATTGAAGGTTTGCCCTGTCAGACACTACTGTCTGTAGCAGTCTGAAGCATAATTAGCAGCCAGTAAAAAGCCCACATTATTTTCAATTTTCTTTTTAATGCTTAGCAGTGTAACTGACTCAAGCCTATCCCTGTCAGCTCATCACACAGACCCAAAAGCTTCCACTTTCAAAACCAGAGGCATAACTACTAGTAACATTATCTACTCTCTACTGGTGTCTGAATTTGAAACAGCAGTGGTATATCTGTTCTGACACTGCCAGTCTGGTGTGAGAAAACCAAGTTGCATTTTAGCAATAGCCTCACATCAACCTTTTGGCACTTACTGAGACCTGAATATCTGTCTTCCACTTTCTTCCACACTCCTGGTGAATCTGGCACAGGTTTGTGTTTGAGATAATTCCAGAGGTAATAGAACCTGTTTTAATTTATAAACCTTTAAATTAGCACTGGTTATGTACCTAAATCCTTCAAACTGCCAGTTATCAACCCCCTAATTAAGAAACCTGACCGTGACCCTTGTCAGCTGTCCAACGATCAAAACCAATATCAAACCTCCCCTTTATCAGCAATATTTTAGAAAAGGTTGTAACACAGCAGTTATGCTCACATCTACTTAGGAATAAAAGTTTTTAAATGTGTCAGTCAGGATTTAGGCCTCATCATAGCACAGAGACGGCACTAGTTAAGGTGGTAAATGAATTTTACCACCTTATTTTTACAGCTCTATTTTGTGCAAACAGTTAAATTGGTTTGCTCATGAGTGTGTATGTGTGCCATAATTTGTATTGAGTATTTGAATGCCTTGTGTAAAGAAAATGTTATGCAATCTGGATGTAAGGGCCTGAATGCTTTGGCACCTTTTTTCCAATGGCAGGAAGGTGAAGAATGGGTGTGAGGAGTATGTGTGATTACCAACAATTCTGGTAGTCTTGTAAATGCAATGTATTGTATAAATGTCCATGATAAAGGGAAGAGAGACCCCAATGATCTTCTTAGCCGTCCTCACTATCCGCTGTAGGGTCTTGGGGTCCGACATGGCATAATTCCCAAACCAAGCAGTTATGCAGCTGATCCAGGATTCTCTCGATGCTCACTTGTAGAATGTGGTGAGGATAGGAGGTGGGAGCTGGGCCTTCTTCAGCTTTTTTTTTAAGACGTAGAAATGTTGCTGGGCTTTCATTATGTGTTTAGGGACCAGTTGAGGTTCTTCGTTAGGTGAATGGCAAGGAATTTGGTATTCTTAACGATCTCCACATAGGAGCCGTTGATGTTCAGTGGGGAGTCATCACTGTGTCCTCATGAAGTCCCTTGAAGCTGATGAGACTCACCACATTCATGTCATTGGTAAACTTAATGAGAATCCAGCTGTGCATTTTTACACAGTTGCTGCACAGTTCCTTCTCTCTGACCTTTAACAGCTTAGTCACTATTCTCTCTCCCAGTATATTTTTAGGCTATTGAAATTCTTAGTATTTATTAATATAAACTTGATATAAACTCTAAAATATAAACTCTTGATAAGGGCATATGCCAAATGTCGTTAATATAAATGTAAGAGGTGGTTCATGTGGCTTTGGCAATGGTTGTTCCAGAAAGGGGAGACCTAGTACCAGAAATTAAAATATTTGGCTTCTCAATGCACCCTTGGCAGAAATTTCCAATGTGCTTTGTTTTTCACTACTATACAGTGCTGCAATTAGCTCCATGTCACTTGTCTGAGTAATGAGAGGGAGTACCATCTTCTTGTTTTTTCAGCTTCTCCCATTAGGGGTCACCACAGCGGATCATCTGTCTCCATACCCCCCTGTTCTCTACATCTGTCTCTTTCAAACCAAGTACTTGCAGGTCTTCCCTCACCACATCCATAAACCTCCTTCTTGGCCTTACTCTTTTCCTTCTTCCTGGTGGCTCCTCCCTCAACATTCTCTTACCGATATACCCCATGTCCCTCCTCTGCACATGTCCAAACCATCTCAATCACGCCTCCCTCACCTTGTACCCAAAACACCCTACATGAGCTGTCCTTCTAATGAACTAATTTCTAATCCTGTTTATCCTCATCACTCCAACGAAAACATCTTCAGCTCTGCTACCTCCAGCTCCACCTCCTGTCTTTTAGTCAATGCCACTGTCTCTAAACCATACAACTTAACAGGTCTCACCACAGTCCAATAAACATTCCCTTTAACTCTTGCAGATACTCTTCAAATCAAATCTACCTACAAATCACTCCTGCCACTCTTCTCCACCCACTCCACCCTGCCTGCACTCTTTTCTTCCCTTCTCAAAAAATCAAACCCGGCAAACAGAACAATAGGGGCAGTGCGAAAAACCCAAACAGAACTAGGAAGGGCAGAGCAGAAACATAAACCGAAAAAAAAAAACAGTCCAGAGTCCAAACCAGAGAAGAGAAGAACAGGGGTCAGGTTCAGGAACAGGATCAGGAACCAGAGCAGGCAGGGTGGCAAGAATATTCTCAGGGACTTTGGAAGCCGGTGAGATAATCTGGCCCTAAACTAAAGTCTTGGGTGTCCTTAAATACAGGGAGGCACAGAAAAAATGGCAAGATAGCCGCCGACCCGGAAGTGCGCGCCGTGTGCCCGGAAGATCCTGACAGATTCATTTTAGTGCATCTTTGATAGATTATATTATGCTTCTACATAGACTAAAAAATGTTAAGACTGAGTTACGTACATCTCAAGTCAGTCAATACAGTACAGTTGATCGAAAAATCTAAAGATTAATTTCTGTATTTAAAATGTATTCTAAAAAGCTGCTTTGTGACAATGTCCATCTTTAAAAGCACTATACAAATGAAATGGAATAGAATAAAATAAAATAAAGAAGTTCAAGTTCAAAGCCTGAGGCCCATTTATTATCTGCCAATGCTGTTCAAGGGAGTTTTTTTCTTGCCACAGTCACCATGGCTTGCTCATCAAGGAGAAATGCACACCATTCACCTTAACTGTTAAATTCTGCAAAGCTGCTTTGAAACAATGTCTGTTGTGAAAAGCGCTATAGAAATAAACTTGACTTGACTTCCATTAAAAGGAGCATGCTATTTGTTGGTAACTAAAATAACAATTAATACAGAAGGAGAGAGGCTTAAAACAAATTTTAGTCAAGCCATATGCTAATAGTTTTTGCTTAGGAATTATTAGGCATAAATACAAATTTTAAGTCTTTATTTAAATGGAGTATTAGGGGTGTGCATTATTATTGTAATTGTGGTTTTAACAATGTGCAAAATCAGATTATTGAGTATTTCACTCTTTTAATAAGCTTAGCTTTTGTGCTAGCAAAAATACACAGAGGCAGGATTGCAATGGATAAAACAGCATTCACGTTAATTTTTTAACTGGGAACTACCTAATAAATGTGCATGTCTGTCCCAATGCTGTTTGAATTATGGCTGTTAATCGGTAATGTGTAAGATGCTTGTATCTACTCCTACACAGGTCACCCCAGAATTTACTAACACCAGCAAAATAAGTTTTCCTGGAGCTTGAACTTGTCTCCCTGAACGTGTGCAATGTCATGTGACGATGTTGAATTTCCTTTTCAGTCAAACTCTCGTCCTTGGAGTTCTCTTTCTTGTCGAAAACTGAATGACCTCTAATAGGAATCGCCGCTGGAATGATTAGGGACATTCACGAGGTACCAAATTCACCACTATTGTTTCTGTGCCGTAGAAAAATTAACAGTAAGGTGTCTGAATGACTTGAATCTCCCACTTGCTCTGACACCAATTATTATGAAGTGCTTTGAGAAGCTTGTCCTTTCCCACATTAAAGCCAGCATCCCCACTTATCTAGACAGCTACCAGTAGGAACAGATAAACAGTGCATGCAATCTCAATCACACTCCACCCAAGCCTGTCCCATCTGGAGCATCCCATATGTTAGGATGTTAATCATAGATTTTAGCTCTGAGTTTAACAAAAGAGTGCCCACAAACTGGTGAACAAGCAAAGCAATTTGGGATTAAAAACCACACTCTGTATATGGATTCTGGACTTTCTCGTGAATAGATCACAGAATGTCAGGGTGGGCAATTCAGAGACACACTACAGAGAGGAGGTTTAACATCTGGTTGAGAGGTGTGTGGATATCGACATAGTTCTGAACACAACAAAAAAAAAAAAGGAGCTCACCCCCCCCTCGGCAGAGGCTTTTGTTTCCTGGGAAAGCTCAAGAAAGACAAAGTTTTCATCTCAGCTCTTAGACAATTTCTGCAGGAACATGACAGAGAGCATTCCCAGTCACTGTGTCACAGTGTGGTAGACCAGCTGCACTGCAAAGAACCAGAGAGAGACCTGGCTCAGACAGTTAAGACTGCACAGAGGATTGTGGAAACCAAGCTCCCCAACCTCTACATGATTTATGGTAGCTGTCTACACAAGAGAGCTTACAACATTACCAAGGATTCAACCCATCCAGGTTTGTGCCACTCTGTTACATGTCTGCGCTGTTTTTTCTACTTTCCCCCACCCCCTTGAGTTGGCTCTGTCTTTGGCTCTCTAATATAATATAGGAGGAGATCCCGGATGAGCCCCCATTTGTTATGTTCCTACCTTGAATAGGCCTAAAGGAGTGTGGAAAAAATAACAATTTAGTTGTTGAGGGTTGTTTGGACAAAAATAATAGGACAAGAGGTTAAAGTAATTATTGCATTTATTGCTCAAGTGTAGTGGTGTAACAAGCAGAAATTTCAATTTGTGTAAAAAGATGTCAAGACAACTAGACGTTGACGATTCTTTCGGCTGCTCCCATTAGGGGTCACCACAGCGGATCATCTGTCCACCCCAACACAGCTGTTAAGAACTGAGGGATTATATAACAAACCAAGCTGTCTGGCCCTCTCTCCCATGCTAACACACCAAACACTTTACACCCAGAACTGTATTATTTATTATTATTAATATCATTACTATTATTAGTAGTAGTAGTTATTAGTACAACTTGTGCAATATTTCCACATTCTAAAAACCCTGTTTGCACTGTTCTGCACTGTACTGTTTGCACCAAGATCCAAGTTCCACTGCACATATATTTCATTGTACATGTTGTGAATTCTTTCCCTTTTGGTGTAAGTGGTGAGTGTGCAGCATCCCTGGTAAAGCTGTAGGTAATGAACAGGGTGCGGCTTGCCAGACATGGGCAAACTGAGCATTGCACATAGGCAGTGCCACGCCAACTGCGCAGTCGCACTCTCGATGCACAACAGGTGATGCCATGTTAGAGTGCAGGATAAAGTTTGTGCAATGAACGACCAAATTCTACCTGATGACTCAATAACATAACATCGCCAGTATCAGTGGGCAATCCATAACAGTATATATTGTCTTAAGTCTATCTATATTTAAATGATGAGTATGCGACAACTTAAAATCAATGAAGATGGCTTTGGATTGCAATTAATTCAAAATTTACTACCAAATATATTTTGACTACGTTTACCATCAAAAAAAAAAAAAGAGCATGACTAAATGAAGGGATCTTTATAAATGTATAATACATTTCTTGGTTACACAATTTTTCTTTTGACAATAGAGTACACAGTTATAGAAGAGATTAATTTATAACTGCAGTACCTGAACAGAGTTGGTAAACACAGGATGGATCCTCTTTTGAGTCTGGATAGCCTCAAGGACTCAAATTCCTGTTTTTTAGTATTTAGTTCCAACTCCTTTAGCTTAATCACAAATGGATTCCCTGCTGAATAGGGTTCATCAGGATTTATGTGATGCCAAAACTCAGGGTTCACAACAACTATTGTTATACCAGATCTGGTCCAGATACAGCACTTGAAAAATTGCCTCATGCAAAATCCTAAAATACTACATAACCAAGCAACCAAAATACCCACTTGAACATTAAAGAAATAATTTATGAGATTTAGATTCTCCTTGCAGCATAGGTCAAGCAGATCGAATGTGATATACATTAAAACTACATGACCCCACCACCTATATATATATATATATATATATTTGCATATTTTTCACACTTAAATAATGCAGATGAATAAACATGAATAAACAGATTGACCACAAGTTTTGGAAAGCTGAGTTAAATTTGACTTGCCACAACCAGGCCTGTTGAATCAATAAATCACTTAAATATAAAGATTTCCAAATGCAACACATCATAACATAAGCTTACAATAATAAGGAACATACTTATACCTTCTTTTATAACTGCTTCATCCCTTGAAGCTGCTTTGAGTCAATGTCAATTGCTAAAAACGCTATACAAAATAATTTATTGAATTAAATTAAAAGAACGAGAATAGAATCTATGGGGGAATTCCAAGGCAATAGCCACTCCTGACCAAAAAGAACAGCATCTCGAATCAGCTACGCTTCTCCCCAAGCGCACCTCGGACTCACTGAACCTAAGGACTGCCGTGTGCGTGTGTGTGTGTGTGTGTGTGTGTGTGTGTGTGTGCTTGTGTGTATCTCTCTCCCTCCCTCTTGTCATTTAAACCCGAGCAAGCTGTACTCCGGCTTCCGCCTCCTGTTTCACTCGCACCCTGACACATGCATACATAATGCTACTGCCTTTCGTGCATTTGAAGTCAAAGTGTTTGCACAAATATGGCCAGGGCTTTGATCATAAAAATTTGAAAGGTGTCTATATTGTCCGATTCCATCTTTCTTTCTTGGTAGTTTAGTGCATTTTCCTCCACCCATCAAAATCAATCAGTGCAGTAGTTACCAGGGTTTTTCTCTTTAATTATTTTGTTTGTTCTTTTTTTTACACAGTAATGCATATAATTTAAAATGTAGTTAAGTACAATACTTTAATATAAACATACATGAGTAAAATTTTAATTACAAGTGATCCTGTCTCTTTTTTTTTTTTTGACTGTTCCACCTGTTTTATCCTGACACCCTACCTCTGCCAACTGTGGCATCACCTCGCATCGCTTCACATCGCCTGTGTCGAGTATTACATGAGTATTAAACTAAGCAGAAGCAATAGTTACATTGCCTTATAGCATTTAATCTGCTATGCCATGTCAGCTGTCAAATAAGAATGCAGCAGCCCTGCTTACAGCACCTCTGTTGATTAGATAACCAGTTTGTTTAGTAAACTTATGCTGTAACTGTTCAGAAGAAAGTGGGCATTAGCAAGAAGTTGACACAGACAAGTAATGTTTATTAATTTGCATCACTGTGGGGGGAAAAAAAACAATGCAGTTAACTCAAACGTGTCATGATATAGATGCAAATCTCTTTGCAGCCTATTTGTGAACCTACTTGCAAAACTTTTTGCAGCCTATTGTTGTCTTTTTTTTTTTTTTTATTCTCAAGCCACACTTTACCCCATTTAGAATCCTAATGCGTCCTACTTTTTAATACTACATCCCATAAAACCGGTAATGACGTGAAGTAACTTGATCAAGAATTGAAATACTAATAGAAACTAGAATTAATATTTTTTCAAAGTATTTGCAGAAAATGAGGTAAATGGAAAAAAACAAACAAAAAAACTAAAACAATATATATGTGTGTGTGTGTATGTGTGTATAAATATATTTAAATATAAGAATTTTGTTTTCAATAAAACAGAAGAAATGTGTGGCTGTGTCTCTGACCTGGCAGTCTCCCCTTGGAAAAGCTCTCAGAGTCCAGGTGATATGTATCCTGGAGACGCATTAGAGCTTTGGCTGCACCTTTTTGGTCCTCCTCGTCTGGGAAAAATTGTTTGTGTACTGAAATGTTTGAGATGAAACCTGAAAGTAGTTAGAAGTAGAAAAATAGTAAAAAGAGAAAGTAATGTATTATCTCCGTCATCAGAAATTTTCCCACTGTGGGACGAATAAAGGTATATTTTATCTTATCACAATAATCACCATTAAAATATTTCTGTTACACATGTCAAGGAATGTTTAACCATTTCACCAAATTACCATGGGTTACAATCTAATATCCAAGAATTTTCCTGTACTGTACATTAACATATTAAAACTAAACTAAGAATTATTTAGGAATATGAAGACTTAATTTTAAAAATATGAAAGAAAAACCTAGGAAAAGGTTAAGAACTTGATACATTAGGTATTACACAGAGACAGAATATAAATTTAACTCATACAAAGTACTTTTACTAAAATACAAGCTACATGTATTTAGAATTATGACAGGAGCTGCCAATGTTTAAAACTAGTTTGTAAAATACAATAATCTAGAAATTCAATATTCATTTTGATAATCAACAAGACCCTCTGAGAAGTGTCTCTGTCTATCAAAATTCGTTTTTGCAGATAAACTTTTGATTTCATAAACAAATTTATATTAAATATAGAAAAGAATTTCCCAGCTCACCACCTCATTTCATTAAAAACATTTTATGTACTTTGTAATGCTACCATTTCAAGTGGATGTTGGCTTTAACTGGAAAGTAAAGTATTATGCTCCCAATGCACAGCTCATTTGTAAATATGGTTTAGGCAGTGTTGTTTTACGGGGATGTACACTAACCAGCAATAATATTAAAACCACTAACAGAAATTATACTGGAAGCTGTCATGGGGTGGAATGTATTAGGCAGGAAGGAAACAGTCATAAATCAATGTTGATTATTGGAAGCAGGAAAAACAGTTTGTGTGTCATTGCTTAAGAAGTAACTGATTATAATGCACAGTGCAGCACAGCTTGCTGTGGATGGGGTGGGGTAGCAAGAGACTGGACTGGTCTGATGAATTAAAACCTTGGTGTTATTATTGACCCTAGTCTTCCTTTGAGTCTCACGTGAATAATATCACTAGGATCGCCTTCTTTCACCTTAGAAATATAGCTAAAATTAAAAATATGATGTCATTACAGGATGCAGAAAAACTAGTTCATGCTTTTGTTACTTCTAGATTAGACTACTGTAACGCTTTACTGTCTTATTAATGCACTGTAAGTGCATTAATAAGCTTCAGTTAGTTCAGAATGCAGCAGCAAGAGTCCTCACTAGATCTAGGAAATATGACCCCATCACTCCTGTTTTAATCAGTCTACACTGGCTCCCAATTAAATCTCGCATTGATTATAAAATACTACTACTGACGTTTAAAGCACTTAACGGTCTCGCACCACAGTATCTGAGTGAACTTCTGTACCAGTATGATCCTTCACGCCTACTTAGATCAAAAGGTGCTGGCTGTCTGTTGGTTCCTAAAATAATGAAGACTACAGCAGGGGGCAGATCTTTCCCTGATAAAGCCCCACATTTATGGAACAGCCTTCCAATCAGTGTTCGGGACTTAGACACAGTCTCAGTGTTCAAGTTGAGGTTGAAAACATATTTATTCAGTCAAACCTTTGATCAGTAGATTTTTTTTCTTAGGTAAAGGCTCAGATCTGGAGGGAACATGGATATAGAGTGTTTGGTGAACTGGGATATTTGTATGCTGTCGTCCCCTCACATTCACACGTTCACTCAGGTTTGTTGACGGTGGTGTGGTGGGTCGTCTCTTATCCCAGAGATCCCTCATGTTGGTGTTACCTTCTGGTTCTCCCTTTTAACTATGCTGCCATAGCGAGTCTTGTCAGAGTCCAAACTGCACAGTGACATTAACTTTCATACAACAATAAGGACATTTAATAATCCATACCCTTCTCTTCCTGTCACCCTCTTCTCTTTCTCTTTCTCTCTCTCTCTCTCTCTCTCTCTCTCTCTCTCTCTCTCTCTCTCTCTCTCTCTCTCTCTCTCTCGTTAAACTTGCTCCTGAGGCTCCAGTGACCATTGTTCCTGCCCCTCTCCCCTCCGTGGATCTTCCCACTTCGTCCAGGCCTGCCTCTGGATAGTGTTCTCTTCGACTGGAGGCCACTCTGTGCAGCCTGGGACGGTTTCTCATCAACATCTTGGGTGGTTCCATGAAATTCCGGAGTAAGAACGGGCGCTTTGTGGATGGATTGGACTCTAGTTAAGGTCAACAGTCTCGCTTTTGATCATCACTGTACCCAGCAACATTGTATATCTGCTTCAAATGGACATTCGGTGCAACCCAGATGAGGATGGGTTCCCTCTTGAGTCTGGTTCCTCTCAAGGTTTCTTCCTTATGCCATCTCGGGGAGTTTTTCCTTGCCACAGTTGCTCATCAGGGACAAACTTACTTACAAAGAACATATTTACTTTTAATCACCACATTATCTGTGTAAAGCTGCTTTGTGCAATGTTCATTGTTAAAAGCGCAATACAAATAAAAAATACAAAAATTAATTGAATTGCATTTTCTTTTGCATCATGTGAATAGCTGGGTGCTGTGGAACAAATGGCCCCAGAATGTACTATAAAAAAAGGCAAGCTGGTGAAGACAGTTTAATGCTTTAAGCAAATGCCACCTCCTCCACTTTTTCAGTATAAACAAAAAACACAATTGCCAATGCAAATTAATCTTACTCTATTTGTTTAGCTCTTTCTGTTGAAACTTCCTATTGTAACAGCGCAAGCCGATGATGAAAAAAAAAACACCCTACAAAAAAACTTTAACTGCAAAACTGGAAAAAAAAGTGCAAAACATAGAAAGGAGAAAAGGAAGAAAAAAAGAAATCACAAAAAAATACAAAAGAAAATCATGTTTTTATGCACATGCATATTGTGTGATTCTGTATGATTCAGTTTTGTGCAATATATTTTTTTGCTTTAAAATTTTTGATTTACGCTTTTTTTTTTTAAACGATGACCAATTTTCTGGTGGAAAATTAATCTTACAGTAATGCACATCCCCAAACAAATAAACTACCTCTAACATTCACATAGTTGTTGATTTTAATGTGACTCACATATATTTAAACAGGCGATAATTTTAATGGGACATTAGCATAATTAGGAAAAAATGGGTATGGGTTGTATGGGTTAGGATGTCATGATGGTGTCATGTCTGCTAATTTCAAAGAAACGTGTTTAGCCTTAAAAAAAAATAGGTCCCTAAGTGGTGTTCTAACAATCTGAAGTTCCACATAAATGTGGTAATAACATGAGCAGACAGGACACAATCATGATGTCCTAACTGGTAATAACACCTCACACTCTCACCATACTTATAAAAGGTTTTACAGTAAACACTTGTTTCGCACTACTCCACTATTTCCATTTTGCTAAACATTATAGCTGGCAGAGCAGTGGTGCTCTTCAAACAATTTGACACGTAAGCGAGCAGGCACGCTGGTCAAGCTCCGACAGTGTAGCTTTAGAACTAGTATCCATCTGGCGATTTTTCTCTCTCTATCCAACAAAATAGATGAAATCTTATCCTCTCTGGGACAAATAAGGCCTTTTTACATTCTGCTCTGTGTTTCACTGAAAGCTGGCTGAATATAGCTATTTCGGACACTGGTTATCTGCCGGGCTTCCAGCAGTTCAGAGCTTAATAGACATTCCAGATGAGGATGGGTTCCCTCTTGAGTTCCTCTCAAGGTTTCTTCCTTATGCCATCTCAGGGAGATTTTCCTTGCCACAGTCGCCACTGGCTTGCTCATTAGGGACAAACTTACATTTATAAAGCACAATCTTATTTATTCTTTCTTACCACATCATCTGTGTAAAGCTGCTTTGAGACAATGTCCATTGTTAAAAGCGCTATACAAATAAAAAATTAATTAAATTGAGAGGATCGCAACAAAGAATCAGCAGGAAAATTGCGAAGAGGTAGAACATGCTTTTACATCAATGAAAGCTATCAATTCTCTGGGACTTAAATTAAGCAAACATCATGTGAGAACTTTCAAAATTCATACAGCATAGTACATGCCCTACCAGAAACAAACATTTTGGACCACTGCTACAGCACAATCAAGGATGTATATCGCTCCAACCACAGAGCTGCTTTAGGATTCGCTGACCACTGCCTGGTTCATCTTCTTCCAACATACAAAAACTTAAATCTGCTAAGCCTGTAGTAAGAACTGTAAATAAATGGACCAATAAAACAGAGCAGGTATTACAAGCCTGTTTTGACTGCACTTATTAGATTGTTTTTTAAGCTGCTGCCTCTGATCTGGATGAGTTCACAGAGTCTAATATCTTAAATCAGCTTCTGTGAAGATATATTCATTCTTATTTGGACTAATTTAACATACAACAATGATAAGCCATTTTTCACAGTAAAACTCAGAGAGCTTTATCATGCCAAAGAGAATGCCTACAGAAATGGGGACAAAATCTGGTACAATCAGGCCAGGAACACTGACAAAAGAGAATTAGATTAGATTGGCTAAAAGGAGCTACTCTAAAAAGCTGGAAAATCAGTTTTCAGTCTACAACCCGGCCTGAGAGACATAAGTAACAACACACCATCCCCCAGCTCTGTAGGGAATCAACAAGTGACCACTTTAAATTACCACCTGTTTCAATGTTAATAGTAATATGGCTTGTAATATCAAGTCACATCTAAAGAAACATGTTAATGTTAAAGTTTTCAGTCCAGTAAAATGTTGTTGCTTTGAAGTATTGTATACGGTACGTATGGCTACAAATTAAAAAACACACTTAAAAATATCACACAAAACTGAAAAATGTATTAAAAATTATCAGAATCATACACAGAATCAAGTTTCCTGTGCATATTAGTCCACTATTAAGTTCCTTATTATTTGTGTAGCGCTTTTAACAATGGACATTGTCTCAAAGGAGCTTTACACAGATAATGTGGTAAGAAAGAATGAATAAGATGTTCTTTGTAAGTGTAAGTTTGTATCTAATGAGCAAGCCGATGGCATCTGTGGCAAGGAAAAACTAACTGAGATGGCAGAAGGAAGAAACCTTGAGAGGAACCAGACTCAAAAGGTAACCCATCCTCATCTGGATGGTACCAAATGTCCATTTGTTACAGCTAAGCAATGTTGATGTGTAGACCTGAGTCAGTGTAGCAGACTGTTGACATCAAAATCAAAGCTCAAAGCCTCTGTGTTCCTCCATAATTTCATGGATCCCCAGGCCGTTGATGTGAAACCATCCCCAGCAACACAAAGTAGCCTACAATTGAAGAGAACACCATCCAGAGGCAGGCTGGGACAAAGCAGGCAGATAGGAGGGGAGGGGCAGGGCAGGAACATTGGTCACTGGTACCTCAGGAGAATGTTTTACTCGGCCGAGAAAGAGAGAGAGAAGATGGGTGACCGTGTGACTGATTTGGATTATTAAGTATCCTTATTGTTATATAAAGGTTAAGGACACTGTGCAGTTGGGGACTCTGGCAAGACTCGCTTTGGCAGCTTAACTAAAAGGAAGAACCAGAAGGTACCACAAGGATCTCTGGGATAAGAGAGGACCCAACACTCCACCATGAACAAACTTGAGTGAACACATGAGAGTGAGGTGATGACGGCGTACAAATATACAAATATCCCTGTTCACCAAACACTCATATCTGTGATCCCTCCAGATCTGCTCATTCAATAAGGAAAACATACAATTAAAATACTTACTTAAATAAATATATTTTTTAGGTTTGACTTGAACACTAATTGGAAGGCTCTTTCATAACTGTAGGGCTTTATAAGAGAAAGATCTGCCTCCCCTGCTGTAGTCTTCATTATTTGAGGTACCAACAAATAGCCTGCAGGTTTTAATCCAAGTAGGCGTGGGGATCAAAATAGTACAGAAGTTTACTCAGATACTGCGGCGCGAGACCATTAAGTGCTTTATACGTCAGAAGTAGTATTTTATAATAAATGAAAGATTGAATTGGGAGTGTAAGATAATTTGTTAACATGTATTGAACAGACTGCACACTCTTTAAAAAAAAATAAATAAATAAAAAAAAAAAAACATCACACAGCAGCAATGGACACATTGTTCTGGAAGTTTACCAGATTGTTGACCAGAATAAATTGTTCTTGGCCACCTCGCCAGTAGGAACAGAGGCATGATGTGAGGGAATGTGCAGAAGGAAAAATAAAATCAAGTCAAGAGGCTTTTATTGTCATTTTTACTATACACAGTGGTACACAGTACACAGTAAAAATGAGACAACGTTCCTCCGGAACCCTGGTGCTACACTAAACAACAACATAGAGCTACAACACAACACAAAGCTACATAAAGTGCATCGAGTGCAACCTAGTGCAAACAGTGCAGACAAAAAGCAGTACAGACAGACAACACAAGACAAGACAAAAAAACAAATATAGCGCCGACCAGTAAACCTAAAAACAATACCCGGGAGTGAACATAACCAGAACAATGTAGTGCAAAAAACAGCAGCAGTCAAGAGGTGCAAAAGACAGCGTGTAAACAGTATAATAAAGTGAAAGGTACAAAAAACAGCAGTTAGAGAGTGTAGTACGGTCAAGTATAAATAATAATAAGTAAATAAATTGTGGTGGAATGGATTGAGATGAGTAATGAGTGTGTGTTAAGTGTTAAGTCCAGGTTGTACAGTTCGGTAACACACATTTGAGTGTGTGTGTGTGTGTGTGTGTGTGTGTGTGAGTTCTGTTTCAGTTCTGTGTATTGAGAAGCCTGATGGCTTGATGAAAGAAACTGTTACACAGCCTCGATGTGGTGGCCCGAATGCTTCAGAACCGTTTTCCTGATGGCAGGAGAGTAGAAAGTGTGTGTGACGGGTGTGTGGGGTCATCCACAATGCTGTTTGCTTTGCGGATGCAGCGTGTGGTGTAAATGTGCATAACAGAGGGGAGAGAGACTCCGATGATCTTCTCAGCTGTCCTCACTATCCTCTGTAGGGTCTTGCGATCCGAGACGGTGCAGTTCCCAAACCAGGCAGTGATGCAGCTGCTCAAGATGCTCTCAATGGTCCCTCTGTAGAACACGGATGGGGGGAGGGAGGTGGGCTTTCCTCAGGCTTCTCAGGAAGTAGAGACGCTGCTGGGCTTTCTTCGTGATGGAGCTGGTGTTGAGTGACCAGGTGAGGTTGTCTGCCAGATGAACACCAAGGAATTTGGTGCTCTTGACAATCTCCACTGAGGATCCATCAATAATCAGTGGAGATTGTTCGCTCTGTGCTCTCCTGAAGTCCACAACCATCTCTTTGGTTTTTGTCAACTTTCAAAGACAGGTTGTTTGCTTCACACCAGGCTGTTAACCGTTGCACCTCCTCTCTGTATGCTGACTTGTCGTTCTTGCTGATGAGACCCACCACGGTCGTGTCATCGGCAAACTTGACGATGTGGTTGGAGCTGTGCATTCGTGCAGTCGTGAGTCAGCAGAGTGAACAGCAGTGGGCTGAGCACACAGCCTCCGAGGGGGCCCCAGTGCTCAGTGTGGTGGTGCTGGAGATGCTGTTCCCAATCCGGACTCACTGAGGTCTCCGAGTCAGGAAGTCCAGGATCCAGTTGCAGAGGGAGGTGTTCAGGCCCAGTGGGCTCAACTTCTCGATCAGGTGCTGAGGAATGATTGTGTTGAATGCTGAGCTGAAGCTGAATAAACAGCATGCGTACATAAGAGTCCTTTTTGTCCAGGTTGGTGAGGGCCAGATGGAGGGTTGTGGAGATGGCATCGTCCGCGGAACGGTTTGGACGATACGCAAACTGCATGGGGTCCAGGGAGGTTTGAAGCTGGGTCTTAATGTGACTCATGACGAGCCTCTCGAAGCACTTCATCATGATGGGTGTGAGTGCAACGGGACGATAGTCATTGAGGCAAGAGACAGTAGATTTCTTCAGCACGGGAACAATGAAGTAGTCTTCCTCGACTTTACGTTGTTCTGTACCTCAAACCGGGCGTAGAAATCGTTCAGCGCATCTGGTAGGGAAGCATCACGATCACAAGCAGGTGATGTTGTCTTGTAGTTCGTGATCACCTGGATGCCCTGCCACATGCGCCGGTTGTCTCCACTGTCCTGGAAGTGGTCGTGGATTTTCTTTGCGTGTGCGCGCTTCGCCTCGCTGATGGCACGGGACAGTTTGGCCCTTGCTGTTCTTAAGGCCGTCTTGTCCCCTGTTCTGAAGGCAGAGTCTCTTTGTTTCAACAGCACACGCACATTTGCAGTCATCCACGGCTTCTGGTTGGAGCGTGTAGTGATGGTCTTGGAGATGGTCACATCAACGCACTTGCTGATGTAGCTGGTCACTATTGATGTGTACTCCTCCAAGTTGATGGAATCGCCGTTGGTTGCAGCCTCTCTAAACATGTCCCAGTCAGTGCACTCAAAACAGTTCTCAAGAGCAGAAGTAGCTCCTTCTGGCCAGGTTTTCACCTGTTTCAGAACCAGTTTAGAGTGGTCTGTATGCTGGAATTAACATAAAAAAACAGTGGTCTGAGTGTCCGAGATGGGGGCGGGGCTCCACATGATACACACCGGGGATGTTTGTGTAAACAAGATCCAGCGTGTTCGCTCCTCTCGTTGCAAAGTCCACATGCTGCTGGAGTTTAGAAAGTACAGGAGCACAGTCCTGAGATTCACATGGTTGAAACCATGGCCGGAGACGGCAATAATAAACAATCGGTCGGGGTGAGCATTCTGTAGGTCGCTAACAGCCGTAGCTGGGAGGAATGTACACTCCGACAATGAAAACAGTGGTGAATTCCCGTGGTAAATAAAATGGTCTACATGTAACAGTCACAAACTCCACTAGCGATGAGCAGTAGCGTGAAACAAGCACAGAGTTCTTACACAGAGCTGCGTTTCTGTCGGCTCGAAACACGATTAGCCCGTCTAGCTGGATGGCGGCTTCCAGAACTCTGTCGCTGAGCCACGTCTCCGTGAAAACAGAGACGCAACAGTCTCTAAACTCTGGCCGTGTTGCTGGAGTCAGATGTAATTCAGTTTATTGTCCAGGAAGCAGACGTTTGAAAGAAAAATGGACAGGAGAGCTGGCTGGCTAGGGTTAGCATTTAGCCTAGCATTAACACCCACCCGCTTGCCGCACTTCCGTTTCCTCGAACAGCGCTTCCGACGTCCCCTCTCCCGGCCTCCGGCATCAGGTGACACCGAGGGCTGGGGGCCTGGTATTTGTGGCCGAGGTCGCAGCAAGCCGAGGTCGCGAAGGTTATAAATAACTTCATCATGCAGGTTGTTGGTTGTCTCTGGTGTCCATGTTTTGTGAAAGGTCGAGCTAAATATGGTGAAAGCACCATTTTTGGATCCGGAGAAGCCGCTTCAAGCTACTGCTGCGGATCGTGTTGGATCTTGGTATTAATAACCATAAGACAAAATAGGAAATATAGGAAATATCCCCAGCTAAATCTTCACTGGCCTGACCAGAAAGATCATCACATACAGCTGAGGTGGGCCTATAATCATAAACACCTACAATAATCCATGAATAAGCACTGGCACTGGATACAATACTGTCTTTATCTTTTTCTTCTTCTTTCGGCTTCTCCCATGAGGGGTCGCCACAGCGGATCATCCTTCTCCATACCCCCCGGTCCACTACATCTGTCTCTTTCACTCCAACCACCTGCATGTCTTACCTCACCACATCCATAAACCTTCTCTTTAGTCTTCCTCTTTTTCTCCCTCCTTAAACCCCAGTCACAATTTATTCAATTTCCTTCCATCAAAAAGGAAAATTCGGACCAGCAAGTTCAGGGCCAGCTTTTTTCTCAATCTTCCATCGTTTTACTGAACCCTACACTACACCACTAGGGCACTGATATTTTACTGATTTTACTACCAGTAATCATCATGTAATTCTGCTCCTCTCTGGACATTCTGAATCATCTCTGGATAATTATAACTATGTAATTTTAATTGATAGAATATCCTAGATTATCATCTATACACCTACATTTAATAAATGGTTTACTTGCCCAGAAAGGTTATCATAAAATTTTTAAATAAAAAATCACTAGACATGAAATACCCACACACGTCTACCTTTGCCAGCAGGTAGGTTTAAAGGTAGGAGGAAAATAGGCATGCCTAAATTTAGAGCATGCAAAGATCAAAAACAGTAATCTGAGCACACTATTACAGTGGGGACTCCATAGCTGTGAGGTGGCAATTTGCCTTTATTATAAGTTAATGTATACAACGATTCTACCAATTCTGATTCATTTTTTAAATGATATTTCTCCTCATAGGCTAATACCTTTCATGCTTTTTATACCACCTTCTACATACTAAAGAAATCTACATAAAGAACGCTTAATGCAAACACAAGAAACAACAAATTAAAATAAAAACCAAAAACCTAAAAAAAAAAAAAGTAGCACTAGTTTGAACATATTTGAATTTAATCACCACATTATCTGTGTAAAGCTGCTTTGAGACAATGTTCATTGTTAAAAGCGCTATACAAATAAAAATGAATTGAATTGAATTGAATAGTTTCCCCATCATTAATAAATTAATGATAATTTTAATAAAAAAAATTACATCTATAACAAATTGCTTAAATTCTAACCAACTGAAAGTAAAGCCCATTGTTTACCTTCTGAAGAGTCCTGTAGCACTAGACCTTCTAGCTCAGACCATTCCGTATTAAGTCTCTTCATCAGCTTGTAAGCATTTACTGGATGAGCCAAAAACCCTTCTGGATCAGAAGTTGATGCAAGTGTTAGGACCTCCAGCCTGCTTGCCCAGCTGTAAGGGACCCAAGAAATGGCAACAAAATTTTATTTAAATTATTTTTGTACATTACCACCCATACTTTATTGCCAGCATTTGTGGAAACCTCAAAACCACACCCCTTCCACTCTAACCCTTTCCCATTTGCTGTTGGAATAACCTGCACTTTTGTGAAAAAGTCACTCAAGGCCACTCAATTTATCCAAATCAGGTTGGGCTGCTCAAGTTATGGGTTAGTGTGACGGCAAGATAACGCAGCCGCTTACAAAGTAAACCCGGGCTGCAGCGGTGAGAGCGCCGCATCCTAACCACTAGACCACCAGGGACCCAACAAGCAGCCACTATAAGCTTCATAAAATGTCAAAATTAAAGACTTAAACTCTTGCATTGTTAAGTACACTTTTAAATATTAATAACCTGAATTACGGTTTTATATATTTATAATAAGCAAAACATATAATTAAAATAAATTAAATTAATAAATCTGATTATCCAATTAATCGATTATCAAAATAATAATTTGTTTCAGCCCTAGCTATAAGTATTCAAAAAGTGACCATTTTCCACTGTACACTACTACAATGGGTTTGAAAAAGCAATCAAGATGAGACTTTTAGATTTTATTCAATATGCTTAACAAGAATGTTGCATTGATGGTTTTGGGATTTCAGATTTTTTTATTCAATCCCATCAATTTCACAGGTTCAAAAGCAATTGGACAAACTAACACAACTATTTATATATATATATCTACAGTGCCCTCCACAATTATTGGCACCCCTGTTTAAGATGTGGTCGTGGACTTCTAAAAATTCTCATTTTTTTTAAAACAACATAGAACCCAAATGCAAAAAAAGAGAAAAATCCAACCTTTCATTTAAGTACATAACTTTGGTGGTAAAAAAAATCATACATTTAGAAAAAAAAAAAAACTTGAAATTATGTGTCCCACAATTATTGGCACCCCTAACAATTCCTCTGAAAAATTTAATTGTTTTTTTTTTTTTATATATTTTTCTGTAGTTGCTAAGGTTGGTCAGGGTATCTAGGAACTTTTAATTAGTAATTCATGATTTCCTGTTTCCCTGGGGTATAAATATGACGTGACACAGAGGCCTAATTCTCTTACCCAACATGGCAAAGACAAGAGAACACACCATTTAAGTAAGGCAGATGTGTGTCGACCTTCATAAGTCAGGCAATGGCTACAAGAAAATAGCCACTCGCCTTAACTTGCCGGTATCTACAGTCAGAGGAATCATTAAGAAGTTTAAAACAACTGGAACAGTGACAAACAAGGCTGGAAGAGGTCCCAAGTTTATCTTGCCACAACGCACAGTGAGGAGGATGGTAAGAGAAGTAAAAAAATTTCCCAAGCTCACCGTCACAGAATTGCATCAAAGAGTGGCATCTTGGGGTCACAGAGTCTCCAAAACAACCATCAGATGCTCTCTACATGCCAACAAGCTGTTTGGGAGGCATGCAAGGAAAAAGCCTTTTCTCACTAACACTCACAAACGTAAACGTCTGGAGTTTGCTAAGCGGTACTGGGACTTCAACTGGGATCGTGTGCTTTGGTCAGATGAGACTAAGATTGAGCTTTTTGGCAACAAACACTCTAAGTGGGTCTGGCGTAAAACAAAAGATGAGTATGCCGAAAAGCACCTCATGCCCACCGTGAAGTATGGTGGAGGATCTGTGATGCTGTGGGCCTGTTTCTCTTCCAAAGGCCCTGGGAACCTTGTTAGGGTGCATGGCATTATGAACGCTTTGAAGTACCAGGATATTTTAAATAAAAACCTGATGGCCTCTGACAGAAAGCTGAAGATGGGTCGTCATTGGGTCTTTCAGCAGGATAATGATCCAAAACATGTGGCAAAATCTACACAAAAGTGGTTCAGCAGTCACAAACTCAAGGTCCTCCCATGGCCATCTCAGTCCCAAGACCTCAACCCAATCGAAAACCTGTGGGGCGAGCTAAAGAGAAGAGTGCATAAGAGAGGACCCAGGACACTGGATGATCTAGAAAGATTGTGCAAAGAAGAATGGTCAAAAATCCCTCTCTCTGTGTTCTCCAATCTTGTGAAATGTTATAGGAGGAGATTAAGTGCTGTCTTGTTGGCAAAAGGAGATTGTACAAAGTATTAACATCAGGGGTGCCAATAATTGTGGCACACATGATTTCAAGTTTTTTTTTTTCTAAATGTGTGATTTTTTTACCACCAAAGTAATGTACTTAAATAAAAGGTTGGATTTTTCTCTTTTTTTGCATTTGGGTTCTATGTTGTTTTAAAAAAAAGGAGAATTTTTTGAAGTCCACGACCACATCTTAAACAGGGGTGCCAATAATTGTGGAGGGCACTGTATATATATATATATATATATATATATATATATATATATATATATATATATATATATATATATATACACACACATACATATACACACACACACACATACATATATATACAGTATATATATATATATATATATTATACATATATTATGCATTTATGTATTATGTTTACTACTTGGATATGCAAGTCCTTTCATTCAAATGAAATAACTGAAGCCTAAAACCCATATACACCCATTTTTTTGCGGCAGCAGGAAATTTCAATACTTTTGTACCTGATGGTGCATGTACAATACATTAGAAAGAAATAAAGGACACTATTGGAAAAACTTGCTACAATATATTTGCCTTGTGTAAGAACATACTTTTTTACAGCATTTAGCTTCGACTCTTCTGCTTGGATGTATTCCTTCAGGGACTGAACCAAATCCCTTTCCGCAAAAATCAAGTCCGTCATCTGGCCTGAGGGTGAGATAAGAGTGGAAAAACTATTTGTGCAATAATTTAACACAGTATTCTTTTTAAAAAACTTGGGTTGAAATGTTTATTGTTGAACAATATTTTAAAATTTGCATTTTGCAACGTGTCAAAGGCCATTTACCATTTGTTATTAGCAATCACAACATACTTGAAATGCAACTAACTTTGATTAAGCTAATGCAGAGTCTTGTAAAATGGGCATTGTAGGGATGCTTCAAGCTGAACAAAGGATAACATTTCATTAACAATTCAACAGTATAAATTAATATCTTAAAATATTGTATAAATTAAGTTTATATGCATAGAGCTCCATAACAAATTAGCAAAAAACTCCGAAGGCTAAAACATTAACAAAGTCACACCCACTTTATTAGGAACACCTGTACATGCAGTTATCTAATCATGTGCATTACATCAGCAGTACATCTCAAATTTATGCGAGACAGGTCAGATTTACAGAATTTAGAAATAGTGGGTCATACTTAACCTTCCATACTCAAATTTATTTATTTATTTAATTTGAAAGAAAGAAACAACGAAGCATTAGTGAATTTGTTCAGAGGATAAATCCTCCATGCACTACTCAATAAGCAGCCACTATAAGCTTTAAAATGTCCAAATTAAAGATAGTTAAACTCAATTTGTGAATTTTGCATTTTTCTTTTAATGTAATAAAAAAATTGCAAAAAAATCGTTAAATTGTCCCACTATGTACAGACAAGCACGAGTCAAGAATACAAATGCAAATAGTTTAATTGCGTGTTAAGTGTTTTCCTCCAATAAAAAAGGACGAAAGTTAAGAGAAAATGCTTTGTGGCTCTGTGGATCGTTAGCCCGACTGCCACTAGTGTTGAGTAAATTGCCTCACACAGATTATCTCATCTTTACTCGCTATCATAAGCACTACTTCGGTTCTGTGTCTGCCTTTTGAAGACAGGTGAGGTCTCGTTCGAATTGCACAAGGTGGAGGCACACAAGGTGGAAAAGCATATCGCGACTTACAGAAGTTACAGAAGCAGGACAGAACAGAACTTACAGAACAGAACTTACAGAAGTTACAGAAGCAGGCCCAGCTAAAATCTAATACTCCCACCACCTCAACATTGTGTTTCTCTGCCCAGGCCCTCACACCTAGAAAGCGGCACGCCCAGGTATTGTTCACTTTGGCGCCGTGGCACCACAGACCCTGGATGCTGAGTGCGCGTCCTCGGAGGGGTTTTGCTTTTCTGTGCCGCGTTATTCTCATATTCAGTATAGCGATCGGGATGTTTGGATTTCAGGTGATAAATTAAACCGACGTGGAGAAAGTTATTGCAGACGCACCCCCTCTTGAAATTTCGGCATTACATGTTTTGCAAATCGCTAATTGTGGATCTTTGTCCAAGATATACTGAAATACGTCCACACCGCAGACAAGCACGTGCAGGGCGCGGTTACTGTGCGTCATCACAACAAACTGTTTCAGCCATGTTTTTTCGGTGATCAAAGTCTTTCAGCCGAAAATCGAAAATGCATTTTTGGGACATTTTCGGCCAAAAATGTTCGGTGGCCGAATATTCGGTGCATCCCTTATATATATATATATATATATATATATATATATATATATATATATATATATATATATATATATCATGCATTCTGTCCAAATGTTAAAGTTTTTGTCAACAAGTTCCGACTACTAACAATAAATAGGAATTGTAAAAAAAAATTAAGCATTACAAAAAAGAATTAAAATTTTACCAATTGATGTGAAGATATCTGCCTGTATTTCACAGCACAGCCAGCACACAGACCAAACAGTCACCAACTGAAATTGCATTTCTCACTGATGCACACTTCTGCGAGAGTGAGAGAGTTTGTGAATGAGAGAGAGGGAGTGAGAGGAGGAGAAAGAGAAAACAAATAAATAGAATATTCTTAAATATTCTTGCAGTGAGCTTGTACTTCTGACAGAAACAAATAGAAGCATTCGTCATAGTTTTTAGATAAAAAATATTAATGTATGAAATAAGCATCAGGATAATATGGCAATGAAATTTTATCAGTGAGGGAGAAACCAGTCAAACCATACAGCAGAGTACCTAATGTATGGTCAAACTACTAATTCTGATCCTCTGCTTTCCCTGCTGCCCTTTTGGGGTCTGGATATTTAGAATCATATAAACTCTATTACTCTGTTTCTGATTAATTAACACGGTAACGTTATCGTCTCCTCAGTCTGGATACAGATGCATAATAAACAATGACATAACAGTAGTAATGCTTGCTGATAGAAAGTATGGACATAAGAAATAAGGAGGACATAGAAAAATTTTAAATTACACATAGTTAGTGCATGCCAGGTGACTTCAGTCGACTACTATTACTTGATTTGTTTGTGTTTTTATGTTCATTGTTATTTGTACCACCAAAACGAGCGATATATTTCAGCACAGACAGGAAAGTCTGTGGAGTTTGCCTTTATGTAAATGTGAATTGATGCACAGATGTACTGTATCCATTTTAAAAACAGTGCAAAAATCTGTTCTTCAAGGGTGATTTATAAACTGCAGATCCTTCTAAAATCTAGCAGAATTACTGTCTTACAGCTGGTATGAGCGTATCATTCACCCTGTGAGATGCCCCACTCTCGCTATCGGTCAACAGAGTAAAGTTGTCTCATTGTGTATTTTTTCAGGTTTCAAACAGCAATTTAAGTCATAAAAGCATGTCGTCCATGCACCTAAGTATGTCTCCTGCTTGTAGTGAAAAAAAAGAAGAGGAAAGCGATCAGTATAGAGCTGAAAAGCAGCATAAAGCAGGAAAGACTGTCACAGTCATAGTACCATCTTCAACCTACGATATTTTTGACTTACAATGGGCTTGTCGTAACGTATCTCCATCGTAAGAGAGGACTACCTGTATATTACTCATTTTTAGTAACCAATCCAAACGCTGCATGAAGTGTTCACAAATTCAATGTGAACACACATTGAATTTGTGAACACTTCATCACCCAGCTGATTAGAGCACAGTGGTTATAAGTAGAAGTTAGAATCAGCGAAGAAACATGTAAATGTATTGTAATACATGTAACACAAACATGTTATACCTCTGTTTTTGAGGCATTTCATAAATTTTTTAAAAACTGCATTTTGCTTGTTTGTACTGCACAGTTCTGTCGGCAGGCGTGAGCTTACACTATGCAGACAAACAATGGGCTGAAGAAAAGACCATGATATTTATTGAAAGAACAAAAATATAATTCCACAAACACCCGGAGAAAAAGTCCAAATACAAAAACAGTGTGACCAAATGATCACCCAGCTGATTAAATGGCCGATTCTATGCATTTTTTAATTAATCAGCATTGGCCGATTGTGCTGCAAATTAGGCAGATTATTAGGCAGGCGCAAGTGACACACCAAACCATGCATGTATGTTCTGTGATTGTGTGAGAGAACATAAGTTCCCTTTCTTGCCGATGATTCGACATGCAGAAAGCTTTAAGTTTTTATCATTCATTCTTAATCTAGCCTTATAGATAGAGCTGCAACAACTATTCAATGAAACCGATAATAAGCAATAATAAAATTTGTTGTAAAGATTCATATGGAAGCCCATTTCCGCCACATAAAAATAATAGTTTGACCTAATTGACTTCATTTTTCACAATTATGCTTTTTTTTTTGTCAATTGGGCAGGGTCACCCCCTCTGTAGTGGCAGAAAGCTTTACACACTGAAAAAAAAAGAAAAAAAAAGGCTACAATAAGTAGAATAGCATGGTATCAAACTAAGCCGCTAATCCCTGGAGAGAACTCTGTCAATTCTGCTCTGGAGAAGACGGAACAAAACAGATGAAGCAGAGGAGCCTCGTTCATACACTGACAGCTTCAAATTTCAGGCCGACAACATGGTTACCAGTGGATGCACCAGAAATGTTGGATGTTTATGAAAAATAAAGTCACAATTGCAAGAAAAAAAGGGAGAATTAGGCAAAAAAATTTGTGACGGTAACAGACTTCCATAGATTCAGGCCAAAGAAGACGACAGAAAGATTCCAAAGTTTGGGATCATTTCAAACTAAAACAAATCAAACACTGTACAGTGTTTAAACAGTAATCAGATTTTTTAATTTGTATATTTGTATTTACATCTTGATGTAATATGGCAATTATGTCACTAAATGTGTTTTATTTTCACAGATATCCATGTATGCAATTTCAGAATTTTATTTAATTTTTTTCTAAAAAAGAAACAAATGACTTGTTCATTTTAAGAGAGTCTTATTTTCTCTTGTATATTTAGTATTGCTAAAGAATCCGATCTGATTACTCAATTAATCAAAGGAATAATTGGTATATACAATTTAAGCATTTATTAATTGTTTATTATACAAAATTTATTATATATGAATCAATTAATTATATATTCTAGATGCTTTTAAACGAAAACTAAAATTGTCAAAACAATGTTATTATATTTTAAAAAGATTTTTTCTAAGCATGGTTGTCAACTTGCCATGTGCAATTATCCTTTAAAACAATACAGATGTTAATTTACACAAATTGCTTCACCTTGCATACTCAAAAATCTCCAATGCACTCCTCAGCAAGCAGCCACTATAAGTTTTAAGATGTCAAAAATAACGATAGTTAAACTCAATATGTGATACATTTTGTACATTTTATACATAAATTGCCTAAAATGTGTTTTATGTAGTTATAATAAGCAAAACATCTAATAAAATTTGTTTGTTTGTTTTATCCAATTAATTACAACCATTATCAAAATAATTGTTAGTTTGCAGCCCTATTTACATTTAATATTAAATTTTTTGAAGATATGTTCTACTTAACTGTTCTATATTAACCTGAAATGACACGCAATTACAGGAAATTGGTTGATGGGTTGAAATCGCAGTAAAAATAAAAAATATTGACATTTCACCAAATTAATAGATCATAACTAAAGTAACAAGCCCGTTTTGAAAATGTAAGAAGTAGAAAGTACAGATTTGTGAGTTAAAGTAAAAAGTTGTTTGAAAAATACATAATGGATTAAAGTACTGATACCAAAAAGATCTACTTAAGTACAGTAACAAAGAATTTGTACTTTGTTAATTCCCACCTCTGAGTGGCAGTGTGCTTTACACCACTGCATCCGATGCTTTGCATTGCACTTGGTGATATAAGGCTGTAATGCAGCTGCTAGACCATGGAAACCCACTCCATGAAGCTCTATACGGACTGTACTTGAGCTAATCTGAAGGCCACATGAAATTTAGAGGTCTATAGCTATTGACTCTGCAGAAAGTTGGTGACCCCTGTGCACTATGCGTCTCAGCATCCGCTGACTCTAGTCTGTGATTTTACGTAGCCTGAATCTTCGTGGCTGAGTTGCTGTCATTGCCAATATTCCACTTTGTTATAATACTGCCAACAGTTGACTGTGGAATATTTAGAAGCAAGGACATGTCACGACTGGATTTATTGCACAGGTGGCATCCTGGTACCATGCTGGAATTCACTGAGCTTCTGAGAGGGACCAATTCTTTCACAAATGTTTTAGAAGTGGTCTGCAAGCCCAGGAGCTTGATTTTATACTTGTAACCAAAACAATTGGAACACCTGAATTCAATTATTTGGATGGCTGAAAAAAACAGGTGGAAATATTATATATAAATATTATCGAGCATAGTACAAAACATATAGAAAAAATTATAGAAAAAAAGTACAGAACGCACACATTATGTGATGAAGTTTAGTAGGTTAGACTAGTGTGTGTGTGTGTGCAATTCAAGTGTGTTCCTTTACTGCATGATTCAGGTTATTAAAATGTATTTACAATGATGACAAAATTCACGATATTGGGCAGAAAATGTGTACATTTATACCATTGATTGGGAATCAATGTTGGGACCGTTTTGCGTCTCAAAGTGACAATGGTGTTTTGTTAACGAATGAGTCAACAGGTTTAATGATTCGGTTCAAGCGCAATGACTCACATACTAACCGTGACTTGCTGTCACCTACTGGCGATTTTTATTTCACATTTAAAGTATGTTTTCTTTTTTTTATAATCTTAAATATCAGTGTTCAATGTTTCATGTTTAAATTATCAAAACATTATGCTTTGGTTACTTCAGGTTAAAACAATACAATTCCCTCTAAGCTGCATTAAACAGTGTGTAAATATATCTAAATTCCACTTCAGATGCAACTTCTGTTTCCTCTGCATTGCAAAGATTAATTTTGTTCATACTGATTTTATTTGCTGGGTAACAAGATGTCTTATTATTCTAATATTCAAAAGATGATGCATGTTAAGGAAAAAAATGGGTTTAAAGGTAAACAATATATTTAAACTAATTGGAAAAGATTAATCACTGTCACTGCTGTGAAATGACAACCACACAGAATATAAAAAATAAAACACACTGAGCAAAATAACACACTGAGCAAAAGACAAACAAAAATAACTTGAGAGAGGTGAAAGTGAGCAGGTGAGAGTGGTCATGTTGGCAAACTTTAAGTACCTGCAATACTGTGATATGTTTTAATATTCTTGGTCAATCACAAAGCTGAAAACTATGAATCCATGGCACAATGGGCTGCCAAGTCCTTATCCTTGATGCTCATCTTAATAAATTCAAGGAGGAAATAGAGTGTACTCAAGACAAGCACTTCCATTAGGATATAGTAGATTTAAATACTGAAACCAGAGACACTATAATTAGATAATAAGATCATAAATTAAAAAAAAAAAAACAATTAATTCCAAATCTTCTGTGGTCATTTTAGATGCAACATGATTTTTTTTTAAAATGTAAAAAAAAATATTTAAACAAAATTATACAAATTAGATTTCCCTCAATAAAAATATGCACATTGTATAAGTTTACAGCCAATTATTTAATAGCCATTTTCTATAGTTTTACCAAGGGCCTTCACTTAGGCCAGATTATTTGCCAAAAAAGCACTTTTAAACTGACTATGAATGCTGTGGTAACTAAAGGCACATAAAGGATATTTTTGATCAACGAGACATTTCGGTTGAAAAGAAAATCGAAAGAAAAAACAGCGTAAAATAAACATTAACATTTATTAATCTAAAACATTCCAACTATAAGCACCAACAATCACAATACTGTAAGGTTTCTTAGAACAATCCAGCAGTCTTTCATATTTGAATTTGTCAAGTAATCATCATTCTGTACTGTTCCTCTTCAACTGCTGGTACTTTTTTTTAATTTAAATGCAATTAAATGCAATGTAAATGTATTTACTTACTTGGTTTCTGGTACTGAAGCAAACGAATAAATAAATAATTATTATTAATAATAATAATAATAATAATAATAAGTAGATTCGCCTTTCGCAAAAGCTGCGGGATAGCGGAGATCTTTCTAGAATCTCCCAATCAACTGTAATCAAATATTTACCATATATGCTATGCAACCATCTCAAATATGAAAACAAATTAACTTAAAAGCATAGTTAAGATTAGTTTTATCTACTTCATGTCATAAAAATCCTAAAAAAAAAAAAAATAAATTCTTAGTTGTACACATCAATTAAGACCTTGATTTTTTTTTCAAGAAGCGTTTGCCTAAAATTATGCAAGTGACAAGCAAAAAGTCTAATTCCTTTAAGAATTAGTGCAAAATGTAAAAACAATAAAAAAAAAATACAATAAAAAAGAGCCTTACTTTTATTAAAGATGTAGTACCACCTGAAATTTATTCCGAAAATCCTTCGACTTCGCTTCGGTACAACAATGTTTAACTGCCACGTATTTGCCCCCACACTCTTTAACGCTATTGGTGGGCATACGTAAATCTCTTATTCAACGCGCAAAAACATTCACGTGTAAGGTCTAAGGACCTTACACACGAAATGCACCGTTAATATCAAAACTCGTTTTCTCTTGTTAATTAAAACTGTTGGTAAATGCAGTACCAGAAAAATAATACTATGTCAAGTACAAAAAACCTATAGGACACCAAACATTAACTTGTTGATTAAGCAATAATTTCATATTATCAGAAACATACTACAAGCCTTTAAGTTTACTTATCCGTTCTGAAGTTGCAAGAATGGGTTTCTTGCAACTTATCAACAGTCAACACCAAATCTGTATTATATTGACTAAATGTGGTGTCGTTTATCGCGGATTTACGGTAAATCACGCCTTGCCACGTGAGGGAATGTACGGTGGCCGAGAAGTGCACAACAAAAAAAAGTCTGGAAAAAGAATGTCTTCTTTTAGTTAAAAAAGATAGCCATCGGTCGATATATTTTTTTTCAAGCAATAAAAAAAAAAAAAAAATGCAGTGGTGGGTCGTGCATTTCACACCCAGGTCTTCAGTGGTGTCCTACCTTAATCAATCCACCTCTTAAGACTCTTAATATCACAATACCAACTGTGGCATGATTATGCCACGTCTATGGAAAGCATTAATTTTATACAGAAACACGTAATAATAGAAAATAGAACGCGGCATCACAGACAGGTATCTCATATAGCGAGAATTGATGCCAGTGCAAAAGAAAATATCATAGAAGGATTATATTTAAAGTTATACTTGACTTTTGACTTGATGTAAATTCCTGTCTTGTTGTTGACCCATTCAGTGTTTGTAAACAAAATGCACAGAACCTGGGGTCTATTCTTCATATGTGAATTACTGAAGAAAAAAAGGACAAGGGAATATAGATCTTAAATTAGTTGTTTTAAATTCAAAGAAAAACTTTCAAATTAAAGTGCAATAACAAAAACACCACAGTCCATTACTTTAGTCTAATATGAGTTATACACTTACGCAGCAAAAAAAAAATCTCCTGTTATGTCATTTATGATAATGGGAGAAATTGCAAATGCAAATTCAGACAGTGAACGCAGGCAATGAACTTCCTTTCGACAGCATTACACTTTCAGCTGGGTCTGCATCACTGGCGTCTGACTTGTCCATCTCCATCTTTCATTCTTGTGAGTTTAGGGGGTTTGTTCTCCCACCTATCAATCCAATTGTGCAGTAGTTTCTGGGGCTGGAGTAATTTTCTTTTTTCTTGGCTTGCATTATTTTATTTTATTTTTACTTAGTAACAGGTATGATTAAAAATGTAGTTAAGTGCAATACTTCAAACAAAACATACTTGAGTAAAATTAAAATTACAGATTTTAAAAACTACTTTAAAAAGTAGAAGTTCACCAAAAAAAAAACCCTAATCAATTACAGTAATGTGGGTATGTAATTTGTTACACCTGTTTTTTTTGCCATCACAACTCTGTGTTCTGGACTTATTTTCCTGGATTTCTTTAACTTGATTAGTTTGGTATTAGACTTTTATATTAGGATTTAGATATGTTTTGTGTTACTCTCTTTGTTTACCTGAATCAATTTAATTATGCTTTATTAGCATGAAAAGGTTATAAAAAAATAAATCTTAAAAAATTATATATATATATATATATATATATATATATATATATATATATATATATATATATATATATGTGTGTAATTATTATTATTATTATTATACTACAATACAAATTTAAAAAGATTTATTTTATAGACATGGTAAGCATTGTATTTTCCATTTGATATTTCACTGACACTTTTTATTTTATTTTTTTTAACAAAACATATTTGCACTATTCTTACATTGAAATTAGAATTTTTCTTTTTTTGACTACATGTCACAAAACAGCTGGAATAATTAAAAGCTAGAGTGATAGAAAGACAACAGAGGCAAGAACCATGAATATGCAAAGAAAGTTGATGTTTTGTTTTGTGGTTAAACATTTTGTCAATTTGTTAACATTTTGGTAACACTTCACCATTCACCTAAATAATGTTTTTCTGTAAAGATATGTTTATTACAGTTGTAAAATATGCAAGCACAGTGTATCAAAAACGTTACAGTTTTCCCACTTATTGGAAAGTAAAAAAACACCCCTTTCCGCACAGTACATATTTTATTATTATATACTTTAATCTGTACTTGTCAATATCTGTCATACACACCCATCCATCCCTTCTGTTTAATTCATGTATGTGTATATAAAGTACTATAAAGTATGAAAAGGGTAATAAAATAAAAAGCAGAAAAAAATTGATACACTAATTATATAAGTATATTAAAATATAATCTGACTAAATGAATGTATGAATAAAGTATGGTTAAAAGGACATTCACAGAGCTGTCCCATAGCTCCTCCTTTGTCATCTTGGCTGTGTGCCTGTTGGAAGATAAACAGTCAACCCAGTCTGAGGTCTGAGTCATGATGCTGCCACCAGCATGCTTCACAGTAGGGATGGTATTGGTTACTTTTTCACTTTGTTACAGCCTTATTCCAAAATGGATTATCATCATACAGTATTGTTCAAAATAATAGCAGTACAATGTGACTAACCAGAATAATCCAGGTTTTTAGTATATTTTTTATTGCTACGTGTAAAACAAGTTACCAGTAGGTGCAGTAAATTCTCAGAAAACAAACAAGACCCAGCATTCATGATATGCACGCTCGTAAGGCTGTGCAATTGGGCAATTAGTTGAAAGGGGTGTGTTCAAAAAAATAGCAGTGTGGCATTCAATCACTGAGGTCGTAAATTTTGTGAAAAAACAGGTGTGAATCAGGTGGCCCCTATTAAAGGATGAAGCCAGCACTTGTTAAACATGCATTTGAAAGCCTGGGGAAAATGGGTCGTTAAAGACATTGTTCAGAAGAACAGCGTACTTTGATTAAAAAGTTGATTGAAGAGGGGAAAACCTATAAAGAGGTGCAAAAAATTATAGGCTGTTCAGCTAAAATGATCTCCAATGCCTTAAAATGGAGAGCAAAACCAGAGAGACGTAGAAAGAAAACAGAAGACAACCATCAAAATGGATCGAAGAATAACCAGAATGGCAAAGGCTCAGCCAATGATCAGCTCCAGGATGATCAAAGACAGTCTGGAGTTACCTGTAAGTACTTGTGACGCTAATCTATTTTCAAGAATCCCCCGCAAAGTCTCTCTGCTAAAAAAAAAGGCATGTGCAGAAGAGGTTACAATTTGCCAAACGTGAAGCATGGTGGTGCATCATGATATGGGCATGTTTCTCCTACTATGGTGTTGGGCCTATTTATCGCATACCAGGGATCATGGATCAGTTTGCATATGTCAAAATACTTGAAGAGGTCATGTTGCCTTATGCTGAAGAGGACATGCCCTTGAAATGGTTGTTTCAACAAGACAATGACCCCAAACACACTACTAAACAAGCAAAGTCTTGGTTCCAAACCAACAAAATTAATGTTATGGAGTGGCCAGCCCAATCCCCGGACCTTAATCCAATCGAGAACTTGTGGGGTGATATCAAAAATGCTGTTTCTGAAGCAAAACCAAGAAATGTAAATGAATTGTGGAATGTTGTTAAAGAATCATGGAGTGGAATAACAGCTGAGAGGTGCCACAAGTTGGTTGACTCCATGCCACACAGATGTGAAGCAGTTTTAGAAAACTGTGGTCATACAACTAAATATTAGTTTAGTGATTCACAGGATTGCTAAATCCTAGAAACAAAAATGTTTGTACAAAATAGTTTTGAGTTTGTACAGTCAATGGCACACACTGCTATTTTTTTTTTAACACACCCCTTTCAACTAATTGCTCAATTGCACAGCCTTAAGAGCGTGCATATCATGAACGCTGGGTCTTGTTTGTTTTCTGAGAATCTACTGCACCAACTGGTAACTTGTTTGCCACATAGCAATAAAAAATATACTAAAAACCTGGATTATTCTGGTTAGTCACATTGTACTGCTATTATTTTGATATACTGTATTTGATATACTGTATAACGAATGAATATTAATGTTTTTTTCCCCTAGGTATCCTGAAAGTGATGGTTGACAACTATGTTTCTGCCCTGGTCAAAAAAAATTATATTAGTAAAAATATTAGTGCTGATGTCTCACAAAATCTCCCTCTGCCCACAGATAAGTCAACACACCCTTTGTGCCTAATCAGCAGGTCCTGATACGAAGCCTGAAGCCTACCCAGGTCGATGAGCCTCAATATCTGGGTACAGCGACTGTTATAGCCATCACCAGAACTGGAATTCTGACCGATTATCAGCCACAGTGAATTCACACAAAAGTATCCAAGCAGTGCTCTCTTAACCTATGCAGATCCCTTCTTTATGGTAGAAAAGGGGACACCTCCAGGGAGAAGCTCTAACTCACTGGACTGGTTTCTTTAGCTTACCCTGATATTTACCCTGCTCTAGGTCTAAATTTCATAATATGTGCATACTTGAAGCCACTTTTTTATCTTGGAGAACACAAAATAAATGCTAAGCAAAGTTTTTTTTTTATTTTAAAGATTAGACATTTATTTATAATAGCATATTAAACAAACAAACAATTTCACTTCTTCAATCTTCCACTTCATCACTGTCCTCCACCTCTTCTGTTGTTCTGTCCACCTCATTCATGTCAAGTAGTCCAGAGAAAAAGTCCCCTGCTCTATCAAATGCTTTACTACTAAGAGCCTTGAGATGGCCATCTTTTTTCTTCTGTTGTCGGTAATCGCTGACCCTCATTGCAGAGAGTCCTGAAATGTCCCAGAATTTAATGAGTTGGTCATGACCACAGCTGGCAAGAAAGCGTTTGTCCCATGAGCAGGCAATTTCCTCAATGGGTTCCCCGATATGCTGCCCCACACTGCCAACAACCCGATTAGGCAAGATATTGACAGCTCTGCAGAGGAGGTAAAATATAATACATTAATTTAATGCATGAAAAAGCACTAGCCAAAGCATGCATGTGAAGCAGTTTGGAAACTAAACTAACCATTCTGATTTCAAACAAAGAAATATTTACTGAATTGACTGCTTTTTGGTGTCTGCATGCTGATTCATTAAAGGATATTCGTATGTCATTTTTAAAATACCATTTTTGTTTTACCTGAATGTTTCTTGCAAAAATGTATTCTACAGCTATCAGCCTGATTTAATAACTTGATTTAATGTAAATCAAATGTCCGTTAAATACTAGGCAAATTAGTATGATTTCCTATCCAGGCCATTTAATATAATTATTATTAAAAAATAAAATAATAAAAAATAATAAACACGATAGCATTTATGTAATCTGGATACAAATAAAAGCACTTTGAGATCATCTTCATTATTCCTTTCAACTTCTATGTAATAGGTGTGTAACAGTACACATAATTCATGGTTTATTATGTGCCTTGGTTTTTAATTCATGGTTCGGTTTAATTCAGTTCAATTTGGGTACACTTAGGGGGAAGAAACGCAAAAATTGTTTGCCGTTTTTTATCAACATTTGTGAAGAACAGTTTACACTTTTAAAACAATTTTAAATAAAATGCCTGCTTGGTTAAATAATACAAAATAATTTATAAAAAAAATAAAATAAAATAAATAAAATAAATTCCTTTCATCCTTCATTCATTCACTCCCTCGATATGTGGAATTGTCAGGATTTTCTCCTTTTAAGAGAAACTCTTAAAGCTGGACATAAAACGCCAAAGAATTCAAATCGCTACAATTCGTATTTCGTATATTTTAACTATGTTCCGCACATAAAAAGGAATGCAATCGGTACACATGTGCACTGAACCTAAACACTGTACTGAAATCTTTCCGTACAAATGCTTGTACCATTACACCCCTATTATATACTGTGGTAAAAGACTAAATTAACTGCATGTCCAAATATTTATGGTCTTAAGTGTCAAACATAAATTGAACTTTTTTAAAAATGTCAGTTAATTAAAAAAATATTAATAATAAAAACATAAGAAAACACGCCTAGACAAGTAATAACTGAGGGTGAGTGAAGAATTTAAAATTGTTGGTTAATAATTCATATTAATAAAAACTTTACTATGCTTAAACTTATGGATGCTAACACTCATTTGTTGTTTCCATAACTCTGTAATATATCTGTATCAATCACTCTTATTAAAAAGATATTACCTTGAATTCCTGTCAGCTTCAAAACATCTATATGATTGGCTTTACATAAAGTTTTTAGCAGAATAATTTAAGCCCCTCAAGAAACAAATAAGCCTGGTGCAACATAGAAAATAATTATAATAACAGACCAGGTCTATAAAAAAAAAATATATATATATAAATAAATAAATGGGTGATGTCAAAACCCTTTAGACAGGAGAAGAGGAATCCACATCAACTAAGAAATATCAATAAATAAATAGGAGTATAAACAGGTATTTAAAAAAAAAAAGGGAAATTTATTAATAAAATATCTTGGAACAACCTGTAGCTTCAAATCATGTTTACTGCCTTCAGTATTAAGCACTGTAGTGTTATATCCATTTGCATGTTCCCTTACCTGATGACTCCATCCATAGAGGCAGTACACAAAATATTTTCTGTAATTGGTATAATGCAGTCTACAGACTCTGCCTGAAGGGCAAATCGATCACTAGTTGCCCCAAATCCGTTCCAGTTAAAGATGTAGAGCATCCCTTCGCTGGAGCCACACACCACTTTTCGACCATGCTGTCATTAATAAAAAAGCACAAAGACAGTTAAAGTTAGCAAGTTTATTTTTTCTTATACATTATCAAACTACCATACAACCCTAACACTGTTTTCCCCATGAGCTACAACCAGCAGGCTTAATAGGTTTCATGATTATACTGTGCATTTTAAGTTACAAATCTGCTGCCAGAGGCTGAATAATGTTGTTAAATCTAATCTTAAAAAAATTATAAAGTGTGTATGTGTGCATCACCTTCATAATGGATATAGAAGTGAGATCTCCATCCTGGATTTCAGAGAGCAGTTCAGATCTTCTTCTCTTTAAATTTACCACACCCAGAGTTCCATCACCACTAGCAAACCCCCCCCAAATAAAAATAAAGCAGAATCAATATATGTAGACAAGTTATATTTAAATATTAGTTATGCAAATATGTAAGTACAAACTAATCTAAATCTAAACATGCACTTAACTGTATACTGTAATTTCCGGACTACAAAGCGCACCCATATATAAGCCGCACCCACTTAATTTTACAAATATTTTTATTTTAAACATAAATAAGCCGCACCTGTCTATAAGCCGCAGGTGTCTACATTGAAACTAATTAACTTTACACAGGCTTTAACAAAAGACACGTTACACACGGTGTAACTGGTGAAATATGTTGCGCTTCCTTTAGGAGCATAGCGGTATTTTAGGAATAGCATGCCACTGCATTTTTCCTTTATTACTGCACGTGTGCAAGATGAGGATTATGTCCTTATTATTTTCTGATGCTCATTTCTACGTTTCTTTGACTAACCCGTAACGCTGTTGCCAAGAAAAATAAAAAAGCACGAGTTTTGGAAACCTGTCTGTGCTTATATGATTTCTGTTGCAAATGGAGTTAGTGAGCTCTCCCATGACCCAGACTCAACGCGTTACAACGGCTTGTATCTAAACAGTAGCCTACCAAAAAAGTCATTGTTCTCTGTCTTCCTCCTTCCTTTCACAACAATTTCTTTCTGAAGTTTATCTTTTGGCATCGTCGTGCGTTTAAAAAAATTTTTTTTTCTCCAGATGCCGTGCAGCTCTTCTGAGGTGCGTTTTTTCGTTTTCGTTCGGAAATTTCATTGGTCTAATGTTATTGGTCTAGAATTATAAAAAAATGCATGTGAATATGAAGAAAAAGAGTGCATCCAAAATGTTTGTAAATTCAGTGGAACTTTTCTAAAATTGTAAGGGAAAGAAGTTACACCAATTCCATTTCTATCATTTATCATTGCAATAAGCTTAAGTACCTGGAAGATAGTAAAGTCTTCTTCGCTGGATCAACAGCTATGTCACTGACGTAGTCTTCATGTTGTTTCATTGACATGAAAGAAGTGCCTTGTCTCATATCCCACACTTTCAATGTGCCCTCATCATCTCCAGTGGCAATCATATTTTCATTAACTAACAGCAAGGCATTGATAGACTTGCTAAACAGAAAAATAAAGTCAGTTTTCAGCAGGTACTCTCAAACACTGTCCCCACTATCCATATTATTAGGGGTTCAAGCACGTAGTTCTGAAACTACAGTTTAAAAATATTAGTTTATCCATAGCCTGTACAACATTTGTCAAAAGACTCACACGTTTTATATTCTTGGAATGCTAGGGTCAAAACCTAGAAAATGCCTATTGAGAGGTTCACTCTACGAAGTTTACTGAAAAATTTAGCTATTTTTAAAAAATCTCTCCTGAAATTTGCACTGCAGCGTCTCTGTCCAATGTGCCACAATGTGAATACATTTATCTAAAATACATGGCTGTCATCAGCCAATAAATTTTGAGCACCTGTTAGTCAAGGTTAAGAAAGCCTATCAGAATGAAACTTAGTGGGCATGTTTGACCCATGGCCGTAAAGCCTGTACGAATTAAAAACAAAATAAAAAATCAAACACTGGGGGGGAACAATATCATGTTTTTCAAATGCATAAACTATTGTGTATTGCACGCTTTATCTTCATACACTTAATCGTCATATCATTTGATAGATCTCCTGATCCCTACTGTCAATCAAATCCTTCATTAATTTTTCTCAATTATTTTAAATACAGTGGAACCCCGTTGTACGAGCAACCTATTGTACGAGCAAACGGAGATACGAGCAACCTCGCTCGCAAAATTTTACCCTGTTTCACGAGCAAATTTCGAAGGCACGAGCAAACTCACACTGCGGGAGCAGATAGGCAGGGGATTGCCTCACCTAAAGTTAATGTGACCTAATGATTGTTCTCTCTTTTCAAGTGATCGGAGGGTGCATTTAAGGAGGAGACCGTGTGCGTGTGCGTGTGCGTGCGTGCTGAGAGACGTGCTGCGTGGGGCACTAAGCAGACTGACACCAAAAAAACAAATAAAGTTGGATGTGAAGCTTTGCACCTGACCTGTTGTGGCTTTCCTTATTCCCGTATTCATACGCTCTCCCACAGTAACTTTTTTTAGTTTTATATTTTTATTTCACTAGAAATCTTGAAAAATGTCTCCCAAGAAAATCAGTGATGGTGCTGTGAAAACGAAAGTAAATAGAATTACATGGAAACCGAGGAGGTTATGAGTGTTTTGTGCATCTCACACTCGCAATCAACCACTACCACATGAGTAAGTGTTAAATTATGTTTATATTACGGTCATTCGCTGTGTATTTGCGGTGTATTTGTTTTTAAAAATAGGCTACAAATACTTTTTAAGTGCAGAAATAAGCGATCGGATGAGATCTCGGAACGGATTAAATCACTTTTACATTCATTCCTATGGGGAAAATTTATTCGAACATACGAGCAAATGGACACACAAGCAATTTTCAAAAACGAATTATGCTCGTACAACGGGGTTCCACTGTACTTAATTTTTTGCAAACTAGGTTTCTAGTTTTTTGCCTGATTGGAACCAAACCAGTGCAGAAATGTTCCATGGACATAGACCATTATCAAACTTGGTGAGTTGTATGAGCTCAATCTTTGGTCAAATAAAAAGATTTATGGAGCTTGGACACTTTGTTGGTGCTATAAGGTAAGGAAGATCCATAGAAATGGCTCTAAATACGTAATTGTCGACCTGAAACTTGTCATGCAGTGTCTGTGTCCAATGGCACATTGGACACAGACACTGCATGACACGTTTCAGGTGGACGGTTACAAGGGTCTATGCGGACATTCGCATATCTCAAAAACCATGGCCACTATTTGCCGAAGAATTTGGATCACCTATTTCACAAGGTTAACGGAGGTCGATCGGAGTATCGGTGGGCATGTTCTCAATGTCTTTTTCCTTATGAGCTTCAATGCCTTAGGTGCTTGAACCCTGCTAATCGCTGCTTACAGCTATATTTTTGCTTGTTTTAGAAAGCCTGTTCAAATTCGGTTTCGTTGAAGTGAATACAAAGAAGCAAATGTTACAGATGTTTGAGTACTCAACCAAATTAAAATAGATTGGCAGGTGGCAGTTATTTTGCTCAAAATCTAATCAAGACTTTGGCAATTTTTGAGGGGAAAATAAAGCCATGAGACGGCAACTTTGAATTAAAACAAAAATCCTGAGGCTAGTTCCCTAATATTTCCATATTATGCAAAAGTGTAAAATCTGTTGGAAAAGCCCAAATAAACAAATAGAAATTTGGTTCATATTAATCTGACAAATCAGTGGAACAAGCTTGTTTCTAGGTTCTCTAGAAATTGGGTAAATGTAACAAAGTTACATAAAAAATTAAGCTAAAACCCATAACCCGTATCCTATTCAAATGTTGGTAATTAAATTTTATAGCATCATGTAAATGCACAAAACTCTCTGTTGCTATCCCATATATATCCTGAATGGCTGAAAGGTTAAAAATCTACTATTTAAATAAAACAATTATATTAGAAAATGAAAGCAAAGTTTGTGCGTCTCCTTGCAAACATGCACAGACAATGAATGTATCAATTATCCAGACAGATCCATGAAAGTAACAACTAGATTAAATGTATGTAACATTTATCAGATTCACATTTTTTAATTGTTTAATACCTGTGAGCTTTAGGAATACGCTTAACAAGTTTTCCAGCCACAACATCCATGATGTGAACAGCCTTGTCTTTGGACACACTAAATAATTCTAAGAGAGAGAGAGGAATGTACTAAAACAATTAATCTTTAAAAAGATTTAAACTTTACGTATATACAATGCCTGTAAAAAGTTTGAAAACACCTTGTCATTTATAATTTTTTTAAATACACATACATGTTCCTTTTTTTTATATGCAATAAACTAGGCAATTTAATGGCAACAGGATTGACTTTAACCAAACAAATACATGTTAAATTTTAATTGAGAAAATCATCCCTTATCATGAATAACAGCTTTACACCATAAGTTTCGATAAAATTCCAAATTGCTTTGCAAATAAAATACTTTGCCATGCCTCTTGTTGCCAAAAGTGTTTTTCGCTTGTTGTATATTTTTATTCCGATTTTGCAATTCAGTTCATCGCACAGCAGTTGTACTGGATTTAGGCAGGCCATTCCAGGATAGATAACACGTCAGCTGACTGTTAACTCAAAATAATGCTTACGGAGCTTGGACATATCCTTTCGGTCATTGTCTTGTTGTATGGCAAGGTTGGATCCAATTAGCCAAAGTACAGTCAGACTTGCATGGCAGTGAAATATAGAATAGTAGCCATGATGGTTCAGTATTCCTTTCACCTGGAATAAGTCTCCAAACTTCCCTGCTATATACGAATACAAAACCATGTCTGCAAACATCTTCTCCCCTGCTCTCTGGCTTATACAAGTTCTTTTGTTATGTCAAATGTGGACTAATTTATCCACAACTTTCTTCCAGTTATTTACCGTTCAATTCTTGTGTTTTAGTTCTTTACCTAGTTTACTGCATATGAACAAAAGGAACATAAGTGTTTCGAAAACAATAAAAGACTAGGTGTTTCCAAACTACACAGGCACTGTAAAGATTAATAAAGCATGTAAATACAGACTCACTCACTTTCTCCATCATTTGAGAAAGCAATTTTTCTGCAGGATTTCAGGTGATGCCCAGATGACCATAGCTCTTTGTTCTCCCCATCATTGCAAGAGTATCTGTATCTGCAATGCAGGTAGGGGCATATAAGTGTCGGTAGTTTTCAATGATTTTCAGCAGGTAAATTCTTAAAAGGTAGTAGTTTAACACATTGCTGTATATGGGTACTGCTTTTAACATGCACTACTATCTTGGCAAAAAAAGGACTGCAACGAGTTCTTCAAATGGTTCATGTTTTTAACTGAGTAAAGATTCTAGGCATTCTAGGAAACCCTCTGGAAGGGATTAACATCAAAGAGCTACAAAATTCATGGGTACTATAGTCATATACAGTACAGACCAAAAGTGTGGACACACATTCTCATTCAAAGAGTTTTCTTTATTTTCATGACTATGAAAATTGTAGAGTCACACTGAAGGCATCAAGGGCTATTTGACCAAGAAGGAGAGTGATGGTGTGCTGCGCCAGATGACCTGGCCTCCACAGTCACCGGACCTGAACCCAATCGAGATGGTTTGGGGTGAGCTGGACTGCAGAGTGAAGGCAAAAGGGCCAACAAGTGCCAAGCATCTCTCGGGGAACTCCTTCAAGACTGTTGGAAGACCATTTCAGGTGACTACCTCTTGAAGCTCATCAAGAAAATGCCAAAAGTGTGCAAAGCAGTAATCAAAGCAAAAGGTGGCTACTTTGAAGAACCTACAATATGACATATTTCAGTTGTTTCACACTTTTTTGTTATGTATATAATTCCATATATAATTCCACGTGTTAATTCATAGTTTTGATGCCTTCAGTGTGAATCTACAATTTTCATAGTCATGAAAATAAAGAAAACTCTTTGAATGAGAAGGTGTGTCCAAACTTTTGGTCTGTACTGTATATGTGCCTGTTAAAACGTGTAGACAAAAATAAACCATTACTGTTTCTCTTTAATATGTGCTAAACTGCATTTGATTTATACTTTAAGAAGTAAAAACTTCAGATGGCTTTAGATGTTCCAGAAATAGCAAACTGGATGTCACCATGTTCGATTTAAAAGAAACGCACAAATATATGTCGCCATCCACATCTCCAGCAGCAAGGATATCTTCTTTAGGATGAAATGCCAGCGTGTTAACAATGGCCTCTTGCTTGATGTCTTCTGGAGTCTCTCTAATCTTTTGTGTTTGAGGTTTGGATGTTTCTTCCTAACATAAAACAATATGAGACAAAAGTTTTTAATCCTTATGGCTGTACAGGGAAATATAAAGAAACAGTCAAATATATACCACTTTGTTTAAACAAATTCCCAATTAATCAATAAGGTATTCTGAGTCTAATTGATTTGTTTCAAAATTCAGTCCAAAACTGAATAGGAGATTTAGAAGATGTGCCATTTTATACTTTACACACCAAATAAAAGTTGTTTTAAAAATGTTCATTAAGTAAATCATAATTTTTTTTTATAATCTGATCACATAAATTTGTTCACATTTTAATTGTCTTATTGTTTACAGCCAAAACCTATATGTAATATTGTAGCCATTATGTCTGCCAATGAAATAATATAAAAACACACATCAAAATCTAAACTCCCATGTATGTAAAAGATTTTCCTGATTAAGAAAACTGCATTTTTTGTTTTTAGTTACTGTCTCAGACAGAAGTCACACAGTCACTGAAAGAAGCAGAGGACGGAGAACTAATGGTTTGTGCAGCATGTCTGTATAAATATAAAAAAAAAACCCACAACACAAACATAATTATAATAAAGTGTAATTTGACAGATTTTTACCCACATTCAACCCAAACAGCTGTTGGAAGGTATATTTCAAAGTAGCCTCATCTTAAAAATATACCTGTAACTGATAAATATAGAATAACAAGCCACTCCAAGCCAAATGAACAGTCTCATTAGGGCCCGAGCACCGAGGAGCCAAAGGTGCGAAGCCCTATTGTTTTCCTTAGAATGTATTTATTTATTTATTTTTTTTACACACATTGGCCATTTGGGGTCCCTTAACATGCTCGAAAACTCTTGAAATTTGGCACACACGTCAGAGTCCTTTGTCACTAGGGCCGGACAAAGGCTGGAATACGGGCGTGGCAGGGGGCTCTGCAGCGCCCCCTGTAATTCAAAAACAAACATTCGTGCACAGATCCGGCAATTATGTAGATCTCATAGACCCGAACAACTTTCGCCCTCAAAACTATGAGCTCCGCCCAACAGGAAGTCGGCCATTTTGGATTGTTTTATAAGTGCATGCGGTGAACTTTTAAATACTCCTCCTAGGGAATTCATGCGATTGACATCAAACGTGGTGAACATGATGCCGAGACATTGGACTTGCTAAATTGCGAAGGGATTTTTTTATGGCGAATTCAGGGAAACAGGTAGTGTCTAATATCTAAAGCAAAAAATTCCTTATTTGGATGACACGCAATGTGTATGTTCGACCAAGGATTCCGATCGCATCGATGTGCCTATTGTGAATCTCGGACATAGCGCCACCAACAGGTGCCAGGAAGTGTGTCAGTCACAAACGGTGGATTTTTTGACAGTTGCATGTGGTGACCTTTTAAATACTCCTCCTAGGATATTCATGCGATTGACACCAAATGTAATCAACATGATGCCGAGACATTGTAGATAGTAAATTTTTGATATTTCGAACGCCGTTCCCATGGCAACGCGTCAAACTTTACTTTTATTTCAGGCATATTTAAGCTCTTGGCACGCACTTTGTGTGCTTTAACATGCTCGAAAACACCGGAAATTTGGCACAGACGTCAAAGTCGTCTGCCATTAGGACCGATCAAAGGCTGGAACATAGGCGTGGCAATAGGGCTCTGTAGCGCCCCCTGAAATGCAAAAACAAATATTGGTGCACAGATCGGGCAAACATGTACGCACATGTACAAGAGTTGGTAGGCATATAGATCTCATAGCCCCGAACAACTTTCACTAAATACTAAATACTCCTCCTAGGATATTCATGCGATTGACACCAAACGTAATCAACATGATGCCGAGACATTGTAGATGATAAATTGCAAAGTGATTTTTGATATCTCGAACGCTGTTCTCATGGCAATGCGTCAAACTTTACTTTTATTTCAGGCATATTTAAGGCTTTTGGTGTGCTTAGATTAACTTGAAATTTGACACATACATCACATTTGACAAGTCACATACATCACAAGTGTGGACAAAAAGGTCGGACAACGGTGTGTCTTAAGTGGCTCACTAGCGCCCCCGTTTGTCTAAAATGTGGGGTTTCTTTTACCTACAGGAAGTCGGCCATTTTGGATGGTTTCAAAAGTGCATGTGGTGAACTTTTAAATATTCCTCCTAGGGGATTCATGCGATTGACGCCAAACATGGTAAAGACATTGGGGTTGCTAAATTGCTAAGGGATTTTTTATATCTCGAATGGTGCTGCCATGGCGAGGCGACAAAATTATGGCGAAATCAGAGAAACAGGAAGTGTCTAATATCTAAGGCAAAAAATGTCTTATTGTGATGACACGTGGGTTGTATGTTCGGCCAAAGATACTGATCGCATCGATTTGCCTATTTTGAATCCCGGGTATAGCGCCAACAACAGGCCAGAGGAAGTGTGTCAGTCACAAAGGTGGATTTTTTGACAGCTGCATGCGGTAAACTTTTACATACTCCTCCTAGGGGATTCATGCAATTGAGACCAGACTTGGCCACTTGGGTTTGATATCTCAAACATTGTTGCCATGGCATCGTGTCAAAATGTACTTTTATTTCAGGCATATTTAAGGCTTTTGCCGTGCTTAGATTACCTTGACACATACATCACATTTGTCGGCTGTTAAGTGTGGACAAAAAGGTCAGCCAAAGGTGTCTCTCTTAAGTGGCTCACTAGCACCCCCGTTTGTCTAAAATGTGTGGTTTCTTTTACCTACAGTCCCCAAATGGGTCAGTAACAACATAAAATAGTCCACTGATATTTAACCACTTGATGCACTTGCCCACCGTGCATTGTTTCCTGGGAGGCACCGTATAGGGATAAAAAAACGTGCGAGGGCCCACCATTGCTGCTTGCAGCTATATTTATTCTTGGCATTCATTCTACAAGTGTAGTCAGACTGGATTCTTTCCAAATAAATCTAAAATGTTTAAGTCTGAGTTTTGTTAATGTTAATTCAGAAACGTAAAAAAAAAAAAAGTTCCAAAAATGTTATTGCCCCTTCAATAACAGTCAATGAATTTGTTTTAATTGTAATTAGTTTATTAGTTTTAATTCTAAATTGGTTTCAATTTGAATACAACCAGATTTGATTTTGAGTAGCACTGTCAAATACAAAAACTACTTAAATGAAACCTTCCAAGCAATGTAGACTAATGAAAATCTTAAAAAGCAGCTCAATTAAAATAAAATAAAAAATATTTTAATACTCTCTCTGAGCCTTTATTAGAAACACCCACTGTTTCATGCATTTCATCTAATTATCCAATAATGTACCTGCAGTGCAAAGCATAACGTGGTATGGAAGTTATCGCAATAAATATATGAATAACAAATATTTCATATTTGGCAATCATCTAAATCCCCTCAGGGCCTAAATTTACCCATCTTTTAATAAGAACTTACAGCATGATGAATCATACATAGCAAAAGTCACCTCAAATTGGTTTAATGGATATGACAATCTGCATTTTTGTTTTGGGAGATTCACAGCATGAAAGTGCACCTGAAAAAAACTTGCAGGAATTGTTGGCTGGGAAATATTTCCAAAATCTTGAAGAATTGTTGCCTGAATGCCTTTATGATGAATTGAAAGTATTTTCAAAACAAAAAAAATGGTGTGTCTGTCAGCTTGCAATTTTGTAAATGATTTAATGATTTAAATATTAGTATCCTAATTTTGTAATATACATTTCTGCATGAAGAAACACCTTCAGAAATCATTGTCGGTGAACACAGTTCACAATATCATCCACAAATGCAGGTTAAAAAATATGCCAAGCAAAGAAAAAGCCATACATAATCCCGAAATGTTGCCACCTTATCTAAGCCAAATCTCATTTAAAATGGACTGAGGCTAAGTGGAAAACTACTGTGTTCAAACAAATCAGAATTTTAAATTATTGTTTTGAATCTGGGCATCACATCCTCTAACCTAAAGAAGAGACGGACCATCCAACACGTTCTCAGCACTTTATGGTTTAGGGTACATTCGAGCCTACGGGATGGACAGCATTCACATCTGAAAAGGCACCACCAATGTTGAAAGGTATATACAAGTTTTAGAGCGACATATGCTTCCATGCGTATGACCTCATTTTCAGGGAAGGCCTTGCATATTACAAGAATATGCTAAACCGCATACTGTATATATTACAACAGCATAGCTTCGTAGTAGAAGAGTCCGGGTGCTGAACTGACCTGTCCAGAACTTTCACTAACTGGAAATGAAATGAAAAATACACCAAAGAAGACCCATGACTGTTAGAATACTGTACCCGATACGAATGGGACAGCATTCCCCTCCAAAAACTCCAGCAACCGGTTTCCACAGTTCGCAAACGTATACAAATAGTATTGAAAAAATACTGCTACATACTGCTACACAACTGCTCTACATTTGGCATGATATGAAGTCGGCTGCATCTATAATCACTGCAGTTTTTTGTTGCTACATTATACGTATGTATTCCGGGACAGGGCGCCCTGAAGCAACGAGGAATTGCAGAGATTATGGATGCAGTCGACTTCATGTCATGCCAAATGTAGAGCAGTTGTGTACGCACATTTATGATTTAACAATATTTTGCATTCCGTATGTCGTATATTGCACGTCTTTAGTATCCCGAGGCGTCCGTATGCTTTACACTTGTTAAAATTTAGAAAATGTTTAAAAAAAATTTTACTTACATTCATTTCCACAGCACTGAGAATTTCTTCCTCTGGTGAAATCTCGTGTTTCAACTCGGTGTTCGCCATGTTGCTTGTCTGCCGAAAAAATAAACTTCCAGGTTAAAGGTCTTCAAACTACGGTGGCCCGGACAACGAAAGGAGACGTTTTTCGTTTCCTACAAGAGTTGATTGCATATTAATCAACTGTTTTTATAGATACATGTGTATAGCTATATGTGTAACTAGATAGTAAAAGAAATTGTAAAAGATTAAGTCAAAATAAAAAAGTAAATAAATGAATAAAAAATATGTACAGTCTGTCCGAATACTCGTTTCTGATGAATTCGGATATAAACCGCTGAGAGCACAAGGAGTTCCGGTCAGTTTAAGCGTAACATCTAAATGATCGTACAGCCAATAAAAACTACCATTTAAGAGTATATTTCCGTTGTGCTCATTTTGTAAATCTGAAATTTAAATGGTTTTACGAGTTGCTAAAAACAACAACTTCTTCTTTTGGCTTCTCCCATTAGGGGTCGCCACAACGGATTATCCGTCTCCAAACCCCCTGTCCTCTACATCTGCCTCTTTCAAACCAACTACCTGCATGTCTTTCTTTACCACATCCATAAACCTCCTCCTAGGCCGTCCTCTTTTTCTCCTTCCTGGTGGCTCCATCCTCAACATTCTCCTACCGATATACCCTATGTCCCTCCTCTGCACATGTCCAAACCATCTCAATCTGGTCTCCAAAACAACCTACATGTGCTGTCCCTCTAATAAAGTAATTTCTAATAATTTCCATCCTCGTCACTCCCAAAAAAAACATCTTCAGCTCTGCTACCTCCAGCTCCACCTCCTGTCTTTTACTCAATGCCACTGTCTCTAAACCATACAACATCACAGGTTTCACCACAGTCCTATAAACTTTCCCTTTCACTCTTGCAGATACCCTACTATCACAAATCACTCCTGCCACTCTTCTCCACCAACTCCACCCTGCATGCACTCTTTTCTTCACTTCTCTAACACACTCTCTCTATTACTTTGCACTGTTGAACCCAGAGGTACCTAAACTCCTCCACCTTCTCCACCTCTTTTCCCTGCAACCGCACCACTCCACTGCCCTCCCTCTCATTCACACACATGTGCTCATGTACAAATTACAATTTCATCTGAAAACATCATAGTCCACGGAGACTTTTGTCTGACCTCGTCCACCAACACTTAGTCTCCTATACACACAATATATCTACCTTTCTACTCTCCATCATATCATCTATCTCTCTCCCTTTACCAGTCATAGTACCAACATGCCACATTAGGAATCAGATATTTTCTTTATTTTTAAATTGAATTTCTATTTATTTTGACCTGTGCCTGCATGACTTTATGCATTGTCCTGCTGCCACATGACAAGCTGGTTAGAGAACTGCATAAATGAGCAGGTGTACAGGTGTATTTATTTTCTTTCTATAAGTAATGTTTGGTGTAGATACTGAAGTTTATTAGCCATTTCTTCAAATACAGCAACACAAATGTCATACATTTTGTATTCTTTATACCATATGAAGTTATGTACATGAATGTATCAAAAGCTTTTGCAAGTATATGATTTTCTCTCCATTACAGAAAAGAAGGAACAAACTCCTTAAAGGGGGACTGCTTGAAGCTTTCTTTTATTTGTAGATGGTACATACAGTGAGGAAAATAAGTATTTAAACACTCTGCTATTTTGCAAGTTCTCCCACTTAGAAATCATGGAGGGGTCTGAAATTGTCATCGTAGGTGCATGTCCACTGTCAGAGACATAATAAAAAAAAAAATAAAATCCAGAAATCACAATATATGATTTTTAAACTATTTATTTGTATGATACAGCTGCAAATAAGTATTTGAACACCTGTCTATTACTAGAATTCTGACCCTCAAAGACCTGTTAGTCTGCCTTTAAAATGTCCACCTCCACTACATTTATTATCCTAAATTAGATGCACCTGTTTGAGGTTGTTAGCTGCATAAGGACACCTGTCCACCCCATACAATCAGTAAGAATCCAACTACTAACATGGCCAAGACCAAAGAGCTGTCCAAAGACACTAGAGACAAAATTGTACACCTCCACAAGGCTGGAACGGGCTACAGGGAAATTGCCAAGCAGCTTGGTGAAAAAAGGTCCACTGTTGGAGCAATCATTAGAAAATGGAAGAAGCTAAACATGACTGTCAATCGCCCTTGGACTGGGGCTGAATGCAAGATCTCACCTCGTGGGGTCTCAATGATCCTAAGGAAGGTGAGAAATCAGCCCAGAACTACACGGGAGGAGCTGGTCAATGACCTGAAAAGAGCTGGGACCACCGTTTCCAAGGTTACTGTTGGTAATACACTAAGACGTCATGGTTTGAAATCATGCATGGCACGGAAGGTTCTCCTGCTTAAACCAGCACATGTCCAGGCACGTCTTAAGTTTGCCAATGACCATTTGGATGATCCAGAGGAGTCATGGGAGAAAGTCATGTGGTCAGATGAGACCAAAATAGAACTTTTGGGTCATAATTCCACTAAACGTGTTTGGAGGAAGAAGAATGATGAGTACCATCCCAAGAACACCATCCCTACTGTGAAGCATGGGGGTGGTAGCATCATGCTTTGGGGGTGTTTTTCTGCACATGGGACAGGGCGACTGCACTGTATTAAGGAGAGGATGACCGGGGCCATGTATTGCGAGATTTTGAGGGAACAACCTCCTTCCCTCAGTTAGAGCATTGAAGATGGGTCGAGGCTGGGTCTTCCAACATGACAATGACCCGAAGCACACAGCCAGGATAACCAAGGAGTGGCTCTGTAAGAAGCATATCAAGGTTCTGGTGTGGCCTAGCCAGTCTCCAGACCTAAACCCAATAGAGAATCTTTGGAGGGAGCTCAAACTCCGTGTTTCTCAGCGACAGGCCAGAAACCTGACTGATCTAGAGAAGATCTGTGTGGAGGAGTGGGCCAAAATCCCTCCTGCAGTGTGTGCAAACCTGGTGAAAAACTACAGGACACGTTTGACCTCTGTAATTGCAAACAAAGGCTACTGTACCAAATATTAACATTGACTTTCTCAGGTGTTCAAATACTTATTAGCAGCTGTATCATACAAATAAATAGTTAAAAAATCATACATTGTGATTTCTGGATTTTTTTTTTTTAGATTATGTCTCTCACAGTGGACATGCACCTACGATGACAATTTCAGACCCCTCCATGATTTCTAAGTGGGAGAACTTGCAAAATAGCAGGGTGTTCAAATACTTATTTTCCTCACTGTATATACAGGTGCATCTCAATAAATTTGAATATCACTAAAAAGTTAATTTATCTTGGTTATTCAATACAATACAATTCTATTATATAGATTCATAACACACAGACTGATATATTTCACACTCTAATCAGCTAATTAAATTCAAACACCTGCACAGGTTTCCTGAGCCTTTAAATTGTGTCTCAGTCTGGTTCAGGCTACACAATCATGGGGAAGTCATTGCTGACTTGATGGAGGGTAAGACACAAAAGGTAATCGATAAAGAAGCTGGCTGTTCACAGAGTGCTGTATGCAAGCACATTAATGGAAAGTTGAATGGAAGGAAATAATCTGGTAGAAAAAGGTGAAATTAATTCAAGAATTTGGGGGAAGAGTGGATTGCAGCTGGAATCAGTGATTTAAGAGCCACCACACACAGACGTATCCCCACAAAATTATGCTGTTTACAAAGAGGTGGCACTCATGATTCTAATAAGCTGAAGCAATCAGAATGCACGACAATTGCAGTCAAAATACAGAACCTCTTTTTTTTTTTTTTTTTTTTACATTTATTGTATTTGGCAGACACCCATATCCAGAGCGACGTATAACTGGAGCATTTTAGGGCTACGGGCCCAGCAGTGGTAGCTTGGGGGTGATGGGATTTGAACTTGTTACCTTCTGATCTAGAGGCCAATGCTTTACCCATTGAGTTACCACCTCCCACATTTTTATTGTACAAATTTCAAAAACAACTTAAAAAAAAAAAACATATTTTGTAAACCAACTGGCAACTAGACAATGTAAACAATCCCCTTCCCCTATAACTGCAAAGTTTAGACTTTTTAAACAACTAAACATAATATTTAAACAAATAAATAGTTAATAAAATATAAAACAAGTGAAACTTAAAGTCTTCTTTACCAACTGAACCTTCATAAAGGCTCCTGCAAGGTTCTGTCCCGCTTTTGCAAATATGTTACTTTAGAGCCCACAGGGAAAATGTACAAGTAGGTTTATTTTCAATGAACTTAATGTTTCTTCCTGCTACTCTGCTTTTTGTTGTTCCACTTGCTTCCCTTTTAAAAATAAATAAAAATGAAACAAAAATATAAACTAACTTTCCGTTTTATTTGAGTTTGACTTTTTATATCAATGATGAACATGAACAAGGAACTTTTCAGAACATAGACCATCAACTGAAACGATATCTTATAAAAGCAGGCCAAAGTTTTGTTGTGTTGTATGTTTCTTTCTTTAATAATGAAATAATATTTGTAGCACATTAGGCATTTACCATTGTCTTGCGCTTCAGACATTGAGCCTCGGTGTGCTCTAGTAGTCTACTGCACATGAAACACGCGAGCGTTCACTTCTGACCTTGTGCCTGTAAATCGTTATATTTTATTTTAGTTGCCATTTTTGTTTTTGTGCAGTGGATAAATAAGTAATTTATTTTTACAAATATTTTTAAGACCATTTTGTGGGAGTCCCACAAATAATTTAATTTTTCCGCAACCCACCCACCCACGAGTATTTTACCTCCCACACCCTAACCCTCAGCACTGGAACTCTCCATGGTTGTGTTCTGAGCCCCCTGCTGTACTCACTGTACACATATGTCTGTGTGGCTACTACCAACTCCACCACCATCATCAAATTTAACACTGTTGTGGTGGGCCTCATCTCCAACAACAACGAGACAGCCTACCTACAGGAGATTAATGGAAAAAAACTGGAGAGATGGTGCCAGGAGAACAATCTTCTCCTGAACATCAGTAAGACTAAGGAGTTGATAGTGGACTTCAGCACGAAGCAGGAGCAGTCATACCAACCACCAAACATCAACAGGACCCCAGTGGAGAGAGTGGACAGTTTTTGGTATCCTAGGTGTTCACATCAAACAGGACCTCTGTTGGTTCTGTCACATCAACACCCTGGTGAAGAAGGCCTGGCAGCGTCTGTACCATCTGAGACACCTAAGGAACTTTAAACTACCCTCTCAGGTGCTACAGACTTTCTACACCTACACTATTAAGAGCGTCCTGATGGGTAGCATCACTTCCTGGTTCAGGAACAGCACCATGCAGGCCAGACGCATTGTGGTGCATTTAGCTGATTTACATTCATGTTTACATTTAAATTTGCAGTATTTATCAAACGCCCTTGTCCAGAGCGACGTACAAAAGTGCTTTAAGTCTCTAGAAATTAATAAATCTTCACTGGTACGCTAGATTACAAACTTAATATAAATATAACTCTTGATTTCCACAAACAAACTTGGAAAATGCTAATTGAAGTGTTTTAGGAAGAAGTAGGTATTCAACTATCGCTTAAAGATCGCCAGGGACTCCACTGTACGGACATCTTGGGGAGGTTCATTTCACCAGCTCAGTGCCAGAACAGAACAGAAGAGTCTTAAAATATACTTACCTCTCATTCTGAGAGAAGGTGGTACCAGTCGAGCAGTGCTGGAGGATCTCAGACAGCGTGGTGCAGTGTGAGGTGTGATAAGGTCTCTGAGGTAAGATGGTGCTGGTCCATTTTTGGCCTTGTAGGCAGGCATCAGTGTTTTGAATCTTATACATGCAGCTACTGAAAGCCAGTGAAGGGAGCGCAGCAATGTGGGAGAACTTGGGCAGATTGAACACAAGTCGTGTAGCTGTGTTTTGGATAATTTGCAGTAGACTAATAGTGTTCAGAGGAAGATCTGCCAGCAGAGAGTTGCAGTAGTCCAGTCTTGAAAATAACAAGAGACCAAATAAGCACCTGGGCAGCCTGTGTGGACAGAAATGGTCGAAATCTTTGGATGTTGTAGAGAATAAATCGACAGGAACGAGCCACTTTAGCAACATGAGGGGAAGGATAGTTGATTGTCCATAGTTACCCCAAGGTTACGAGAAGTGGCTAAAGGGAAACGAAGAGAGTCATGAAGAGTTTTTTGAAGATCTTGACCTGGAGATGAATCACCAGGGATGACCAGCAGTTCTGTTTTGCTGGGGTTGAGTTTTAATTGATGAGCAGTCATCCATGAAGATATGTCTGTCAAGCATGCCGAGATCCGAGCGGAAGCTGTGCTATCTGAGGGAGGGAAAGAAAAGATGAGTTGAGTGTCATCTGCATAGCAGTGGTAAGAAACTATAGAGGGAGAAGGAGAGGACCAAGTACCCCGAGCCTTGTGGAACACCAGTGGTGAGTCTGCATGGGGCAGATGTGGATCCCCTACCTGGCATGAGCGAACTTCCAGATAGGAAGCAAACCATTCCTATGCTGTTCTGCGGATACTGAGGTTTCTGAGGGTAGACGAGAGTCTTGTGGTTGACTGTGTCGAATGCTTCTAAAAGGTTCAGGAAGATAAGTACAGATGACAGCTTGGCTGATAGAGCAGCATGCAGTTTCTTCGAAACAGCAAAAAAATGGCAATCTCTGTGGAATGTGCCGCGTTAAAACCAGACTGGTTTGGATCATGGAGGTTGTTTTATGAGAGATAGACAGACATTTGGTTAAAAACAGTGCGTTGCAGAGATTTAGAAAGAAAGGAGAGAAGTGATACCGGTCTGTAGATGTTGATGTCTGTTGGATCCAGAGCAGGATTCTTTAGGATGGGAATGACTCTTGCTAGCTTGAAGGTAGTTGGCACATAGCCAGATGTTAAGGACCTGTTGATGATTGTGGAGATGAAGGGCAGGAGATCTTGTGAAATGGTCTGAAGCGTAGTTGAAGGTATTGGATCCAGAGGGCAGGTGGTGGGATTGCAAGATTGGATGACTTGCAGTATCTCATCTTTTGTTAAAGTTGAGAAGCTCGACAACGAAGGAGTAGGGGATTCCTGGCTGTGTTGTGTAGTCGTTGTTGGGAAGGAAGTGAAGGTCTGGCAGATTTCCTTAATCTGTGCACCGAGCTTCCTGACCTCCAGGACATCTACAGCACACGGTGCCGGACCAGGGCCAGGAAGATTGTGAAGGACCTTAGCCATCCCAACAATGGACTCTTTTCTCTGTTACATTCAGGGAAGCCCTTTCGCTCCTTGAAAGCAAACACAGAGAGAATGAGGAGGAGCTTCTTCCCGCAGGCCATTCAGAGTTTAAACCAGGAAACATCCAGGAACTAGTACTGGACTTCTCTCTCCCTCTCACTTTTTTTCTCCTAAACTGCACAATTATTTCTACACAACTTCTTTTGCACGATTTATATGACACCTTAACTCTAGACTGTCAATTTAACTCTGGACTTGCACAGCACAGTGTCACTTAATACCACACCATACTGCACATGGACACTTCAAGGACAAATCGCACTAAATTATTTTAATCTGTACTCTGTCAATATCTGCCATACGCATCCATCCTTTCTGGCAAATCATGTATATATATATTTTTTCTTATACGTTTAGTTTTATTTACTTTTTTTATCCTCATATTTTATTTCTATTCTTCATGTTTAAATGTTGGACAGTTGTAAAAAGCATTTCACTGCATGTCGTTCTCTCTATGAATGTGAATGTGACAGATAAATCTTGTCTTGTCCAGCGCCACACTTGTTTGCTTCATGTCCTACGAGAATGATATGCTGATGATACACAGTTGTATATTTCAGCAAAGCCAAGTGATCAGCTTAACAATGTCGAGGAGTGTGTAGAGGACAGTGGATGCTTGATAACTTCCTTCTGCTCAACTCGGATAAGATTGACGTACTTTTACTAGGACCGCATGCAGGTAGAAGTACACTTTCCGATTACGTAACATCTCTGGATGTTCTTTTTGTCTCAGTGTGTACAGCAGTCAAAGACCTTGGTGTAATTATTGACTCTAGTCTTTCCTTTGAGGCTCATGTGAACAACATTACCAGGATTGCTTTCTTTCTCTTTAGAAATATTGTTAAAATTTGAATTAAAGGATGCAGAAAAACTAGTTTATGCTTTTGTTACATCTACATTAGACTACTGTAATGCTTTACTGTCTGGGTGTGCCAGTAAGTGCATAAAAAAGCTTCAGTTAGTTCAGAATGCAGCAGCAAGAGTCCTCACTAGATCTAGAAAATATGACCACATCACTAATCAGTCTACACTGGATCCCAATTAAATCTCACATTGATTATAAAATACTACTACTGATGTATAAAGCACTTGTCTCATGCCGTAACATCTAAATGAACTTCTGTACCATTATGATTCCTGAAGCCTACTTAGAGGTGGAGGCCATTTGTTGGTAGCTTAAATAATGAAGCCTACAGCCAGGGGCAGATCTTATAAAGCCCCACAGTTATGGAACAGCTTACCAATCAGTATTCGGGACACAGAAACAGTCGCAGTGGTCAAGTTGAGGCTGAAAACATATTTATTTAGTACATTTTTTTTTTTTTTATTAGTAGACTTTTCTTAGGTAAAGAAGCAGACCTGGAGGGATCATGGATATATAGTGTTCATTGAACTGGGATATTTGTATGCTGTCGTCCCCTCACTCTCACAACTTGATGGCGGTGTGGTGGGTCGTCTCCTATCCCAAAGATCCTCTATGTCTGTGTTACCTTCTGGCTCTCCATTTTAGTTATGCTGCCATAGCAAGTCTTGCTGGAGTCCCCAACTGCACAGTATCCTTAACTTTCATACAACAATAAGCACACATAATAATCAATATACACCAGTGACCAGTGTTCCTGCCCCTCTCCTCTTCTTGGATCTGACCGCTTCGCCCCGCCAAGCCTCTGAATGGTGTCTCTTTGATTGGAGGCCACTGTGCAGCTGGGGATAGTTTTAAATTGCTACACTGACACATGACTACAGTTTTACATTCAATCACCATCACTGCACACCTTACCATCGTTTTTCTGTAATAAATGGACATTTGGTGCTACCCAGATGAGGATGGGTTCCCTCTTGAATCTGGTTTCTCTCAAAGTTTATTCCTTATGCCATCTCAGAGAGTTTGTCCTCGCCACAGGCTTCCTCATTAGGGACAAACTTACACTTACAAAGAACATCTTATTCATTCTTTCTTACCACATTATCTGTGTAAAGCTGCTTAGAGACAATGTCCATTGTTAAGTGCTACACAAATAAAAATGAATTGAATATATATATATATATATATATATATATATATATATATATATATATATATATATATATATATATATCTCTACCACTATGGTCTTTGTAAACAAATAATATAATAAATTAAAACAACAGCTAAGTATGTATATTTTGTAATTGCTTTGAAAGCCAATAATTTTTATTCCCCTATGAAAGTACAATACTGTATATTTTCTGTAATGTGATTAGTAGTATTATTTATATTTCATGAATGTATTTAGACAAAAACTGACTATGAGCACTTATGCAAAATATTTATGTACTGCTTACAAATGTGTTATAAAAGCACAATATAGGTAACTTTTATATAACACACAACAAGAGATCTAATGTTCAGTTTGTAGCAAACAGGATTTTAAATGCAATGGTGTTCAACCTACAGAATCTGTGCTTTCACATACTGAGGAATCTGAGAAAAATATTTGCCATAAATATTTGATATTTATGAATTGGACAGACTGTAGTCACTTTGACTGATAACATGTATTCACATAAACAAGTTAATATAATGCAAAATTACATTTTTAAATGGTACGCAAAAAAAAAAAAAAAAGAAACTTTAGGAATAAAAACAAGCATTATTTATTCACCGAACATTTCATTTGAAGATAGGTAGATTTTTAGTTGCATGCATTTAGATTCTTATGCCAGCACTGTTATTGTCAGAATGCATGATAAATGTATAAAAACTGTAACTGTGCATGTAACAGTGTGTGAAGACACTTTTTCTTTAAATTAAAATTTTGCAAATAGTTATAGAACAGTGCTAGTACATCCTTCATTCTAAATCTTTTTTCAGAGAAGAGCAAAGACAAGGGCCAGAATAATGTTACACAACAGTTCTGTTTTGAAATGTTAGATTTCTGCTTTTTTATTTAAACATTTCTGATCAGTATTTTTGCTCACATTCCACACTAAATATTGAAAAACTTTAGATCTTCAGGAGAAAATTTTTTTAGGAGTCATTTATTTAAGAAAGATGTGACAAATGGTCATTACTTTAGGGATTATTCACCTGTGGTGGGCTTTGAGTATCATATTTATTAATTTCCTGACCAATGCTTGCTGTAGTTTCTGAGCTACTCGTTTGTTGCTTGTTCTCCTGAGGCACATTCTCTCCCTCAATTACCAAGCCTTCTTTGTGACTGTAATTTTCAAAGTTGGCCCCTTCTCCCTGATCGCAGTCATATATGATGTCCTCAGGGTTTGGTGCGGGTGGACAAAACTCCTCGTCAGGTACCAGCTGATGAAACACAGATTCAGCCTACAAACACATACATAAAGTATTTAGTTGATTTAGCATGAATAAAATAGTTTGGTGAAATTCTTTTTTGCATGATGCATGTACATTGCAATGCTGTAAAAGATTCTGCACCGATGTATAAACGTATCAATTAACACATTTTGTTGTTTGAAAGGACACATCTCTGTCACATGTAGCTATGAATTATAAATAACAAAAAAAGCATGATGGGGCAGAATGCAAAAGGGGCTGGCTTTTACTTGACACATGACTTTGTATTCACATGGAAAAAAAAGGATGAGCATTGTAACATTGTTCACTAATCTGAATCAATTTGACGTTCAAAATAATAAAAGTATGCAATTTAAAACACACCAAAAAGTTTGTTAAGTGGATGCAGAGACACAGGGAAATCTGGCCACTCTTAAATGTGGCTTGTTTGAATGGGACTCGCTTTAAATGTGGCACACACAAAATCTGTTTTCATAGCTGTTATTTTTAACCCAGCCATTAGGGAGGCACAAGCCAGTGCACTCTTAGTGCCGGTCCCAAGCCCGGATAAATGGGGAGGGTTGCGTTATGAAGGGCATCCAGCGTAAAACGTGCCAAATAAAATATGCGGGTCATGATTAAGAATTTCATACCGGATCGGTCGAGGCCCAGATTACCAACGACCGCCACAGGTATCGTTAGCCAACAGGGTACCGGTGGAAATTGGGCTACTGTTGGCCGAAAGAGGAGAAGGAGAGGAGGAAGACGTCTACAGAGATGGCATTGAAAGAAGAAGTGGAGGAGAGTAGAGATCTGGGTTGGTACTTTAAATGTTGGTACTATGACTGGCAAAGGGAGAGAGGTAGCTGATATGATGGAGAGGAGAAAGGTAGATATGTTGTGTGTTCAGGAGACCAAGTGGAAAGGGAGTAAGGCCAGGAACAATGGAGGTGGGTTTAAACTGTTCTATTATGGTGTGGATGGAAAGAGAAATGGTATAGGGGTGATTCTGAAGGAAGAATACAGTAAGAGTGTAGTGGAGGTGAAGAGAGTTTCTAATAGGGTGATGATCGTGGAGCTGGAAGTTGAAGGGATGATGATAAATGTCATCAGTGCCTATGCTCCACAAGTCGGCTGTGAGATGGAGGAGAAGGTAAGATTCTGGAGTGAATTAGATGAAGTGGTAGAGAGTGTACCTAGAAATGAACGATTGGTGATTGGGGCAGACTTTAATGGACATGTAGGTGAAGGGAACAGAGGTGATGAGGAGGTCATGGGTAGGTATGGCCTTAAGGAGAGGAATGTGGAAGGGCAGATGGTGGTAGATTTTGCTAAAAGGATGGAAATGGCAGTTTTAAGAAGAAGGAGGATTATAGGGTGACGTATAAGAGTGGAGGAAGGTGCACACAGGTGGATTATGTTCTATGTAGGAGATGCAACCTGAAGGAGATTGGAGACTGTAAGGTGTTGGCAGGGGACAGTGTAGCTAGACAGCATCGGATGGTGGTCTGTAAGATGGTTTTGGCGGCGAAGAAGAAGGAGAGTGGGGACTGAAAGAAGAATAAGATGGTGGAAACTGAAGGAGGAAGAGTGTAGTGTGAGGTTCAGGGAAGAGGTCAGACAGAGGCTCGGTGGTGGTGAAGAGGTGCTGGATGATTGGGAAACTACTGCAGGAGTGATGAGGGAGGCAGCTAGAAAAGTACTTGGTGTAACATCTGGAAATAGAAAGGAAGACAAAGAGACATGGTGGTGGAATGAGGAAGTGCAGGAGAGCATAAGGGGAAAGAGGTTAACAAAACAGAAGTGGGATCGACAGGGTGATGAGAAAAGTAGGCAGGACTACAAGGAGATGCGGCAGCAGGTGAAGAGGGATGTGGGGAAAGCCAAGGAAAAGGCATACGAGGAGCTGTATGAGAGGTTGAACACTAAGGAAGGAGAAAAGTATTTGTACCGATTGGCCAGGCAGAGGGATCCGAGCTGGGAAGGATGTGCTGCAAGTTAGAGCAATAAAGGATGGAGAGGGAAATGTGTTGACTAGTGAGGAGAGTGTGTTGAGAAGGTGGAGGGAGTATTTTGAGCAGCTAATGAACGAGGAAAATGAGAGAGAGAGAAGGTTGTATGATGTGGAGATAGTGAAGCAGGAAGTGGATAGGATTAGTAAGAAGGAATGAGAGCAGCGATTAAGAGGATAACAAGTGGAAAGTCAGTTGGACCAGATGACATACCGGTAGAAACATGGAGATGTTTAGGAGAGATGGCAGTGGGGTTTTTAACCAGATTGTTTATCAAGATTTTGGAAGGTGAGAGGATGCCTGAGGAATGGAGAAGGAGTGTGCTGGTACCGATCTTTAAGAACAAGGGCGATGTGCAGACCTGCAGTAACTACAGGGGAATTAAGTTGATTAGTCAAACCATGAAGTTATGGGAAAGAGTAGTGGGAGCCAGACTGAGAGAAGAGGTGACCATCTGTGAGCAACAGTATGGTTTCATGCCGAGGAAGAGCACCACAGATGCATTATTTGCTTTGAGAATGTTGATGGAGAAGTGTAGAGAAGGACAGAAGGAGTTGCATTGTGTATTTGTGGATTTAGAGAAAGCGTACGACAGAGTGCCACGAGAGGAGTGGTGGTATTGTATGAGGAAGTCAGGTGTGCCAGAGGAGTATGTGAGGGTGGTGCAGGACATGTATGAGGACAGTGTGTAAGAAGCAGTGAGTGGAGGACATTCACCAGAACTACGAACACACACACTACAGTAATCGCATTAAGGTACGTAAATTCTCTGCTATGGCGAACATCCAGTTCATTCAGCGTGTGAAGTGTGACATGTTTAGTCAGTCTTTCTCCATTGTTAGCGATAATTTTATCTGTGAGAAGTGTAAGCTGGTTTGCTCTTTGATGGAGAAGATCTTAGCATTAGAGGAGCACATCCAGAGTCTAGAGAGAAGTAGTGAGAGCAGTCCAGGTTCTGCAGTGGAAAGTCTGAATGCCCTAGGTGAAGTTAATATTCCCCCGACTCCGGCATTAGAGCCCTCGCAGCGGGGCGAATGGATGACGACTCGGCGACATACTCGCAAAGCCAAAGCTCACGCTAAGGCTTGCCCACGGTAGCACCATTCCTCTCCGCTTCACGTGTCCAACAGGTTTGCTCTCCTCAGTGAAGTACCCGCTGAGAAACCTGAAAGAGCTCTGGTTTTAGGAGACTCCATTCTGAGGCACGTGAAATTAGCTAGACCTTTAGGGGCACCAGCAGCACAAGTTATGTGTATACCGGGAGCCAGGGCGCCGGGCATAGCAGGTCAGCTTAGATTCTTAGAAAAGCACAGTTTCTCTAAGATTTCCACACAGGAGCTAATGATGTACGCCTTCGACAGTCAGAGGTTACTAAGAGTAAAATTATAGAGGTGTGTAAATTAGCGAAGGCAATGTCCGATGCAGTAACATGCTCTGGCCCAATGCGACGTGGCGATGTAGCCTACAGCAGGTTATGGTCACTGAACTGCTGGATGTCCGAGTGGTGCTCCAAAAACAATGTGGGCTTCATTAATAATTGGAGCATTTTTGAGGGCAAGGCTGGCCTGTTAGGGCCGGCACCGGGAAGGTGCTGCTCTCATTTCTTGTAGTATAGGTAATAGTCTTAGAACAGCACTAGTTAACAAGTGACTGTCTAGGGCCAAGGCCAGGGAGCAGACAGACAGGCTAAACCGACCGTCTGCTAGCTGCACAGAGTCGTCACTCAGGATCCACCATATTAAAACTGTGTCTGTCCCCCGAGCAAAACCAAAATATAGGAATTATCAGAAAGTCTGTTTTAGTAACCTGATTTACATTAAATTAAATAGGACTGAACGCACAGCCAGCACCTCTGATCTAAAAATAGGATTGTTGAATATTAGATCTCTCACGTCAAAAGCGCTTACTATAAACGGAATTATATGTTTGACAGAAACATGGATTAAATCGAATGAATATGTAGCATTAAATGAAGCGAGTCCTCCTGGGTATAGTTACATACACCAACCCCATCTAAATGGCAGAGGAGGTGGAGTCACAGCTATCTATAATAATAATCTAATCGTCACACAAAACTACGGAAGCGCATTGCATTCACAAAAAAAAAAAAAAATTCACAGCCAGGATCTCATAATTATGAGATACTAAGTCATAATTATGAGATCCTTATCTCATAATTATGAGATCCTTATGAGATCCTTATCTCATAATTATGACTTAGTAAGTCATAATTATGAGTTACTAAGTCATAATTATGACTTAGTATCTCATAATTATGACTTAGTATCTCATAATTATGACTTACTAAGTCATAATTATGACTTACTAAGTCATAATTATGACTTAATATCTCATAATTATGAGATCCTTATCTCATAATTATGAGATCCTTATCTCATAATTATGACTTAGTATCTCATAATTATGAGATAAGTTGTGGCAGTCTGTGGCAGGGGAGCGTTTTAGCGCATAACACCGGATCTGACGTTACTGCATTTTTTGCTCGGAAGCGCCTCATTGCGCAACAATGAAGAAGAAGCTATTATATGGTTATTATTATTATTATTATTATTATTATTATATTTTAACATTGACTACTAATATATGTTACACGTTCTGACTGTCCACTTGATAAAAGTTTGTTTTATATGTACTGTGTAACATATATTAGTAGTCAATGTTAAAATATAATAATAATAATAATAATAATAATAATAATAATATTAATAGTTATTGCCCTGTATCTGTTAACTAAAACAAGACTTACCGTAACTAAATTAATTATCAGGAGGGGCAGGTCAGTGAGGAAATGTTTAGTAGCTAATTAAACTAATATAATGTTAGATTTTTATTATGACCAAACAAAACTTCATTCAACGACGTTTTACATGCGATCTGCGATGCGCGTGGTGCCTTTTCTGATCAGTGAAGAATCACACAGCATGGCGCATATGCTTTTCTTTAATTTAATGCAGATAACAGACAAGTATATATACACGCACACTGTAAAATACCTGAGCTAAAACTGTTCCTGATTGGGTAAGAAGACAATAATAACCGGAGATGTGTGAGCCCAGATAAAGACTTCCTGTATACCTCACATACTCACATCATAAAGACCCTATAGACACTGAACAGATAATAGGACTGTGTTTAGAGAATCAGTGTGAGAACCATCTTAACACTAACATATATAGTCATCAAGCTAAACCATATAATAGCTTCTACGTCTCCATTGTTGCGCAATGAGGCGCTTCCGAGCAAAAAATGCAGTAACGTCAGATCCGGTGTTATGCGCTAAAACGCTCCCCTGCCACAGACTGCCACAACTTATCTCATAATTATGAGATACTAAGTCATAATTATGAGATACGGATCTCATAATTATGAGATACTAAGTCATAATTATGAGATAATAAGTCTTAATTATGACTTAGTAAGTCATAATTATGAGATACGGATCTCATAATTATGAGATACTAAGTCATAATTATGACTTAGTAACTCATAATTATGACTTACTAAGTCATAATTATGAGATAAGGATCTCATAATTATGACTTAGTATCTCATAATTATGAGATCCTGGCTGTGAATTTTAATTTTTTTTTTGTGAATGCAATGCGCTTCCGTACAAAACACTAAACACAAATGTAAAACATTTAAAGTTCTTTACACCAACATAAAATATTCATTGCCCGAAAGCAGGTCCAGTCAGTCAATTCCACTAATTATTATTTATAGACCCCCAGGGCCCTACTCTAATTTTCTCAGAATTTGCAGATTTCATCACAAATTTAGCTACTTCTTTAGACAAAGCATTAATTATTGGTGACTTTAATATTTATTTTGATAATCAGGAAGACTCCTTAAGAGCAGCAGTTGTGACCATTCTAGAGTCAGTTGGAATTAATCAGAATGTTATAGGACCCACTCATAGTGGTGGACACACTCTCGATTTGTTGTTAACATTTGGATAAAAAAAAAAAAAAACGTAGTTATAATTCCACAGTCTGAAGCTATTTCAGACCATTATCTAATCTCTTTTAAAATCTGCCTCAGTCATTGCATTTCTACCTCACTACGTTATCGTGTTAAGCGTACTTTCACGTCAGCTACAGCAGCGCGTTTTATCAATAATCTTCCAGAAATTACGATATTAGATAGATCTCCGTCTGAACCTGCAGAGCTCGACTGGGCCACTGAACACCTAGAATCAACGTTATACTCTAGAAAATGTAGCTGTAGGTATAACGATCATACGCGCACCTTAAAACAGACCACTCAGAAATTAGAACGTAAATGGCGTCAAACAAAATTAACAGTATTTCAAATTGCATGGAAGGACAGCCTCCTAAATTATAGAAAATCTCTTAGTGCTGCTAGATCAGCATATTTCTCCACCCTCATAGAAAATAACAAGCATAATCCTAGATTTTTATTCAGCAGGGTAGCAAAATTAACAGGGAATAAAAGCACTGCACTAACATGCAGACCATCATAGGTAGTAATAATTTCATGAACTTTTTTAATAATAAAATTGAGAACATCAGGCAAGAAATCCAGACGGTTAATATAAATCCAAATTATTTTAACCCTGTGGACAGCAGCATAGTTATAGCAGACAATCAACTACAAAGCTTCACTCCTATTCATGAGAATGACTTAATTTCATTAATTTCCTCATCAAAATCATCAACCTGCATTCTCGATCCCTTGCCTACAAGTTTCTTTAAACTTTATTGAACACAAAGGCAGAGCCAACACAAATACCTGCGTTCGCAGGGATAATCTAGGATACGGAGTCCGGGGGAAAAGGCAGATAGAGTCCCAAACGCGCCTGGGGAGAGGTGCGGTCCACGCGAAGAGTGAAAGTCCGAGACGAACGGCACGTAGCGGGGATAAGCATATGCGAACACACGCCAACACGAAACACACGGGATCACACGTGGACGGCATGAACCTGCAATGAACGACGGGGAGTGTGGGTGAGTGAGCGGTTTATATTGGAGCTGGGAGTGAGTGAATAACAAGCTCCAGCTGTGCGTGATTCGGGCTGAGAGCTTGGGAGCACGAGAAGGCAATGACAGCCACCGAAGGGGGCGTGGCAGGTGGATTCCTGACATAATTGAACCCGTTTTAAAAATAATAAACTCTTCCATCAGCACTGGTTATGTGCCAAAATCCTTCAAACTGGCAGTTATCCACCCCCTTATTAAGAAACCTGACCTTGACCCATGTCAGTTGTCCAACTACAGACCAATATCAAATCTCTCCTTTATATCCAAAATTTTAGAAAAGGTTGTAGCACAGCAGTTATGCTCACACCTACTTATGAATAAAAAATTTTAAATGTATCAGTCAGGATTTTGGCCTCATCATAGCACAGAGACAGCGCTAGTTAAGGTGTTAAATGACCTGTTATTGGCCTCTGATCAGGGTTTTGTCTCCTTACTTGTTTTGCTCGACCTTAGTGCAGCTGTTGACACCATTGATCACACTATACTACTTGCTAGACTTGAGAAAGTTGTTGGAATAAATCTCTTGGCTCAGGTCTTATTTGACTGATCGCTTTACCTCATAGAGTGTAAAGTTTGGTGTTCCTCAAGGATCTGTGTTAGGCCCACTGCTTTTCTCTTTATATATGCTGCCTCTTGGTGAAATTATTCATAAACATGGAATTCGCTTCCATTGCTATGCTGATGACACACAGCTGTATATTTCAGCAAAGCCAGATGAGAGAGATCAGCTTAACAATGTTGAGAAGTGTGTAAAGGACATTAGACAGTGGATGCTTAATAACTTTCTTCTGCTCAACTCAGATAAGACGGAAGTACTTTTACTAGGACCACATGCAGCTAGAAGTAAACTTTCCAATTACGTACCATCTCTGGATGGTGTTTCTGTTTCAGCATGCACGGCTATCAAAGACCTTGGTGTGATTATTGACCCTAGCCTTTCCTTTGAGTCTTACGTGAATAATATCACCAGGATCGCCTTCTTTCACCTTAGAAATATTGCTAAAATTAGAAATATGATGTCGTTACAGGATGCCGAAAAACTAGTTCATGCTTTTGTTACTTCTAGATTAGACTACTGTAATGCTTTACTGTCTGGGTGTGCAAGTAAATGCATAAATAAGCTTCAGTTATTTCAGAATGCAGCAGCAAGAGTCCTCACTAGATCTAGGAAATATGACCACATCACCCCTGTTTTAATCAGTCTACACTGGCTCCCAATTAAATCTCGCATTGATTATAAAATACTACTACTGACGTATAAAGCACTTAACGGTCTCGAACCGCAGTATCTGAGTGAACTTTTGTACCAGTATGATCCTCCATGCCTACTTAGATCAAAAGGTGCTGGCTATCTGCTGGTTCCTCAAATAATGAAGACTACAGCAGGGGACAGATCTTTCTCTTATAAAGCCCAACAGTTATGGAACAGCCTTCCAACCAGTGTTCGGGACTCAGACACTGTCTCAGTGTTCAAGTCGAGGTTGAAAACGCATTTATTTAGTCAAACCTTTGATCAGTAAATTTTTTTCTTAGGTAAAGGCTCAGATCTGAAGGGAACATGGATATAGAGTGTTTGGTGAACTGGTATATTTGTATGCTGACGTCCCCTCCGTCCCCTCACATTCACACGTTCACTCAGGTTTGTTGACAGTGGTGTGGTGGGTCGTCTCTTATCCCAGCGATCCCTCATGTCTGTGTTACCTTCTGGTTCTGCCTTTTAGTTATGCTGCCATAGCGAGTCTTGCCGGAGTCCAAACTGCACAGTGACATTAACTTTCATACAACAATAAGGACACTTAATAATCCACATCCTTCTCTTCCTGTCACCCTCTTCTCTCTCTCTCTTTTGGTCGAGTTAAACATGCTCCTGAGGCTGCAGTGACCACTGTTCCTGCCCCTCTCCCCTCTGTGGATCTTCCCACTTCGTCCAGGCCTGCCTCTGGATAGTGTTGTTTTCGACCATCTCGGAGTAAGAACGGGCGCTTTGAGGATGGATTGGACTGTAGTTAATGTCAACAGTCTGCTACACTGACTCAGGATACAGTTCGCTTCTGATTATCATCACTGTACCCCGCAACATTGTATATCTGCTTCAAATGGACATTCGGTGCAATCCAGATGAGGATGGGTTCCCTCTTGAGTCTGGTTCCTCTCAAGGTTTCTTCCTTATGCCATCTCGGGGAGTTTTTCCTTGCCACAGTTGCTCATCAGGGACAAACGTACTTAAAAATAACATATTTACTTTTAATCACCACATTATCTGTGTAAAGCTTCTTTGAGACAATGTTCATTAATAAAAGCCCTATACAAATAAAAATGAATGAAATTGAATTGAATTGAGTGTGACAGCAGTGAAGTGTGCAGTAGGAACAACAGACTGGTTTAAGGTGAAGGTTGGACTGTATCAAGGATCGGCTCTGAGCCCTTTCCTGTTTGCGGTAGTGATGGACAGGCTGATGGACGAGGCCAGACAGGAGTCTCCATGGACTATGATGTTTGCGGATGATATTGTGATTTGTGGTGAGAGTAGGGAACAGGTTGAGAAGAGCCTGGAGAGGTGGAAGTACACGCTGGAGAGAAGGCGAATGAAAGTCAGTAGGAATAAGACAGAGTATATGTGCATAAATGAGCGGGAGGGCAGTGGAGTGGTGTGGTTACAGGGGGAAGAGGTGGAGAAGGTGGTGGAGTTCAGGTACCTGGGGTCAACAGTGCACAGTAATGGAGAGTGTGTTAGGGAAGTGAAGAAGAGAGTGCAGGCAGGGTGGAGTGGGTGGAGAAGAGTGACCGGAGTGATTTGTGATAGTAGGGTATCTGCAAGAATGAAAGGGAAAGTTTATAGGACTGAGGTGAGACCTGCGATGTTGTATGGTTTAGAGACAGTGGCATTGAGTAAAGGGCAGGAGGCGGAGCTGGAGGTAGAAGAGCTGAAGATGTTGAGGTTTTCATTGGGAGTGATGAGGATGGACAAGATTAGAAATGAGTTTATTAGAGGAACCATGCATGTAGCATGTAGGACGTTTTAGTGACAAGGTGAGGGAGGCAAGATTGAGATGGTTTGGACATGTGCAGAGGAGGGACATGAGTTATATTGGTAGAAGAATGCTGAGGATAGAGCCACCAGGAAGGAGGAAAAGAGGAAGGCCAAGATGGAGGTTCATGGATGTGGTGAGGGAAGACATGCAGGTAGTTGGTGTGAAAGAGGCAGATGTAGAGGACAGGGGGGTATGGAGACGGATGATCCGCTGTGGCGACCCCTAATGGGAGCAGCCGAAATAAGAAGAAGAAGGTAGCTGTTATTTCTAATAAGTTTTTGTATAATAAGTGAATAAAACAACAGTGGGTGAGTTTCTCACATGATACATGATTTCCCCTCACTTTGTAACTCAAACACACAGAGGCTAAATAATTATATAATTTGATCAATTATTTTTATACATAAATAATTATAAAGCCGGATATATGAAATAATTAACAGAAATTTCGAAAATGCGATTTTCTTAAACCATGTTTGATGCATTGGGACAATTTACTTATCACAGCAATGTACATGTACTTTAGACTGTAGACTGATTATTGTATTTGATGATTCCTACTCATCATCATTCTTATCTTCTCCTAACTACTCTAAGTCTCTTGAATTGCCATCCATAAGCATGCAGATGACAATTTCAAAACTATTTTTTTTGACATCTAAAAACAAAAGAATTATGTTTGTGTATTCTGAATTTCTTCACTGAATTGGTAAATATAACAGATTATGATAATTATTTTTTTTGTTTTACTAAATCGACAAATATTAGCAAGCCACCACATGAGATTGGATGTACAGAAATCACAAATATATTTCCACTAGTATGGAATAATTCTAAGATGACCATTTAATTTTTTATTAGTTTAATAAATAATAAAAACATTATTTATTTGTATTGTATTTTTGTATTTGACATTGTGGCAGGAATAATGCAGATTGCATCAAGAAATGCAATACATATACATTGATGACTAAGCTAAATTACCTTATATACTTGCTGTATCATATTTGATACACATTTTCAACACGATGTTACTATAACATTCTTTAAAAAAAAATAATTAGTTATTATTTGCTTCAAAAAAATTCACATTCACATAAAAAAAAAAATCAGTAACAACAAACTTTATTTTTACCTTTTCCAAATCTGCAAAGATGTCCCTGCAAAAAACTAGCAAGTCATTTTATGAAGGCTGCCATATTGGAAAAACCTGCCTAAAGCCTGCTATTGCCTGACTGGAGAGCATAGATCAGATTGCATTCAACAGGTTTTTGAGAAAAGTATTGTTGATGCAGATGGTGCAGAGGTCTCAGAAACGAATGTATCAAATTTTATACATTTGGTGTTAAAGGGTTAAGTTAAAGAGCAATAAGGTGATAATACCAACAAAGCAATTAGGCTTCTGGAATTTGTTTAAGCATAAGCTGCGAGTAAATTATAAGAAACATTATTGGCTAAAAGTAAAAGCAGAACGTTTTTCCGAACAGAGCTTCTATTAGTGGGAAAGACTGTTGTTGCTAAACAGGGAAACCTTGAGCAACTACTCATATCAAAGTTAGAACCCGGCTCTTATAGGACGACAAAGATACATTTTATTGCAAAAGATCTTTGCCCTGACCCATTCCACAGCTTTAATTTAACCTTGCATACTCTGGACCCAAGGTATCCATCCAATCCATATGGCAAGCTGGTTTATCTTTAAATAATGCAAGTGTAATAAGTTTTTTACTTATATTACAATATTTCTACTAGTAAAACGGTTTAGTATTATTATACCATTTTTTACTAATTAGAATTGGAATTTTAGATTCAGTCAAATTATACAATTATCAACAAACATTTTTAGATTAGTAGTAAATAAGCAACAACTAATTTCTCGATATCTGCAATATAAGTCTTGATGGTCAACACACAGTGTCACACTGCTGCAGAATCAGTTATATTTTGAAACCTGTGTGGATCTCAATATTAAAGGAAATCAGTGGCTAAGACAGATAAAAAGGCTCCCCCTTTTTTTTAGCATGCTCAAATATAGCCTACCAAAAACTGCATGGTGAGAAAAAGTTTTGACCCTGAGTTTTGTGTGGGTATGTGAACACCACCAGGAAAAGTGAGAGAAGGAAGACTACAGACATGTTTGTTTTACAGGGACAGAATTCAACACCCCCAGTTTATTTAGTCTTTTGTTTTGGATGTTTTTATTTAACTGAAGTTGTACTTTTTGTTTGTATGAATGCATGTCTTATTTTCCTCAATATTTATTAATATAATTAATATATTTCTATTTATTTCATTTAGCACATTTTCATGATTCAGTAAAGGTTATATAATTAATTTTTTATTTTATTTTATCTAGTATCCATTTCCATATCCAGCATCAGTAAAATCAGTCAACCTCTAGTATCTCTACTAGATCTAACCTCTAGCTCACTTAAAGATATATTTATATTTAAAATGTCAACTAGCTAAGTACCAAACCTTAGTAGTTACAACTTGTTATTAGATGTGTGCAAGAAACTCAAGGAAAGTTAACACTGATAATCAGTATTGTGCTAGTTACTAAAAAATAGTAACTAATTACAGTTACTCGTTACTTCATTCAAAAAGTAACTTAACTACTTTGTTGATTATTTACACCAAAAAGTAATGCGTTACTGTTAAAAGTTACTTTTTAGTTACTTTTTTAAAGAACGTTCTTTAATGTTTCCATTAATGCCCTTTTACAGTATTAGTTACTGTCAAAAGTAACTTTGTTACAGTAACACTGCTGATAATGAATGATGATTTTTTTTTTAAAGTGCTGACACACTCTAAATAAAGTAGGCAAAGAGGGCAGTAACAGTAAAATAGGGCCATATCAACAATATAATAAATGCATTACACTGTGGGAGGAAAAAAACCCAACGGAAAACATAACCTAATAATTAAAATGTATTTTAAACTGCCACCATTAAATTGATTAATTGCCTAAGTTTGCAAATTTGCCTAATGTAGCATATTCTTACAGCTGTTTTGTCAGACTAGGCAGACTCACCAAGTTAATAGAGAAATCGCTGTCCAAGCTGTCATCAGGTCCTGAGCACACATGGACGTTGCTTGGCAGATTGTAGCTGCTACTGTCTAGGCCAGAGGTATCCCGCATGTTGAAGTACATTACCCACAATATCACAGGCTTCTCATTCTCCTCTGATCCTGCACATATCACAGTTAAGAAGACTGCCTTGAAAATCAAACATAAGATAATTGCATAAAACAGTGCTCAACACCCCTCTTCCTTAAGATCTATTCTTCTACAAGACTCAGACTGACTAATTAGTAATGAGGAAGGGTCATAATGTAGAACATGTAATTAGTTTTTCTTTCATAAATGTCATAATTTTGGCTTTACTAGAAAGCCTGGTATTGGACGTGTACAAAACTGAGATTAAATCTGAATCAAGCCCACACATTAAATGTTATATTAATTCTAGGCAAACATCTGAAGAAATGACTGTACAGTCAACAGCGTTACCCCTCTTATAGCATGAAAAAAATCACCACCATTACTAAAAGCTGGAAATTATTATTCTATTCTATTCTAACTATAATTCTGTTCAAATTAAAAGTTACACTGTTTATTGCATAGAACATAGACTTTCTTTCAACTGGGAGCTCCTGTCCCTACGTTTTGTCATTAATACTTGTCATAATTGTGGGTGCTCCAATTTAAAAATACTTTACAATCTAAAACAGCAGAATGAGTTGCTGGCCATTGCAAACAAGCACTGATGAAATCTTTTTTTTTCTTCCAGAAACAGATGATTCCTTGACTTGAACTAAAGAGCCAAAATATGTATGTAATATACATGTAATATGTAGAGATGTATTAAAGGGGAACCTACATCTTGAATGGGATGCTCAGCAAGAACTATGGGTTTGGTGGCCTGGTATTCACAAACGTAAATATAGTTTAACGGTACAATAAAACATTTTGTGAAAGTTGTTCATATTATTTTATATATTTGAAGAGGTGTCTCACAGTAAAGAGATGCAAAAGATAGTAGCATTGAAAAGACACACAAATTCTTGTGCCCATCTATATATAAAGATTACTGGTATCATTGTCAAACTGTAGTAACTATATACCACACCATAGTATTATTTTCTTCAATGTAACAAATGCAACTGAAAAAATACTTGTGAGCTGCACATTATCAATTACAATATATCTTTAATGAGCAACTGATCTGCTTGCACTTCTTATGTGTAACTAATATCCAATGTAGTGGTACAGTTTAGTTTTCAGTTTAGTGTTGAGTATATAGGGGTTGTTGGACTGGAAAATTGTCTCACTTTGCTTGTAAAGATGAAACGCAAATTATTTTGGTTTTAGTGAAAACTGTATACAAAAATGTATACATCTTTAACTAAAAAAAAAAACAAAAAAACCCACAATTATTCACAACCACATTCTATATTTTGAAAAAAAAATTTTTTTACTGTAGTTCTAATAGTCTGTTGTTAAGTTCTGGTACCACATTTTGTGGGTTACCCTTTTTAAGAAATTTAGCTAGTGCAGTTTATAATATAATTATAAATATAATAATATATAATATAAAATAATAACAGCAATAATAGGAAATAGTAAAATAGTTAAATATTACCGTATTCTCCGGACTATAAGCCGCTACTTTTTTCCCACGTTTTGAACCCCGCGACTTAAACAACGAAGCGGCTAATTTATGGATTTTTCCTGTGTTTTTCCCGGTTTCACAAACTTCAAGCCAAAAAACTGAGCGACATAACAGACCAATGAAATTGCTGAACGGAAACGAAAAAATGCACCTCACCTGTGTTCTGAGCTGCACGGCTTCGGGAGAAAAAACTTCCATCAGGTGATTTTTAAACGCATGACGATGCCAAAAGATAAACTCCCGAGAGAAATAGTTGTGAAAGGAAGGAGGAAGACAGTGAACAATGACTTACTTTGTCGGCTACTGTTTAGATACAAGCCGTTGTAACGCGTTGAGTCTGGGTTAAGGGAGAGCTCGCTAACTCCAGTTGCAACAGAAATAATTTAAGCACAGACAGGTTTCCAAAACTCGTGCTTTTTTATTTTTCTTGGCAACAGCGTTACGGGTTAGTCAAAGAAACGTAGAAATGAGCATCAGAAAATAATAAGGACATATTCCTCAGTCTTGCACACATGCAGTAATACCGGAAAATGCAGTGCCAGGCTTTTCACAAAATACCGCTATGCTCCTAAAGGAAGCGCATCATATTTCACCCGTTACACCGTGTGTAACGTGTCTTTCGTTAAAGCCTGTGTAAAGTACATTAGTGTAGACACTGCGGCTTATAGACAGGTGTGGCTTATTTATGTTAAAAATAAAAATATTTGTAACATTCAGTGGGTGCGGCTTATATATGGGTGCGCTTTATAGTCCGGAAATTATGGTAATAGTAATAGTAAGGTCGGTTTATTAGAGAGTGTCAGGTGCATTGTGCACAGTGTGCAGAAAATCAGCCAGAGAATAAGCAAGTGCAAGTGCATTATGCACTGTGAGTGGTCGTCACTTTCTACTGGCCATGGCGCATATCTGTTTTGTTTACACCTTGTTTAGAAACGTGTAAACAAAATAAGGGATGATTTACAGACAGAGAAAAAACCCCAGAAAAAGTGTGAAAATTGCAGTGGATTATCTGTTGCATTGCTATTTGCAAAAAGTGCACAATCAGGGGATATTTTAAGAAAAGGTCACTATCAAGAGTTATTTTTTGTACATGTAAATTTGAATTGTATAGAGGTAAACGAGACTTCCTAGAAATAAAAAGAATTTACTTAGAAAAGGAATGAATTTACCAAAAAATACATAAGCAAATAGGTGGAGTATGCAAGTGCTTGTAAAAATTATTGGTGTATGTAAATTGTTAAGGAGGAGATTCTAGAGAAAATATGTACATTTCACTAGGTGTAAGATATAAAAATGTAGGATTTTTTCTATTAACTTAGCTTTCGCATGCAATTGCTTACGGGTGTCTTCCTGTAAAGCCCGAGCTGTATTGACTACAATAACACTGATTTGCTCAATCTCATCTTATGACTAAAAGAATTTCTTTATTTGGTTTGGCTGTATAATATTTTGTAGTTCAAGACTTATTGAGACAGTGAAATTAATTAAATATTTAATAAATATAATTATAATAATTAAATATTAAATATCCAACTTCTTTAAACACTTTGGTTGGAGCAGTCTCTCACTTTTTTGAGAAAGTTGTTTAAATAATTCTGGAGTTGACTGTAGTGGAGGATGCTAGCAAGATGTGATGAAGATGACATTCTCACCTTGAACAGATTCCTCTGTGCAGATGCTGGGTACATGAAAGAGCCTGGAAACAACAGGAGCCAGATCTTCATGAGCTGAGCCTGATGATAAGCAGGTCAGGTGGACCAAATCTATGAAAAACAGCCTACAATTAGGCTAAATAAATAAGCTTAGTTTTATATATAATTATTTATTAGTACTTATTTTTAATTATTAAGTCAGTTCCGATTATTAGAGACAGTTCTGCATGATAAATAGTTGTCTTAAGTAACAACATCAAGAATAACAGGAACAATAATAATAATAATAATAATAATAATAATAATAATAATAATATGAATATGAATATAATGGTTCTGAAGATCTATCTACTAAGTTGTGTGTCCATGCATATAGTCATTAATACAGCCTCACTTGCTATTTTAAAAGCTAATTCTATTAAGACATTTCTGGAAGCTTACTCTAAAGATGATTATTGAAAAAATATATAAAATCTTATTAGGTAGATCTTGAGATTGACAAAGGAATCCAGAGTTTCCTGGCTTTAAATATGTTAAAGAATTTATGACCATTAATTACAGTGAGGAAAATAAGTATTTGAACACCCTGCTATTTTGCAAATTCTCCCACTTAGAAATCATGGAGGGGTCTGAAATTGTCATCGTAGGTGCATGTCCACTGTGAGAGACATAATCTAAAAAAAAAAAAAATCCAGAAATCACAATGTATGATTTTTTTAACTATTTATTTGTATGATCTGTGTGCTTCAGGTCATTGTCATGTTGGAAGACCCAGCCTCGACCCATCTTCAATGCAGTAACTGAGGGAAGGAGGTTGTTGACCAGCTCCTCCCGTGTAGTTCTGGGCTGATTTCTCACCTTTCTTAGGATCATTGAGACCCCACGAGGTGAGATCTTGCATGGAGCCCCAGTCCGAGGGAGATTGACAGTCATGTTTAGCTTTTTCCATTTTCTAAAGATTGCTCTAACAGTGGACCTTTTTTCTCCAAGCTGCTTGGCAATTTCCCTGTAGCCCTTTCCAGCCTTGTGGAGGTGTACAATTTTGTCTCTAGTGTCTTTGGACTGCTCTTTGGTCTTGGCCTTGTTAGTAGTTGGATTCTTACTGATTGTATGGGGTGGACAGGTGTCTTTATGCAGCTAACGACCTCAAACAGGTGCATCTAATTTAGGATAATAAATGTAGTGGAGGTGGACATTTTAAAGGCAGACTAACAGGTCTTTGAGGGTCAGAATTCTAGCTGATAGACAGGTGTTCAAATACTTATTTGCAGCTGTATCACACAAATAAATAGATTAAAAATCATACATTGTGATTTCTGGATTTTTTTTTTAGATTATGTCTCTCACAGTGGACATGCACCTACGATGACAATTTCAGACCCCTCCATGATTTCTAAGTGGGAGAACTTGCAAAATAGCAGAGTGTTTAAATACTTATTTTCCTCACTGTAAATTCCAAACTATGCCCCATGGTCTCACTAGAATGTTGAGAGCATGTGTCCTAATGTTGGTCAAAATGTCCTCTGCATAAAAATACATGGTCAATAAATGATTTTACATCATCAGCAATATATGCACATATACACATTTGAGTGGTCATGGGTGAAAAAGTGTATGACTAATTAAATTACGAATAAGATCTAAAATCAAAATCACACAATCAAATAAATTTTTTATTTCACCAAACACTAGTACCACAAATTCTGGATTATGACGTAAACATGCATATCTTGCAGCCATGTCTTAAATTATGCATTATGTATAACTCACAGGTTCCAGGCATGCACGTCATGGACGATGAACTGAGCTCCACCATCCTTACAGCCGGAGAGGAAGGCTCAAGAGGAGGCACTGTCACCAATGAAATCTGCAAAATAGGCATGTAAAAATTATGAACAGATCAAGATTAAGAAAAATGTAGTATTAAAACTAAAAAAAATCTACCTTATCTATCTTAAAGGTAGTCTATCCTTCAAAATTAATTAATAAAACAAATAAAAAAAGCAGACAAATTTGTTAGTTCCCCATTAAAATAAAGATCAAAGGAAAGAAACAAAAGCAAAGTCATTTTTATTAAACATGAAAAACAATGATTGATGCCAATTACTTTTGTCCATGTTGTTCTACTTTTTTCTTAAATAGGTACCAACAATTTGGGACAGTGGTATAATGTCATACAAGAAGCATGACCCAAGAGCAAGGTAGGCAAAAAAAAATAAAAAACCTACACGGCACAGTAAAGGTTAAGGCAGCTGAATTTAAAAGTGCATGTGGAAATGCAAAACTTTCCCCCAATTAGTTTTCATTGGTTCATAAACCTACCTGCTGATCAGATTCTGAATGTGAAATCGAACGGTCTGTTATAACCACTGCTCTGGATATCTGCCTGTGACAGATAAAAAAAACAAAAACAAAAACAAACACAGACAAGCACTTAACTCTCACCTTAAAGTGAGTACACACCTCACAATTCAGCAACCATTTTAGCATATCTTCTAAATGGACAATACTATATAAATGAAATTTTAATGATTTAAAATACTCAATGTGCAGTTTGTATAGCAGTATAGATTTAATGTCCTCTGAAAATAACTGAACATACACCTACATACACATACACATTATTGTCAAAATAGCTGGCAACAAAAGTGAGTGCACCCTAAGCGATAAGAGCTGTAGGTCATTTAACTATGCAAAGCCACATGTCCTTTTTTTAATGTTCATGATTTTTGTCTGTTTGACAGGACCATACAAATTTGTGGATCTTGTATTAGAGCAGTTAAAATTTGGTGCTTTCAGTACAGTTCTCAACTCTTCGCCCAGCTTATAAGAAGATCTGTAAAACCCTGAAAGAGTTACAGTACTCATGCTTCAAACACGATTCCAACATTTACCGTGACATTCTGAAGCAGAAAATTATGCCCTCCATTCAGAAACTGGGCCAAACCACAGTTTTCCAAAATAATGTCACCAAACCCACCGCCAAGATGACAACTGCCTTGCTGAGGAAGCTGAAGGTAAATGAGTGGCCAAGTATGTCTTCAGTTGAGCACTTGTGGGGCATCTTCAAGCAGAATGTAGAGAAGTGCCATGTGTCTAGCATTTAGCAGTTCCTTGGTGTCATTATGGAGGATTGGAAGAGGATCTCAGCAACAACCTGTGCAGCTCTGGTAAATTCCATTCCCAGGAGGATTAAACCAGTGCTAGATAACAATGGTGCTCACTTTTGTTGCCAATTATTTAGACAATAATGGCTGTATGTTGTTATTTTAAGGACACTAAATCTATACTGCTTTACAAGCTGCATACTACTGTATGTGTGTGTGTGTGTATATATATATATATATAAAAATAAAAATATATATATATAATAAATACACACACACACACACACACACACACACACACACACACACACACACACACACACACACACACACACACTAGGGCGGTCAATAAAATAATCAATAGCAATTAATCACAACTGTACATTATATTAATATTTCTCAAGTTTTTAATACTCTAATCAACATGGGCATGGACGAATATGGATGCTTTATGCAAATGTATGTTTATTATTAGTGAAACCATACTCAACATGAAGACAAAATATTCTTGTAATTGCTTTAAAGTGTGTTCTAAGTTACGTAAATCATCAGGACACCAAACTGAACTTTTGCTATATTTCTACATGGACGGTTTTATTTGCTGAAAGTGTGCATCATGGTAGATATATGGTAGTCAAAATTAGTATGTACACACAGATATAATTAACACACAAACAAATTCTACTACAGAACAAAGACAGACATAGGAGGCAATTTCTAATTTCCCTCAATTTCTTTTACCAGACTTTTAAATGTCACATATACATGTCATCAGCTGAGCAAGCAGTGATTCTAAGCCTACAAAGTGAATCAAGTACTGTAATTTCCGGACTATTAAGCGCACCTAAATATAAGCCACACCCACTGAATTTTAAACTGTTTTAAAATTTTGAACATAAATAAGCCGCGTCTATAATTAACTTTACACAGGCTTTAATAAAAGACAGTCCCTGTACCACAGCTTGTAACAAAACAGTAGCCTACCAAGAAAGTCATTGTTCACTGTCTTCCTCCTTCCTTTTACAACAATTTTTTTTACATATTTATGATGTCGTGCGGGCCGATATACTGGGAGTATGCTCGATTAAATATATTTAGGTTTACCTAAACCCTTTTGGCAATTTCATTGGTCTAATGTTACGGGGCTCAGTTGTTTGGTGGCATGAAGCTTGTGAAACCGGGAAAAACCCAGGAAAAATCCATAAATTAGCTGCTTCATTGTTTAAGGCGCAAGGTTCAAAGCGTGGGAAAAAGTAGCGGCTTATAGTCCGGGAAATACAGTAGATATGCTACATGGCTGCCGTTGTAGTTCTCAAAACATAATGCTTATTCTAATTCATAGCACTCTAATTCATAATGCTCATAACAGCTAACAATCTATATACATTAGCTACTGGTTTCATCTTCTACAGCTTCAAATGTACCTGCACAACTGATAAAACATATGAGAGGAGGAACATTTTTTAAATTATTTGTTTAAATTTACTAGTACTGTTAACACTTCTTATATTATCCATTGTGGACAGCCAAAATGCAAACCTGTTTATGGTGTTTTGAATGTCTCTTCAATCACCACTTGTGATATACATAATTTTTGTTAATGAAAATGTGTCATGCATTTATTACATCGGTCTACTACTTATTTTGTTTTCAGGCAGAAACCTCTTGTGAATGTCATGTAGAAGCGGTCATACATGTGAATGTCATGTAGGAGCGGTCATACCAACCGCTAAACATCTGCGGGACTCCAGTGGAAAGAGTGGACAGTTTCCGTTACCTGGGTGTTCACATCACACAGGACCTGTCTTGGTCCCGTCACATTAACACCCTGGTGAAGAAGGCCCGGCAGCGTCTGTACCATCTGAGACGCTTAAGGGACTTTAAACTACCCTCTCAGGTGCTTAAGACTTTTTACACCTGCACCATCGAGAGCGTTCTGACGGGTAGCATCACTTCCTGGTTCGGGAACAGCACCATGCAGGACAGACGAGCCCTCCAGAGGGTGGTGCGTTCAGCTGAACGTACCATCCACACCGAGCTCCCTGACCTGCAGGACATCTACAGCACGCGGTGCAGGACCAGAGCCAGGAAAATTGTGAAGGACCTCAGCCATCCCAACAATGGACTCTTTTCTCTGTTGCGTTCGGGGAAACGCTTCCGCTCCCTGAAGGCGAACACAGAGAGAATGAGGAGGAGCTTCTTCCCGCAGGCCATTCGGAGTTTAAACCAGGAAACACCCAGGATCTAAAAACTGGCCCACTCTCTCCATCATCACCCTTTTTTTCCCCTGCACAATCACACTTTTCGTGCTACGGCACATTATACACTGGACTTGCACAGCACAGTGCACTTTACATTTCATTTTCATATTTTTTTTTCATATTTATTTCATATTTTTTTATATTCTTTTTTTTTTTTATACCACACCATTCCGCACAAGGACACTTTACACCACACCTTACTGCACACGGACACTCATGGACAATCAAAACCATGCCTAACTTGTTTACTGTTGTTTACTGGTTAACTGCACACTGCCATAAACATTTTCTGTGTACATTTTTCTGTGTACATTTTCAGTGTATGTGTATATATATGTATATGTATGTATATATACATATATGTATATATCTTTATATCTTTATTTATCTGCCTTCTTTTTCTTATTATATTTTTCTTTAAATTTTGTTATTATATTTATATTTTTATTCTCCTTTTTACCCTATTTTATTCCTTCATGCCGGACCGTCGTCAAAAGCATTTCACTGCATGTCGTACCCTGTATGTATGTGTATGTGACACATAAAACATTTGAAATTTGATTTTGAAAATTTTATTTTTTTGATAGAATGTCATAATACATTTTCTGTATTTCTGCATAAATTTGATTAGAAATGGCAGTATAGTTGTTATATGTATTTATTGATCAAAATAATCCTACATTAAATATTTTGCTGGAAAAATGATTAAGCTTTGCTTTCATTAACTGGTGTAGAACAAAAACTTAAACCAACCATTGAACCAATTCCATGTTGGTCGTCTTCTATGTATTAACTGATCTTTTAATTTTATTAGGTTAAACTTTTACTCTGCCATTCCATAATGTAAAATTTTTTTCCTGCTTGAACCTCCCATCATACTTTTTACTCCAGTCCCACTTAACAAAAATCGTATTGTAAAAATAAAAAACTTTAGGTAAAACCTGTTTATTAAAAATAACAAAAAAAACTTACTTGTATGTTCTTTGTATTCTCTGGTCGTCTCGAATGTAGCTATCTTCCACCACAAAGTAGTTGCAACCTAGTCGCTGACCATGACTGTCAATAACAGCTTTACACCTAGGAATACAAAAAACTTGTAAGAGATGGAAAAATACTGTTGGTTCAGATGTGCCAGTTAACATCCCTGCAATTTAAGGTCGTTTTATCACCTAAAAGTCTGTTCTTGAATTTCCTAATAATACTATCATATGGAAAAAATGTCAACATTCATTCTGCTGTGGTCTTATATGGTCTTATTTGTTGATGCAAGTCTGTTAGAACAAACCTATTGCAAGTTGACCTTCCCACTCTTCTGACAGAAAAAAAGAGGAAGAACAGCATACATGGGGGACTCTGTCAGCTTATTATGTCAAGAGTTATAAATGTGCTTTATAGGGCTCATTATCCAAACTAATGGGCTAGGGGGTGAGATCCTTGAAATGGACTTTCACAAAACAATAAAGGGCAAGGTGAGCAACTCATTGCCTGACAAAGATGTGGCCATCATTACAATCATCCCTTCACACAGAAATGAATGCAGAATGGACCTGCTTAGGTAAATGAAGATTTATTTATGGGGAGTTGACAAAGAAGGCTGAATGCTTCATCATTTGCCAGGAGACACAGCGCACAACTATGGCACTCTTAAAAAGAGCCCTTAGCAAGGCACAGACTCTAGATTTTGTTTCCCTACTGTGGAATGGTTATTATGGTCACAGTGCATAGTGCAGGTTTCTTTAATTAAAAAAAACAAGGTTGTGTTTGTAACCATTTGATAGAAAACTGTGTTGAGGTGGAAAGCACACTGGACCTGTACTCAGAGCTGTTGAGAAAACAGGCAAATTGTTGCTGTACATATTTCCATTAAACTAAGACATATATATTTTTAAAGTATTTGCCAATTATAGCGCAGTTTGTTAAAGCTCCTTGTAAGGGCTCAATAATGTGTGATCACCTTCCCCTTTTTGCTGATTCACAATTACAGTATAATCACCTTAATCACTTGATAAAACATGCAAATTTACAATTGTGTTAATGGAAAAGTTTATACATTTCCAAGTGTTCATAGTTGCAATTCCCACTTTAATGATCACAACGAAAACAACAGAAATTAAACCAGAGTTTAAATTAGTTTAAATCTGAGAATTAACCAGTGATGTAAAATTGTAAACAATTATTAAAAATGGAAGTACATACCAAATTGTTTTTACAAAACCAGTTGTTTTCCAGTTGGTCTCTCAGGACCTATAATCCTATAATGCTGCATTATTAATCTTGGTCTACCCTTTTCAGCTTTATGCCTGTAATAAGTCAAGATGTAAGGTGGTAATTTATGATACTGGGGAAATTAAAATCATTGTTCAGTCTGCCAGACACCTTGCCAACTCTTCTTTTTTTCTACAACCTGTTCACCTTCATGGAACCTATTTCCCCTCAGTGATGTATGGCACAACCAGGACTGAGCTGACACCCAGCCGCCACAGCTGCAGGCGGGTAATTCTCTAAAACATGCCCTATGTTTGGGCCAAACAGACTGCATAAATATGCTTGATGAACACTTTGGTATGGAACTCTCAGAACACTTATGGATGGTACAGACTACTAGACCTTAATCTACATCCAAACCTTAGAACAACCAGGAGAAAATTTGAAAAGGCCATGTGTTGAAGCAAGCTTCCTTCACCTTCTGTATTAGTTGTGCAGAACACAATAGATCTATTTATTCATTTTCATGATAAATTTTAAGTTTGTCATGTACAGAACACAATATAAGAAAATTATTTCATGCATATTCTTCACATGAAAAATCAATGTAATAAATATTAGCTACATAAACTCCACCAGTATTACATCAATTGTCTCATTGCAAGGTTCCAGATTATATTTTGTTTTACAATATCAGCTGATCAAATGGTTTAATGTGACGAGTTTTTACAGATTTCCTAGTGGCACATAAATGTCACAAATATTATTTGTTCATATAGTGTATATTATAAGACTGCAACAACAAATCAATAAAATCTATAATAATCGATAATGAAATTATTTGTCAACGAATGCAGTTATCGATTAGTTGGGCTGCTCAAGTTACACGAAATGGCACAGAGTACAGGTCAACCTGCGGCAGGAACAAATGTACGTCCCAAGTGATCCAAGGCATAACTTGGATATAGCGTTTGTCTACTACAACAGTCAACTTCTGTTATCAAACTTGATTTACTGCAGCTTTACTATACATTTAAATGCTTGTTTCAGTGTTTGTCTATTTAATTTATCCATATATCATTTAAAAATCTTAAAAATTAAATTACTCTAGAGCCGAGTGTGTTTTTACAGAAAAATGGAGGAACAGGCTGGAATGCAGGGAGTCCATAAGAAAATCAGGGTGCTCAAGAGGAATGCTGAAATTGTGGTTAGTGAATACGGTCTAATTAAGAACAAAATTCAAACAACAAATTTCTAGTAGCAAAAAACTTCTAGAAACAAATTTTACCCCGTAACACAAAAGTACATTTCTGGTCCTGGATACTACTTAAAGGATTATCTTATAGAACCAAATACACAATGCTTATAGAAACAAATACATAACAAAAAAACATCAGAAACCTGAAATCAGAAAGAAAAAAAACAAGAAAACAAAAAACAACACCCTTATATAATAAGTATATGGCAAGAATCCGTTTTTTAACCATATTAAAGGCATTTGTGATGAGGCCTGTCATGCATTACAGCCACAGATTAATCAAAGGAGACTGGCTACAAATTCATAATTTAAGAGGCACCAACAGAGGGTGTTCAATTAGTGGAGGCAAGGCCATAAGGAAAAATCTGCATCACTCAATGCTGGCCCCACTGGCAAGGCTTGTGATTTGTCTTTTGAATGGAGAGAGGGCTACACACTGCTCTAAAAATTAATTAATTCTATATTTATAATTTTAACCCTTTCCTCCCTACCACCAATTCACTTTGCACATTCTCTTTGTTTTCTTGCAGAGCTCTCTGTTCATAAAGTCAAAGTTGACATCAAATGTAGTATCAAAATCCAAGCAGTTCCTTGTTTTTAATTAATTAATAAATTTTCTATCTAACCCAGCCATTAGGGAGGCACAAGCCAGTGCATTCTTAGTGCCGGTCCCAAGCCCGGGTAAATGGGGAGGGTTGCGTTAGGAAGGGCATCCAGCGTAAAACATGTGCCAAATCAAATATGCGGATCACAAATGAGAATTTCATACCGGATCGGTCGAGGCCCGGGTTAACAACGACCGCCACAGGTATCGTTAGCCGACAGGGTACCGGTGGAAATTGGGCTACTGTTGGCCGAAGGAGGAAAAGGAGAGGAGGAAGACATCTACAGAGACGGCAGGGAAAGGAGCAGTGTAGGAGAGTGGAGGTTCGGGTTGGTACTTTAAATGTCGGTACTATGACGGGTAAAGGGAGAGAGATAGCTGATATGATGGAGAGGAGAAAGGTAGATATGCTGTGTGTTCAGGAGACCAAGTGGAAAGGGAGTAAGGCCAGGAACATTGGAGGTGGGTTTAAACTGTTTTATTATGGTGTGGATGGAAAGAGAAATGGTGTAGGGGTGATTCTGAAGGAAGAGTACAGTAAGAGTGTAGTGGAGGTAAAGAGAGTTTCTGATAGGGTGATGATCGTGAAGGTGGAAGTTGAAGGGATGATGATAAATGTCATCAGTGCCTATGCTCCACAAGTTGGCTGTGAGATGGAGGAGAAGGAAAGATTCTGGAGTGAATTAGATGAAGTGGTAGATGGTGTACCTAGGAAAGAACGGTTGGTGATTGGGGCGGACTTTAATGGGCATGTAGGTGAAGGGAACAGAGGTGACGAGGAGGTGATGGGTAGGTATGGTTTTAAGGAGAGGAATGTGGAAGGGCAGATGGTGGTAGATTTTGCTAAAAGGATGGAAATGGCAGTGGTGAACACTTATTTTAAGAAGAAGGAGGATCATAGGGTGACGTATAAGAGTGGAGGAAGGTGCACACAGGTGGACTATGTGCTATGCAGGAGATGCAACCTGAAGGAGATTGGCGACTGTAAGGTGTTGGCAGGGGACAGTGTAGCTAGACAGCATAGGATGGTGGTCTGTAGGATGGTTTTGGAGGCGAAGAAGAAGAGGAGGAGAGTGAGGACTGAAAGAAGAATAAGATGGTGGAAACTGAAGGAGGAAGAGTGTAGTGTGAGGTTCAGGGAAGAGGTCAGAGAGAGGCTCAGTGGTGTTAAGGAGGTGTTGGATGATTGGGCAACTACTGCAGGAGTGATGAGGGAGGCAGCTAGAAAAGTACTTGGTGTGACATCTGGAAATAGAAAGGAAGACAAGGAGACGTGGTGGTGGAATGAGGAAGTGCAGGAGAGCATAAGGAGAAAGAGGTTGGCAAAACAGAAGTGGGATAGACAGAGTGATGAGAAAAGTAGGCAGGAGTACAAGGAGATGCGGCAGCAGGTTAAGAGGGATGTGGCGAATGCCAAGGAAAAGGCATATGAGGAGCTGTATGAGAGGTTGGACACTAAGGAAGGAGAAAAGGATTTGTACCGATTGGCCAGGCAGAGGGACCGAGCTGGAAAGGATGTACTGCAAGTTAGAGCAGTAAAGGATGGAGAGGGAAATGTGTTGACTAGTGAGGAGAGTGTGTTGAGAAGGTGGAGGGAGTATTTTGAGCAGCTGATGAATGAGGAAAATCAGAGAGAGAGAAGGTTGGATGATGTGGAGATGGTGAAGCAGGATGTAGATAGGATTAGTAAGGAGGAAGTGAGAGCAGCGATTAAGAGGATGAAGAGTGGAAAGTCGGTTGGACCAGATGACATACCGGTAGAAGCGTGGAGATGTTTAGGAGAGATGGCAGTGGAGTTTTTGACCAGATTGTTTAACAGGATTTTGGAAGGTGAGAAGATGCCTGAGGAATGGAGAAGAAGTGTGCTGGTACCGATCTTTAAGCATAAAGGAGATGTGCAGACCTGCAGTAACTACAGGGGTATTAAGTTGATCAGTCACACCATGAAGTTATGGGAAAGAGTAGTGGAAGCCAGGCTGAGAGAAGAGGTGACCATCTGTGAGCAACAGTATGGTTTCATGCCGAGGAAGAGCACCACAGATGCCTTATTTGCTTTGAGAATGTTGATAGAGAAGTATAGAGAAGGACAGAAGGAATTGCATTGTGTATTTGTGGATTTAGAGAAGGCGTACGACAGGGTGCCAAGAGAGGAGTTGTGGTATTGTATGAGGAAGTCAGGTGTGTCAGAGAAGTATGTGAGGGTGGTGCAGGACATGTATGAGGACAGTGTGACGGCAGTGAAGTGTGCAGTAGGTACGACAGACTGGTTTAGAGTGAAGGTTGGACTGCATCAAGGATCGGCCCTGAGCCCTTTCCTGTTTGCAGTGGTGATGGACAGGTTGACGGACGAGGTCAGACAGGAGTCTCCCTGGACTATGATGTTTGCGGATGATATTGTGATTTGTTGTGAGAGTAGAGAGCAGGTTGAGAAGAGCCTGGAGAGGTGGAGATATGCGCTGGAGAGAAGGGGAATGAAACTCAGTAGGAGTAAGACAGAATACATGTGTGTGAATGAGAGGGAGGGCAGTGGAGTGGTCCGGTTGCAGGGAGAAGAGCTTCAGAAGGTGGAGGAATTCAGGTACCTGGGGTCAACAGTGCAAAGTAATGGAGAGTGTGTTAGAGAAGTGAAGAAAAGAGTGCAGGCAGGGTGGAGTGGGTGGAGAAGAGTGACAGGAGTGATTTGTGATAGTAGGGTATCTGCAAAATTGAAAGGGAAGGTTTATAGGACTGTGGTGAGACCTGCGATGTTGTATGGTTTAGAGACAGTGGCATTGAGTAAAAGACAGGAGGTGGAGCTGGAGGTAGCAGAGCTGAAGATGTTGAGGTTTTCGTTGGGAGTGACGAGGATGGATAAGATTAGAAATGAGTTTATTAGAGGGACAGTGCATGTAGGATGTTTTGGTGACAAGGTGAGGGAGGCGAGATTGAGATGGTTTGGACATGTGCAGAGGAGGGACATGAATTATATTGGTAGAAGAATGCTGAGGATGGAGCCACCAGGTAGGAGGAAAAGAGGAAGGCCAAGAAGGAGGTTCATGGATGTGGTGAGGGAAGACATGCAGGTGGTTGGTGTGGGAGAGGCAGATGTGGAGGACAGGGTGGTATGGAGACGGATGATCCGCTGTGGCGACCCCTAATGGGAGCAGCCGAAAGAAGAAGAAGAAGAAGAATAAATTTTCTATCTATCTATCTATCTATCTATCTATCTATCTATCTATCTATCTATCTATCTATCTATCTATCTTTTTTTTTTTTTTACTTATTCTTTTATTTTGGAATTATTGGAGATGGTGAAAATGTACTTACTTTCCTGTCTCTTTGTCCACAACCAGGCATTGCACAGAATGGCGAAGACAATAAATCCCCCCAAAAACAGCACACATTCTAAAAAACAAGACATTGTTTTTAATGTTAATGGATTCACAATTACATTGGATGGCACCTGATTTCTTACCCAGTAGTAAAGAAGTTATAACAAATGAATAAGCAGAGGAATAAAACAAGTTCTGAATGGCAACAGTCTTAAAAGAAATCGCTCCACTACACTGTCTTGTTAGACCATGATGCTACCACCACCATGCTTGACTGTAAGTATATATATATATATATATATATATATATATATATATATATATATATATATATATATACACCACACACACACACACTTGCCTCGATGCTCTGTTTGGTCCGTTTAATTTCACATGTAGCACTAGGAGTTCAAAAAGTCCCTCCGCAGCGGCCATTGGACTATAAAATATTTGTTTATTGAAACTCATTATTATTCTCACTCATGTATTTATTTATTAAATCTCGCATATTCTTTTATCTGGAAAAGCTGCTTGAAATAATTTACTCACTAAATCCGTATATTAATCACCAGCTTTAAAAACGCACTGCACTACCTACTCTACACGGCCACTGCGGAGAGACTTTGTGTTGTATCTGTATTTTGATGTAATATGGCAATTAAATGCACTAAATGGGTTTAGTTTTCACAAATATTCTTGAATGCAATTTCAGCAATAATAATTAAAATTTTTCTAAATAGGAAACAAATAACAGTGGAATCCGCTTATCTCGCCCTGGGTTAACTCGACAACCCTATTAAGTCGACGTTTTTGAAGTGGAACCGCCAAATTCTCGCTTCTTCTAAGCATTTTTTATCGGTTATGTCGACTTTTTTTATGTCGCCGAACCCTAATATCTCGAGCACAAGGGGGGGAAAATTTGCCATTTAACGTCGGTTATCTCGGTGCAGCCGCAGAAGAACTCGCGGAAGTGGCGGAAAAATCAAGGCTTACAGCTGCTACAGGTGTTGTATTGTATACTGGTGAATCTCTGCTGTTAGTTAGTGCACATATGCCTTTTGTTGTTAAATGTTATGCGATGAACGGGAGGCGAAAGCCGCGATTGGCGGCGCAGAACGTGTGATGATCATCCAAAAGCATAGAATGAACATCGGCAGGATGGGGGGGGGAATCCGCGGTGCGCTTTGGGAAGAAAAGAGGGAAGGCACGTACCGGGATACGCATGTGCGATAACAACGACCGCCATGAACCAACATATACCAACAATAACGGACAGTGAGAGTGTGGAAGTTTAAATAGGAGCTGGTGATGATGCTAAACGAGTACCATATGTGCGCCCCCTTCGGCGTGGCAGGTGCTTTCTCGGCCGCTTTCTCTGAAGGATTCCTGACAGATAAACATGTACTGTATGTATTTTTATAGCATGCCTTCATCAAACAAATCGCGGCAACGCTGTTGTGTAAAAAAAACCTTTAAAAACACGTGCATGTACATTCTCATTTATTAACGCACATCATGTACATAAAGAAATTTCAAGCACGTTAATATATTGCCGCCATTTTGATTTTCGTTTATTTTGATCATCGGTTACCTCGATGCTTTTTGGCGACCCCCTAGGACATCGACATAACCGGGTTCCACTGTACTTGGTCATTTTAAGAGCCGTGGAGAAGAAAAAAAAAATTATGATAGATAGATAGATAGATAGATAGATAGATAGATAGATAGATAGATAGATAGATAGATAGATAGATAGATAGACAGACAGACAGACACACACATTTATTTGCCATGGACATTTGAAACTTTGATCCTGATTGGATCAATTCCAAAATCCTTCATTTGCTGATTCAATTGGGAAAAAAAACATATAGATATACACATGTTTAATGCAAATGAATAAACTGTGTGCCAGCGTAGTGTCACATTTCTACTTTTATTTGTAGAATAATTTTTCTGTGTAAAATGAATTTTATAGAATTGGTCTGAAACAGCAAAACAACGTACAGGTTGCAATTATAATACAACAATATGGATACTTACTAATACAGTGGTCACTGCTGATTTTTCAATCTTCCCCACTTACAAAGAACAAAGAAATCTGTAATCTCCATTGTAGGTAAACCTCAACTGTAAAAGACAGAATCTAAACAAAAATTCCAGCAAATCTCATTGTATGATTTTTAAATAATTTCCATTTTATTGCATAAAATAAATATTTGATACAATACAAAAAATATAACTTAATATTTGATACAGAAACCTTTGTTTTTGTAAACAAAGGTTTCTGTATCAAATATTAAGTTATATTTTTTGGTTAACTACAGGAAATGTCTGACCTTTGTAATTGTTTACAAAGGTCAGACATTTCCTGTAGTTCTTGACCAGGTTTGCACACACTGCAGCAGGGATTTTGGCCCACTCCTCCATACAGGTCTTCTCCAGATCTTTCAGGTTTTGGGGCTGTTGCTGGGCAAAACACAGAGTTTGAGCTCCCTCCATAGTTTTTTAATTGGGGTCAGATCTGGAGACTGGCTAGGCCACTCCAGGACCTTGAAATGCTTCTTACGGAGCCAATCCTTAGTTGCCCTGGCTGTATGTTTGGGGTCTTTGTCATGCTGGAAGACCCACCCACAACCCATCGTCAATGCTCTTACTGAGGGAAGGAGGTTGTTGCCCAAAATCTCGCCATACATGGCCTTATCCATCCTCCTCACAATACGGTGCAGTCATCCTGTCCCCTTTGCAGAAAAGCACCCCCAAAGCAAGATGTTTCCACCCCCATGCTTCACAGTTGGGATGGTGTTCTTGGGATTGTACTCATCCTTCTTCTCCAAACAAGGCGAGTGGAGTTTATACCAAAAAGTTACATTTTGGTCTCATCTGACCACATGACCTTCTCCCATGCCTCCTCTGGATCATCAACCAAACTTCAGACAGGCCTGGAGATGTGCTGGCTTGAGCAGGGGGACCTTGTGCCTGCTGCAGGATTTTAATCCATGACGGTGTAGTTCTAGGCTATTCCCTCACCTTTCTCAGGATCATTGCTACTCCATGAGGTAAGATCCTGCATGACGCCCAGTCCAAGGGAGATTTACAGTCATCTTAAATTTCTTCGATTATCTATTAATTATGCCAAAAATTGTTGCCTTCTCACCAAGCTGTTTGCCTAGTGTCCTTAGACAGCTCTTTGGTCTTGTCCATAGTGGAGAGATTGGAGTCTGATTGATTGAGTGTGTGGACAGGTGAAGAATAGGAGGGCTTCTTAAAGACAAACTAACAGGTCTGTGAGAGACAGAATTCTTGCTGGTTGGCAGAAGGACTACTTATTTCATGCAATAAAATGGAAATTAATTATTTAAAAAACATACAATGTGATTTTCTGGATTTTTTTTTATTCTGTCTTTTTGTCAATTTAAAATAAAGAGATAGAGATAGGGTATGAGGTCCATATATACAGGGATGAAGGTGGTTAATGTACAGAAGGTGCAGTAGGTAATATTATATGGAATATATAGTAATATATAATGTACAGTATACTGTGCAAAGATTATGTATAGACAGACATGTCAGAAGATAATATACTCAAATGACATGATATAGTTAAGTATAAATATTGGTGGAATGCACAGTAGTGCAAATAAAAGAAAGAAAAAATAAAAAAGTGTAGTGGATAAGCAGTGAAAAATACACAAAAAGTGACAATGCAGTATTAAATCAGCTGTTCAGTGCAGTAACAGCCAAAGGAAAAATCTATACTTCAGTCTGTTTTTGCGGCCCTGAGGCACCCGTAGCATCTGCCCGATAGGAGAAGGGTGAATAATCCGTTATTGGGGTATCTTTGAAAATACCCCTCGCCCTTTGCAGACAGCGTTTACTGTAAATGTTCTCCAAGGTGGGTAGGGAACAAAAATCTATTTGAACGATTATAGTATCAGGCTGCAACATAACAAAATTTTAAAAAGCAAAGTTTTTAAATGACAGCAATCGCCCGAAGCTCATCTTATGTCCTCCGTACAGAACCATAGTATTGGAAAGTGGGAGGCCCAATGATGTCATTAAACCATAATGACATGTTTAAACTGAATTATTTTACTTGAATTATGATCCCTCCGTCAGTTATGATGATGACAGTCTTAGTGATGACCAAGCAGAATCTGACAGCTGCCTCAATCTATGATGATACTACCAGAAAAACAACCCCACCCCATCCACTGGTGTCCCAGCCCTTGCAACCCCCCACAGCAAATTATTTGCTATCATAAGGCTAAATTACCAGTTATGAAAATCCAGTACCCTTACACAGGTTCCCAATGTTTATAGCCTCTAAATGGTATTTCAGTCCCTATCAAGGTAGGATCAGAGGATGTGATTTTTTTTATATGTGAGCAAAACAAAGAGGGCCATTAATAGCTAGACACATTGACAGCACATTCACAGATGATTTATGAGTTTGTGTATAATTTGATTATGCTATTAATTCCACTGATTACAACTGCAGCAAGTGTGGAGAAGGTCACATCCAAAATAAATCTCTGACAGCTCCCCACTTCTCTTCATATACACCCACCCCCTTCCCACATAACTACGCTATTACACACAATTGCCTCCAACTATTTCTGTAATTAAAGGGTAATGTATAAGCTGGTCATGTTATGCAATGTATTAGCTGCACAAATAAGCTACAGGCTCTTCAGTAACATTATACTTAAGTCAAAAAGAAGCTGAACAGAGCTATGTAGGGATGATGGTTGCCTATTTTAATTTCTGGGAATTTAATTGGATTATATTAGGAACAGATAATATCTTGGTATACCCAATGGGCTAATAAACAATACAAATATTCTTTGATGTTAGAGGTAAACTGACAGGTTTCCCTTGAACATTAAAATGCCTAAAAGCTGTTGGTATTGTGCACTAAATTAGAGGGCTACTGTTTGATAAATAATAATAATAAAACAAAATTATAAATATTAAATAAATATTTATTTAAATAAATATAAATATTAAATATTATAAAAATTTGACTACTCTCAGTAAACACTATCAGCAAACCTTACAATCTTTTGGTGATGGAATAACAATCCCTGCCTTCAATTACAATATTTTCACTTTCCATTAATCTTAAGAAAAGTCGGGAGTGCTAGAGGTTATTTAGAAAAAAAGGCACTGCTGTCAAATTTGAAGGATAATACACGCAAAGATGACAAAACATTTCATCACTTTATTAGCGGTGGCTGTTCACTGATCTGTGAATAACCTGAGAGAGAGGGAGCTTTATTGAGTTCATGCTGTTGTCTGTTCATCAATCATGTGCAAGCAGGTATCATTGTGATTGATAACTCTGGGTTCTTTTCTGTGTCCTGCCAGTGTAGCAATATTGGGCTGTTTTTCTGCCCAAACCGAATTGCTTTTAATTTGATTATGTTGGGGGGGAAATGCCTGGGCAAGCGTTCAAAAGGTTTTTGTTTTTGTACAGGTTTTGTTTTCTTCTCTAAAGCCTTTTGGTAAATTTTGAATTATTGGTCTATTAACTGTCAAACTAATTTGGATTCTGTCTGAATTTTAGAATAATAATTCACAGGTACACTATATGGCCAAAATTATGTCGACATCTGACCACTAATACAAAACACTGAATGGACAAATCCCCAAAGCCATGTTCCAAAAGTGAAAAGTATTCCTAGAAGTCCGCTTAAATCCTCTGATTTGAATTAGATATACAATTCATTACCAATTTAAAATTAAATAATAAAAATCACTGTTAAATATAAAGAAAGTTGTTTAAATCTAATTAAATCTGTGTCCCTGTGTGTTAAAACGTATGTCTGTCTGACATGTCTGGGAATGTTACATATGCTATTTTGAGAGAGCAGTTTTTAGGGAGTGGAACAATTTCTTATCTATAATAAAGTTATTTGTTAATTATCAACAAGTATATGTGTCTTTGCACTTATGCACTTTCATATTAATTTATCTTGGTCAACATATTCAATTCGAAAAGCCTGCATCAGACTGCTGTGAAACATGTCTTCTAAATGTCAACAATTTCATTCTGCTATTATCACAGTTTAAAAAATGTATCCTCTCTTCTGAAAGATCTTGCATCCACTGCAAAGTATAGACGCAGACCTAGTGCACGATGAATGTGTGCAAACTATAAAAATGCCATTCTATTTAAAAAATCTCTCGCTGCAAAATTTAACTGCAACCGTAATTATAGACATCCCGTTTTAGATAAGCTTTTTTAAGCATTTAAAAACAATTAAAAGGCATAGAAAAAAAGGGAAAAAAAAGAAAAGCAAACGAGACATTTTCAGTTTACAAATTAAATTTGTAATAAAGCCAAGAAGATGCCTGACCTGCAAAAGCACTGTGGAATTTCTCCTACTCCATAAAGTGGAAACAGGAAGGGTGTATTTCCATAGCGACCCAGGCAACGCAGGAAGTGCTGTGTAGCCTTCAGGCCATTGTTAACTGGAGCATCTTGGCTGACCATGGCAATGGAGTGCAAAATGAAATACTGCAGGTTCTCTGTCAGTTTCTTACATTTAAGAAATTCCAAAAATGACATCTCTGTGCAATCTGAAAAACAAATTAGAATTTTTATGCCTCATTTATCTATTAGCACATAGCTCTTTAGATTTTCAACTAAAACATGATCATAAATGACCTATCTTATTGTCTTAATGCACTAATTTTAACTTTTTGTACAAACAATTTATTCACACCGGAGGTCCCCAACCACCAAATTGTGACCCAGTACCAGGCAATGAAAGAGATGCTACCGAGTAGCAAGAGCAAGAAATTTTCTATAATAATGTATTAAAAGTCACTATCCAAATTTACATGGCAAAATTACAGAAAACATCAATTCCTCAATTGCAACAGGTTCAGCTTATTATTAACATGAATGTTAAACAAGCATCCTGGAATTTCTTTTGGAGGAGGAAAGAAAAGACCAAGTGATGGTGATAATGGAGAGACAACTACTAAAGAAGGAAAAGGGCAGCTTTGTAGAGACTCTGTAGTTAGAACCAAAGCAAGTTTTTTTGACAAGGCACCCCTGTGAATTAGTGTTGTTGTTTATTGAGATTTAACGTCATGTTTGCATCAGGCTATAAACATGACAGACATGGGTCATCATCAAATCTATTACATTTAAATTTCTAAATGTTTATAATGTATAAAGACATTTCAGCTTTACATGAGACAAAAAAACTGAAAACACATTCAGCTAATACATTATGAAAGATTAATTGAAAATATGTTTCAGAATAAAATAGTTCCCTAGCCATATTGTAAAAAATCCCTGAATGGCCAAGTCGGCACCAAGAATAGATAAACTGGTCATGCCTTGATTTGAAACTATAAAAGACACTTATTTTAGTACTAGGGTTTATTTCATACAATTTACTATCTTTTTGTGACTTTCATTGCTTCTGCTATTTGTTTGTGATGTATAGGGTAATTAAAGGTCTGAGGTCAGAAGGTGGTATTTCACAGTTAGATATTTCCAGATCAGTGCTTTTCCTGGCAGCCATATCTACTCACAAAACCAATGTGACTAGGAACCCAGCTAAATATAATATTTAAGTTTTGGTTCTTTAAATGGTCTAGTTTAGTTAAAATTAAACAATTATGGGGTCATCAGTCTTTACTGTTTTAAGTGCTTGAAGACAAGACTGTGAGTCACAGGCAATTAAAAAGTTCCGTTCTTGACCCATCTCAATATTTTCCAATGCAAGTAGTAATGCCTGAGCCTCAGCTGTGAAGCTTTGGTCCGAAATCCAAGTACAGTATTGTTGATCGCCGATCAGTGCTGCTGCTTCTACACTGTTACCAGTCTTTGATCCGTCTGTAAATGCAGTTTTGTGTAGTGGAAATGAACTCCTTAGCTCCAAGTATTTATGTTGATATCCAATTGGATGACTTTCTGTATTCTTACACTGAGAAAGAGTCAAAATAATGGTTCACCTGTGAATTAAAAACCATTCCAGGTGACTACTTCATGAATCTGATGAGAGAATGCCACCTGAACCTTTTGATATTATGTCCTGTAGATATTCAAAGCCAACAATATTCTATGATGAGTTACATTGTAGACAAATTGTGGAACAATTTAAGAATATTTTTTTGCAGATTGTTAAACCTCTGCACATCTTTACTTCTGAGAAAGTGGCTCTTCTAAGATAGATGTTTTAAACCTAACCATGTTACTGACCAGTCGCCAGCTTTTTAATTTAGTTGCTGGTGGTTTAAAATTGTTTTTTGTAACCCTCATCCAACCTTTAGCTACCATGTCCCACCTTTTTGGAGATGTGTTGCAGCCATCAAATTCAAAAATAGCTTGTTTTTTCTTTAAAACTGTACTTTTCCTTAAGTTAAAACATGTGATGTACATGAACATGTACATTTTATGTTCCATTGTGAATAAAATATAGGCTTATAGGATTTGCATTTACACAGCTCCCAAATTTTTTTGGAATTGGGTATTTTCCTATATAGTGCATATGAAGAATTATCCCCATATTATATATATATATATATATATATATATATATATATATATATATATATATATATATATATATATATATATATATTACACGCACACAAATATACATACACACATTTACAGATTAAAAATTTTATTTTCATTATAGCACAAAGCAGCATTACACATTCTTGGCACCTGGTCAGTTAGTTTCTCCAAAATATGTGTACAAAATACTTAATACTCTTGTGTCCCTCGTACAACTAGTTGGCTAGTTGGATATTCTTTCTGGCCATGGAATCCAGTTCATCTCATAGCAGTTCTCAAGTATTGAGGTCTGGTGACTGTACAGCACATCCTGTGATAGATAACACTCCAGCTGATGGTTTGCTCTCTAAGTAATGCTTACAGAGCTTGGACGTTTGCTTCAAATCATTCTTTTAGTACACTAAAGAAGTTTAGACAGAATTGCATGCCGCTGAAGTATTGAATCATAGCCATGTTGGATCAATATTCCTTTCTCTGCAATAAGTCAACCCTGACCTGCTCCAAAACAACTCCAAAATATTAAGTTCCCACCTCCAGATTTGACTGTGGGTATCTTCTCTCCTGTTTTCCATCATGCATATCTACTTCTATTAGAGCCAGAAATGCCAAATTTGGTCATTCACTGCCCAATTATTGTTGTTGCTTTTGACTAGTTTGTTGCATATACACAAAAGGATCATGTATATGTCTCAAAAACATTAAACAACTAAGTGTTTCCAAACTTCACAAGCACTGTATATATATATAAAACAGTTAACCAGATATAAAACAAAAAGGAAGTCATACCTTGGAGTTCCTCTTGGTGTTGCTCAAATTCCAGGCAGAATGTAAGAAATTTCATTAGAATACGTTTCTCCACCACAGTCAGCTGCTTACTGCCAAATACATCTGCTCGTGAACATGGAACCTTAAATGGGTTCATGGGTGCAAGGAGAAAGCAGAGTGAAAGATGATCAGTAAAAAGACAACATTTATGAAAAAAGTTGAGAAACAGAAAAAAAGGGGTAAACAGAAAGATAATAATGGAATGAATAAGCATTACATTAATATTCCGAGACTTAGCAAAACTACTGAAAATACTAACTAACAAAAATATTTAGTCTTAATTGATTGAATAATATAATGATGCTAGTTCAAACATATTGAGCTAAATATTCAAAGGTTAGAGAATTAATAGTAGCTACGATGTTCAAAAAGCTTTACTGAACTTTTGATTTCTCGACCAGTATGCAAAAATGGAAAATAGACAATATGGAATTTTCCACAGTGATTAACAGCCAAGACTCATGTCACTATACAGTATTTCACATATCACCTTCAAACTGATAGTATTGTTGATATGATATATATAACCCTTGGAGATTAAAATACAGTGGAACCCGGTTATGTCAATGTCCTAGGGGGTCGCCAAAAAGCATCGAGGTACCGATGATCGAGATAAACGAAAATCAAAATGGCGGCAATATATTAACGTGCTTGAAATTTCTTTATGTACATGATGTGCGTTAATAAATGAAAATGTGCATGCACGTGTTTTTAAAGGGGTTTTTTACACAACAGCGTTGCCTCGATTTGTTTGATGAAGGCATGCTATAAAAATACATACAGTACATGTTTATCTGTCAGGAATCCTTCAGAGAAAGCGGCTGAGAAAGCACCTGCCACGCCGAAGGGGCCGTGGCAGGTGCTTTCTCGGCCGCTTTCTCTGAAGCTCCCAGCTTCAATCGCGCACATATGGTGCTCGTTTAGCATCATCACCAGCTCCTATTTAAACTTCCACACTCTCACTGTCCGTTATTGTTGGTATATGTTGGTTCACGGCGGTCGTTGTTATCGCGCATGCGTATCCCGGTACGTGCCCTCCCACCGGCACTCTCTCAAGGGCTGCACTTTTCTTCCCAAAGCGCACCGCGGATTCCCCCCCCCCCCAATCCTGCCGATGTTCATTCTATGCTTTTGGATGATCATCACACGTTCTGCGCCGCCAATCGCGGCTTTCGCCTCCATTGTTTGTGATCATATGTTTCAGCTAACCTGTTCCACTTTGCCATTATGACAGGTAAGGATGCAACCGACGTTCTTGAACTCGGTATAGCGGCTGACATTGGACTTGATGAGAAGGTCCACCAGTAAGCCACGGGAATACAGAAGCTGTAAAAAGAAAAAAATCTGATTATCAATTAATAAGCATGCAATAATAAAAATGCAATAATCACATTTGTTTTTGTGTGGGTGGGGGTGTGTAAATGCTGGTGGTAGCACTGCCATAGCTAACTACAGTAGACTACAAACATTGGGCTCTAATTAAGCAACAGGGAAATGTTTACCTTAAATTCGAGGAATGGACTCCTGAGTTTGAATCCAATCTCTTGTTATGAGGATAGTAAAGCAAATGTATTTAATAAAATAGGCTAATCACTGTATATCACTTAGGTTATGCTGTGTTGCCTGCTGTGCTTTTATGCATAGAGCAACAATATTTCTTTTAGCTTGCATAACATTATAGTTTATAGTTTATCATAGTGCGTGTAGCAACAAAACAGATACAACCTATCTAGTCTAGTTGGATTGTAGTTAAACAGCACTTATTGATTTGGATATCTTTAATTGAGGTGATGTCATACAGGTTTTCTTTTATTGTGCTGAATAGGTCCTGAAAACCCAGACATTAGGATTGCACAAGCCAGTGCACTCTTAGTGCACCATTTATCCAAGCCCGGATAAATGGGAAGGGTTGCATTAGGAAGGGCATCCAGCCGTAAAAACATGTGCCAAATCCAATATGTGGATCATGAAAGAAAAATGAATACCAGATCCATCGAGTGAAAGAGTGGAAACTCGGTTGGACCAGACGACATACCAGTAGAAGCATAGAGATGTTTAGTCAAGTCAAGTCAAGTTTATTTGTATAGTGCTTTTCACAACAGACATTGTCTCAAAGCAGCTTTACAGAAATCAACAGTCAAGGTGAATAGTGTGCATTTATCCCCGATGAGCAAGCCATGGCGACTGTGGCAAGAAAAAACTCCCTTAGATGTTATGAGGAAGAAACCTTGAGAGGAACCAGACTCAAAAGGGGGAACCCATCCTCATTTGGGTGACATCAAGAGTTTGAACATAAATCTTTTAACAATACAGAACACTGGAGAGAGAGAACTAGCATGAGTACAGGAGTATAAGATTATAAGTAAATGTTCTTTCTACAGTCTTTGGTATAAAAGTAGGAGCTACTGAGCTCAACATCTGTGATCATCACAGATCCAGCAACAGCTTCTCCATGCCAGAGCCTTTAAACACTCCCGGAGGTCCAAAGTCAAAACTCCACACATGTAGTGGGATCCAATTGGCACTGGTACTTCTCTAGATGGTTTAGGATGTTTGCGAGTTCGGTATCTACTTCTTTAAAGTCCATAATCTTCACGAGGTGGGACGTGACTGGAGCTGGCCTAACTTCAGGAAGCCTCGGGATGGGGAGAGAAAGAGAAGCAGTGGAGAGAAATTAGCGTAGCTGCTGTTCATGATATTAACAGCACAAGTTGATAATGTGCATGTGATCAGATGTTCTGAAACACAAGGTTATGATGTGAGACGTGTTATGTGTAGGCTTTGCTAAAAAGATATGTTTTTAATCTGCACTTAAACTGGGTGAGTGTGTCTGAACCCTGAACACTGTCAGGAAGACTATTACAAAGTTTGGGAGCTGAATGTGAAAATGCTCTACCGCCTTTAGTGGACTTTGCTATTCTAGGAACTACTAGAAGCCCAGAGTTTTGAGATATTAGGGAGCGTGACGGATTGTAGCGTGTTAAAAGACTGGAGAGATACATGGGAGCCAAACCATTTAATGCTTTATAAGTGAGTAGCAGTAGTTTGTAGTCTATTCGAAACTTAACAGGAAGCCATTGTAGGGACGTTAAGATTGGAGTTATATGATCATATTTTCTTGACCTAGTAAGAGCTCCGCATTCTGAACTAACTGAAGCTTGTTTATTAATGATGCAGGACATCCAACTAGTAATGCATTACAATAATCTATTCTGGAGTTAATGAACGCATGGACGAGCTTCTCTGCATCGGATATAGACAACATATTTCTTAGCTTAGAAATATTTCTAAGGTGAAAAAAGGCTGTTTTTGTAACTTGTTGATATGGTTAATATGATTTTTAAAAGATAAGTTGCTGTCTAAAATAACTCCCAGGTCTTTTACTGTTGAACTAGTGGTTACAGAACATCCGTCTAAATGCAGGTTGAGATGCTGGTGCTTCTGTATACTAGTTTTTGGGCCGATGAGCAAAATCTCTGTCTTATCAGAATTTAAAAGTAGAAAGTTATGGGTCATCCAATCTCTTATTTCCTTAACACACTCAGTTATGCGAGTTAATTGAGCTGTATCACCTGGTTTAGATGAGATATATAGTTGGGTATCATCAGCATAACAAGGGAAGCATGTATATTGTGAAGAGCAGGGGTCCTAGAACTGAACCTTGTGGCACGCCATAGTTCACTAGCATTAGCCTGGAAAGCTCTCCATTTAAATCTACGAAATGGTAGCGATTGGACAGGTAGGATTTAAACCAGCTTAATGCCTGTTTAGGAGAGATGGCAGTGGAGTTTTAAACAAGATTGTTTGACAGGATTTTACAAGGTGAGAGGATGCCTGAGGAATGGAGAAGGAGTGTGCTGGTACCAATCTTTAGGAACAAGGGAGACGTGCAGACCTGCAGTAACTACAGGGAAATAAATTTGATCAGTCACACCATGAAGTTATGGGAAAGAGTAGTGGAAGCCAGGCTGAGAGAAGAGGTGACAATCTGTGAGCAACAGTATGGTTTCATGCCAAGGAAGAGCACCACAGACGCCTTATTTGCTTTGAGAATGTTGATGGAGAAGTATAGAGAAGGTCAGAAGGAGTTGCATTGTGTGGATTAAGAGAAAGTACACAACAGGGTGCAGAGAGAGAAATTGTGGTACAGTATGTGTCAGAGAGCTATGTGAGGGTGGTGCAGGACATGTATGAGGACAGCATGACAGCAGTAAAGTGTGCAGTAGGAACGACAGACTGGTTTAAGGTGAAGGTTGGACTGCATCAAGGATCGGCTCTGAGCCCTTTCCTGTGTGCAGTGGTGATGGACAGGTTGACGGACGAGGTCAGACAGGAGTCTCCATGGACTATGATATTTGCAGATGATATTGTTATTTGTGGTGAGAGTAGGGAGAACGTTGAGATGAGCCTGGAAAGGTGGAGGTATGCACTGGAGAGAAGGGGAATAACAGTCAGTAGGAGAAAGACAGAGTACATGTGTGTGAATAAGAGGAAGGGCAGTGGAGTGGTGCGTTTGCAGGGAGAAGAGGTGGAGAAGGTGGAGGAGTTCAGGTACCTGGGGTCAACAGTGGAAAGTAATGGAGAGTGTGTTAGAAAAGTGCGGAAAAGAGTGCAGACAGGGTGGAGTGGGTGGAGAAGACTGACAGGAGTAAATTGTGATAGTAGGGGATCTGCAAAAGTGAAAGGGAAAGTTTATAGGACAGTGGTGAGAACTGTGATGTTGTATGGTTTAGAGACAGTGGCATTGACTAAAAGACAGGAGGAGCTGGAGGTAGCAGAGCTGAAGATGTTGAGGTTTTCGTTGGGAGTGATGAGGATGGACAAGATTAGAAATTAGTTTATTAGAGGCACAGCGCATGTAGGACGTTTTGGAGACACGGTGAGGGAGACGAGATTGAGATGGTTTGGACATGTGTGAAGGAGGGACATGGGGTAGAATGCTGAGGATGGAGCCACCAGGAAGGAAGAAAAAAGGAAGGGGAAGGAGGAGGTTTATGGATGTGGTGAGGGAAGACATGCAGATAGTTGGGTTAAAAGAGGCAGATGTAGAGGACAGGAGGGTATAAGAGGCGGATGATCCGCTGTGGCGACCCCTAATGGGAGAAGCCAAAAGAAGAAGAAGAAGAAGTACTGAATAGGTCCCAAACTGAGTTCAGTAAGGAGAATCTTCAGTGCCACTTAAAATGCTAATTTAAAAGATCTAAGGATAGGATTAGGGATATAGATGTTGTATGTATCTTATTGCTAGAATTAGCCAAGGAGTTGCATGGTTTTTGGTTCTAAGAGTTTGATTAATTGTACACAATGACGTGTATTTAATTGTGCAATAAATGCATTTAAGGTGTTATGTATACATGAAAACGAGCTCTCAGAAATGTATCCAAATTTGTGGACTGCTCTGAGAATGTGTCTTACTCATCCAGTGACAGCAGCTGAAGCAGAGAGGAGCTTTTCAAAGCTGAAACTAATCAGTGGGATCTCAGACCCTGGGTTTGGATCTTTTAAAACAAACAATATGTGAAAACATTCAGTGTTCAAGTCAAAGCTGAAAACATTTATTTAGTCAAGCATTTTATCAGTAGCTTTTTCTTAGGTAAAAGAGCAGATCTGGAGGGATCATAGTTATAGAGTGTTCGGTGAACTGGGATATTTGGATGCTGTCGTCCCCTCACTCTCACAGGTTCACTCAGGTTTGTTAATAGTGGTGTGGTGGGTCGTCTCTTATTCCAGAGATCCCTCATGTCTGTGTTACCTTCTGGCTCGCCCTTTTAGTTATGCTGCCATAGCAAGTCTTGCCGGAGTCCCTAACTACACAGTGTCCTTAACTTTCATACAACAATAAGAATAATTAATAATCCACATCTTTCTCATGCAGCTAGGGATGTCTCCTTGTCACCTTTCTTCTCTCTCTCTCTTTTCTCTCTCGCTCTCGGTCGAGTAAAACATGCTCCTGAGGTACCAGTGACCAGTGTTCCTGCCCCTCCTCCTCTCCTCGGGTCTGTCTGCTTTGTCCTGGTCTGCCTCTGAATGGTGTTCTCTTCGATTGGAGGCCACTCTATGCAGCTGAGGATGGTTTCACATCTACGGCCTGGGATCCATGAAATTACGGAGTAACACAGGAGCTTTGATGATGGCTTTGGACTGTACTTAATGTCAACAGTGTGCTACACTGACACATGACTACGGTTTGCATTGATCATCACTGCACACCTCATTCGGTGCCACCCAGATGAGGATAGGTTTCATCTTGAGTCTGGTTCCACTTAAGGTTTCTTCATTATGCCATCTAAGAGAGTCACCACCGGCTTCCTCATTAGGGACAAACTTACACATAAAGAACAATCTTATTCATTCTTTCTAACCACATTATCTGTGTAAAGCTGCTTCAAAACAATATCAATTGGTGCTGCCATGATGAGACCACAAAGGACACCAACCTTCGCACAGAATGTAGGAATGGGACCAGCCCTAAGACAAATTAGAAGAGGCCCATGGAAAGCCTAAGAGGGAGCTGATGCAGTGTGCCACCTCATTGCACCCTGCACAAGAACCGACAATCAACAAAATTCCGTTTGGGAATGAGTTGAAAGCACCCTTTCTGATTGACACCAAAGTTACATTTACCAGCATAGGGAACTTCTCAAACTTTACAGTTCACAAAGCCTCAAGAAATGACTGTGGAAGAGATTACAACACATGAAACCCCTGCTGTACTCACCAGACCTTCCAGCAAATTTACTGGGAAGAGACGTTTTATGCAAACTCATCAAAAATACATTGCAGAACTACAGTAGTGTGGGTTACACCACCTAAGAGTTTAGAACATCAATATGTAGTGCTCAAAGCAGATTAAATTAAAAGCAGACTGGATAAAGTGTATTTGCTGGAAATTGAGGGAAAAGGAGGCATCAGGATTGTGGGAGACATACAATAAATGGAAACTCTGGCTGAAATACATGCACCCAGACTTATAAGGAGTCAAAGACTTGCACTATAAAATATGATAAAGGAGAACAAGATGAGGCGCATGAAACAGTGTGGGAGGAACAGCTGAATGAACATAAGTATGACATCAAAATATTGGATATGATAATTGGACAGCAAGGAGTGGAAGCCAAAGTAGAACTGCCTGACAAAGTCAAGAACTGGTGCCAGGTGCTGTTCCAAATGTTACCCTAATAATTGGGCAAAAGTTTAAATTAAAAGATTTGGGAGCGATAATTAAAGAAGCAGATGAAGCGAGAGAATGGGTACCTTCAAATAATCCATCCATAAATCGGTCACCAGACCAATTTCTAAGAATATTACAAAAAACAGACGAACAAACAGTGCCAACCCACATAATGATGAGAAGACTTCAAAGCTTCGCCCTTTTTCCTCCAAATATACCGTTTATCCTTATGGCCGAACAGTTCAATTTTTGTTTCATCAGACCACAGGACATGTCTCCAGAAATTAAGATTTTTTCCCCTCATGTGCAGTTGCAAACTGTAGTTTGGATTTTTTTATGGTGGTTTTGAAGTAATGGCTTTCTCCTCCCAGAGTAACGGCGGTACAGTATTCGTTTTACTGTGGATAATGACACTGTCTTACCAGTTTCAGCCAGCATCTTCACAAGATCTTTTGCTGTTGTCCTGGGGTTGATTTGCACATTTCGCAACAAAAAACTTTCCTCTCTGGGACTCAGAATCCGTCTCCTTTCTGAGCGGTATGATGGTTGTACATGCCCATGTTTTTTATACTTGCTGTCTGAACGGATGAACGTGGGACCTTCAGGCATCTGGAAATTGTCTTGGTGGATTTCTCTTGATTTTCCCATGATGTCAAAGAGGCTCTGTGTTTGAGGTGTGCCTTTATATGCATCCACAGGTGTGCCACCAATTAACTCAAATGGAATCAATTAACCTATCAGAGGCTTCTTAAGCTCAGAATGAAATCATCTGGAGTTTTTTTTTTTTTTGTTTAAAGGCACGATAAACTTAGTGTATGTATACTTCTGACTTTGATGAAAGTGATATTAAAAATACATAAAAATTCTCCCTCGATCGATTCTGACATTTAACAAATGCAAAAAATATGGTAATATTTATTGATTTAAAACAGAAAAAGTTTACTCTGATATAATGTATGACAGTAAAGAAAGAAAGTTCTGAAGTGTATGTAAATATCTGGTTTCAACTGTAAATCAACTTTTTAATGATATTCTAATTATTGAGATGCACATGTATATTCTAGATGCTTAGATCTTCACTCAGTGCTCGAATTGAGTGGGTGCTAGGGGGGATTCAGGACCCCTCCCACAAGGCATTAGGGACCACCATGACAAGTAAAAAAAAATAGACTTTGGGGGGTCCCCAAGATTATTTTAGTAAAAATATATAAATTGAATATGAATGAATAATCTGATTAAATTCAAGCAGTTAGGATATGGTACATTTTCATAAATTATTTATTCACAATCATTCATGTGACATATGCATGTTTATTTAAACAGTTGTCATGTCTCTTTAAAATGCAAACACCCCCCCACACCTAAAAACCACCATATGCATTATATCATTTACTGCAGGTTTGGCACCGCTACGTGAAGCCCCCTATTAGATGGTGAGTAATAAACCGCCACATTTGGGAAGAGTAAACTTACTGACTTTTTGGAGGGTAATTTTCACTTTCTGTCTTTCTACTATATTTATTTACTTCGTGTCAGGGGTGTTGTATTTAATATAAATTACTAATTTTTCATTATTAATAGGCCCGGTTATGCAGGGGTGCTCAGACGAAAGCAACCATCATTTGAAGCTAGTAGCCTATAAATCCAGTACATATTTGAGTTTGCACTCAAAAGATGGCCATCGGCTATCAACTGCAACCAAGACAGGAAGACCACTATGGTCTGTTCTAGGTAAAAAAAAGTTACGCATTAACATGTATGTATCATCTGACATCCTTAAACACTTTCATCGTGTTTTGTGTTACATTGTAAATAGCTGAATCCGACAGAACACCCCCACCACCCCAACAACTGGGGACCCCAATACTTCACTCAATTCGAGCACTGTCTTCACTAATGAACAAAATGTTTGTGTATTTTTAAAACAAAAATTGTCAAAACAATATTGTATTATATTTTATATAGATTTTTAAGCAGGGTTGTCAACTTGTCATCTGCAAAATACAATACAAATGTTGATTTAAACAAATTGCTTCACCTTGTATACTCAAATGCTGTTTTTTTTTTTTTTTTTTTTTACAGAAACAAACAACCTAGCAGGAGTAAAAGGAGAAATCCCCTATTCAATCCTCAACAAGCAGCTACTTTAAGCTTTAAAATGTCCAAATTAAAGATAATTATTCCCAATATGTGGCTTTTGCATTTTTTTTTTAAGTATACAGTGGAACCTCGGGTTACGAACGCCCCGGCATACGTATAATTCAGGTTACGAATCGCAGTTCATCAAAATTTTTGCCCCTGGTTACGAACAATATATCGGGATACGAACGTCGCTCACCAAGAAATCGCAGGCAAGTTGGTTGTTTTTGCTCTATCCACGCAGCTCGTCACATCAGTTAGCGTCCTGTGTCCCTAGCGAGAGCATCGTGTTACTTATCCGCTTGAACTTTTCCCGGCGGCAGTGTAACAACTCGTTAGTTGATGCTCGTGGAATGATGAGATGGACAACATTAGCCGATGCATAACCACTTTACTTGTTTTTATTAAGATAGATTAGCAGGGTTACAGTCTTTTCCGAAGTACAATACCCATAATGAATTTCAATCTGGACTTCAATACCAACTGATAGTAGCCTTAAAGAAACAGCTCTCATTTTCCCTCTAATGCAACAATTGTCTCAGCTTTCGTGTTAATAACACTGTCTTTAATATTCTATAATATAATATATAATAATATATAAATAATATAATATAATAAGATTCTCCTTCCAAACAATAACTCTCCCTCCTCCCCTTCTACGAACGTCGTCTCCTGCAGCGAGTCTTCTCAAAGGGAAAGTACCCGGTAAAGATGTTTTCCTCTTTTGTATGTTTTTATGTGGTATGATTTTAATATAACATGTTAAAAGTAAATAATATTAGTGAATATTGGCTTTATTTTTATTTAAGTAATATTTTTGGTTGTCCAGAACAAATTACCAAAGTTTCTGTTCATTATTATGGGGAAATTTGTATCGGGATACGAACTTTTCAGGTTACGAATAAAGTACCGGAACGAATTAAATTCGTAACCCGAGGTTCCACTGTACTTTTATACATAAACACTCAGAATTAAGGTTTTATGTAGTTGTAGTCGATTATCAAAATAATCGTTAGTTGCCACCCTAAACCAAAAGCCCTGTCTCCATAACATGGAATATACATTATCACAACTAAAAATAGAAGGCATAAAGCCAACAATACATGGATTAGTAAAAGCTGGAGTCCCACAAAGAGCCCATACAACACTCCAATCTTTCCAATCAAAAAACCAAACTCAGATAAATGGCGACTGGTCCATTAATCCCCCTCCTTTTCTCCCTTTATACCCACTCCATTGGTGAAGTCATATCCTCACATGGGTTTTCTTACCACTGCTATGCAGATGACACTTAACTAATCTTTTCTTTCCCGCCATCAGATACCACAGCTTCCGCTCGGATCTCGGCAGCTTGACAGACATATCTTCATGAATGAGTGCTCATCAACCAAAACAAAAACAGAACTGCTGGTTATCCCAGGTGATTCATCACCAGGTCAAGATCTTCGAAAAACTCTTCATGACTCTCTGCTCTCCCCTTCAGCCACTGCTCGCAACCTTGGGGTAACTATGGACAATGAACTTTCCTTCTTCTCACATGTAGCTAATGTTGCTCGTTCCTGTCGATTTCTTCTCTACAACAGCCGAAGGATTTGACCATTTCATTTCATTTTACCCCACTGCTGCGCTCCCTTTATTGGCTTCCAGTAGCTGCACATATCAGATTCAAAACACTGATGCTCGCCTACAAGGCCAAAAATGGACCAGCACCATCTTACCTCAGAGACCTCATCACTCCTCACACTGCAGCACACTGTCTGAGATCCTCCAGCACTGCTCAACTGGTACCACCTTCTCTCAGAATGAGAGGTAAGTATACTTCAAGGCTCTTCTCAGTTCTGGCACGGAGGTGGTGGAATGAACGTCCCCTAGATGTCCGTACAGCGAAGTCCCTGGCTATCTTCAAGCGACGATTGAAGACCTACCTCTTCCTGAAACACTTAAATTAGCACTTTCCAAGTTTGCATTGTAGAATTTAAGAATTATATTTATATTAAGTTTGTAATCTTGCGTACCAGTGTAGATTTTTTCATTTCTAGAGACTAGAAGCACTTTTGTATGTAGCTCTGGATAAGGGCGTCTGCCAAATGACGCAAATGTAAATGTAAATGTAAATTTAAGGCCAGTGAACCAAGCAGTGATGGCAGGGACTCCAGTAGTCCCAGCTCCTCACAAACTACTATCCAAATCACAAAGTGGTATATTTTAATAGACCTCTGCTCAGCCTTTTTCAGTGAAACTTTGCAACCAGAATCACAAGTGCTGTTTGCATTCACATATGAGGAATAAATGTACATCTACTCTAGATAGGATATTGCAAAGTCCATCAATATTCAACCAAGTACCAGCAAGCGATTTGGCGAATCTACAAATTCCAAGCCGATTGCTAATTTATTTTGACAACCTGTCAATTTGCAGTCAAACAAAGGAACAGTGCATTAAGGACTTGTTGACGATGTTAAAAACATTAGCATAAAATGGACACAAAGTAAGTAAAGAGAAATTGCTGTTCTGCTAACAAAACTGTGGAGTGCTTAGAAAGAGTACTCAAGGGAACCGTGCGAAAAATATCACCGGCCTACAAGAAAGTCATTCGAAAAGCCCCACAGCCATAAACTGTTAGACAGATGCTGTAGTTTCTTAGTTTGGCAGGTTTGAGTAGACCCTGGATAAGGACAAATAGTACTTTCAATGGAGGGCATCTCACATGAATGCACAGAAGAATGTAATAAATTCTTAAAAGCAAGAGCAGATTTGGAAACATAGCCATTACCAGATGGCAAATCCACCTTTTTTGTTGGCGGCTCATGTTACCGCACAAGTAGGAAAAAGGGCAAGCTATGCAGTTGTTATATATGATGTTGATTTGGATTCATTCAGAACAGTTACAAGTGCCACAGTGCCCCAAACATGTTCAGCAAAACTGGCAGAAATAATGGCTCTCACAGCAGCATGTAACATGGAAAACAGAAAAGCGTGCACAATTCAGCAATATGGGCCCAAAGAAGTTTTTAAAGAGGATTGATCTACTATTAGCCACAGGCCAGCTACATCGGATCTCCTAAGAGCAATGAAACTGCCATTTAAACTAGCCATGGACAAGTGCAGAGCACACAAAACAGATGAGTTCATGGTTATAAAGGGAAATGCGGTAGAGGATGAGGCAGAAAAAACAGCAGCTATAGGACATGCAAAGGTGATCACTCTAATGCAATTTAAAGAACAAAACCTTGAGCTAACAACAATGACCCTGGGCGAGGTACAAGAGTTCTAAAATACAGCAACTCCCAAAGAAGTAGAGACTTGGGAAAAACAAGGTGCTGTTCAAGATCCAAACACAGGCATCCCCAATCACAAGGCATGGTAAAAAAAAAAAAAAAAGGGCTAATCAAATCAAATTTTATTTGTCACATACACATACATAATAGCCAAATAGCTGTGCAAGCATCAAACTGAATTGGGTACAGGAACTTCACGTAGCTCTAATGGGCTCCGAAACAAATCGCAACACACATTTGACACCACATTAAATGTTAACAGGCCGACACATGCCAGTTGCTTTTATCAGGGGATCATACAAAGGTCTGTCACTGGGACAATTTAAGAGTGAAATGTCAAGCTATGTAAAACATCTAACCAAAATACATAGAAATTGTATTCACAGGTTTGTGAAGCAACACATTGGACGGAAGCCGACAAGCAAGTCCAACAGACAGTGCCTGGAGACTACGTGTACATAAGGGTATTCAAACATAAACACTGGAAACAACCACTGTATGAGGGACCCTTCAAAGTAAGAATGGAAACACAGAGCAGTCATAGAAAACAGGGAGCAATGGTATCACCTCATTCACTGTAGCCAGGCCATAGAACCACCTCAAGAACAGGGAGCCAAGAGGGAATCATCAACTCCCCCACAAACTGAACAAAAATCAGTCAGAGAACAGAGATCCATCCGAGACTTCACTACAGGCAGCAAATAATAGCAGCAGTAAATTATCACATTTTTGGTCACTGTTGTGGTTTTCATATTTTCTCCTTTTTTTAATCAAGCCTTTTAGCTTGCTACGTTTCTCTATTCCATTCTCTTTTATAGCATTTGTCTATTAAAACAGTAACTAATCTGTTTTCAAACAAGATTAACAGCGGCTTTACTACGTTCAAATGATAAGTTTTCAATGTTTGTATATTTATGTACATATCATTTAATTATTATACAAAATTGTATTATTATATATCGTAGATGCTTATATCTTCACAACAGAACAATATGTGAATCATAACAGGTATCAATAAGCAAAATTAGTTCAAAGGAGAAATCCCCATAATTTATGTATTTATATATATATATATTAGTCATGTCAGTCAGCAAGTTAGAACAAAGCAAACAAAATTCTGCGTGAAACTGGGCAAATCTGCAAAGACATTCAACATGATTCAGCAAGTAGACGATGCTGCAATGAGTAAGACCTTCAATGAGCTCAACTGCTGAAAATTTCAAAACCATTCAGCAAAGTGGTACATGATGACACATTACAGAACTGGCAGGGGTGCTGAGTGTGCTGTATTGCTGTGCAAGGGGACAATTTTGAAGGTGATAGTGTGTAAACGTAGATAAATAAAGTACTTTCTTATAAACAGAGCTTGCCAATAATGGCTGTATGTTAATTTCCTTTATAAAAATATTATTTTTATTATTAGTTATTTTTATTCATTAAATGAACTCACCTTAGACACAAGATCAATGTTAAATCTTCGCCCCTCCTTCAGTAGAGTAGAATATGTTATTTTCTTTTTCACCTCTACTTTCTCTGGGCTTGTTATTGGCTGCTGATCTTTTTGGTTTTCCTTTAACTGGCAGGGCTCATTGCTTTGAGATGTTTGCTCCTTTCCTTCTAAATTCTGTGGGTCAATATCTCCTTCTGTACAAGCATTAAAATCCATGTGTTGGGCTTCTGTATTGCAGCCATTTATCTCCTCAACTGCTGTGAGCAAGCTGTTCATCACAGGAGCCATTGGCTGTTCATCATCCTCAGACTCCTCACTACAGGTGACAAGACAACAGAAATTAAAAAAAATCTATCGTAATATTTATTTTTCATTATAATACTTCTTTACCAACCATTAAGCATTGTAAAATTTTTTGTCCATGCTAAGTTTTCAACTGATACAGCATTCTACATTATGCAATATAATATTTGAAAATACATGGCATCTTTGCTAATTAATAATAAACATGTTTACTAGCTAGCCTTTTGATTCTTGAGATATTAATAGATAGCACTTCCATCCCACTGATATTATCATACTAATAATTGGTAATGAGGAAAGGAAGTAATTATAAGCCTCGATAAAATAAATCATTATCTTAGTATATTATATTAATGAAACATTTAGATCTAATAATTGGACCACTTTTTGTTTGCTCATGGCATGCATTCATTGTGTGCAAGTTTATGCAATGTCAACATTTATTTCGGTCAAGAGTTGCATTACTTGTCTTATTTTAATTATGGTCTTTCAGCACATTCCAAAGAATCTCTCTGGGGTTATGGCCTGGCCAATCCATGTGTAAAATGATGTCTCATTGTACCCGAATCACTTGTTAAGAAATATATAACCAATGTGTAGAAAAAAGTAAAAAGTGATACTGGTAGACTGATGAAGGAGTGTGAACAGCACCCTGATCAGACTAAACAGTCTAATGAACTAAGCTTGGTGAATGTATGTTGAAAGCCTTTAAATTTGAAAATCACCAGTTTGTATGTAGCTCCAAGGGCCAATTTTGGTCAATTTGAGGTTCAGTAATGATAAACTGCAAGTCCTAACAGTTATAACAATAAACTTAAGTCACAACCACAGAGTGTTGCATTTGCCAAAATAATGATTCACATGAAGGGTTTTAGTTGATGAAGCCATCTTTCATAACGAACTGGTAACCACTCTAAAGGTTAGTCAGCAAGCTAGTCCTGTCCAATGTGTAAGAATTACAGACTGCCTCAACCCAGAATCCACTCTATGCTATATCAAAATAAGCTCATCCGCAAAACGGCTTACATTTCACAAAAGTAGTTATGTAGAATTTCAGTTGTATCAATCAGAATCATAGACATAATTTAATCAGTCTGGGAGAAGCAGCAAGCCCCAAGGACTATCTCTAACCAAAAGGTATCTGGGACCATGATTATCATTTACACAATAGCCCTTCCTGACCTGCTGGGGGGCCGGCGCCAGCAAAGGTGTGAATACCGGTGATTACCACCTGCTGACCTCCGCCCCGAGAATGGTCTTCCCCAGCCTTTTGTTTCCTCACACATGTCCTATATCTAATTTACATTTAAAGGATAACTCCGGTCTATACTTCAAAGGGAAGAACAATATAAAATATCTGGGCAGAGTTTGCTCTGGGTTCTTTTTGACTCCGATGAACCCAAAGTGCTTCGTGTATTTTGTCACTGCTACGCTGTTATAAACTTCTTCATTACAATCTTCGTTGTCCTCATCATTTTTTCTTACAAATGCTAGCAACATCTTTTCCAAAACTAAAAAAACAAACAAATATTTGTGCAAGCAGAAGCATTTGAGATAATATGCAGCTCCATTGTATGCAGAATGACTTTGCTTGACCACACAGATTTCTCCTCTTTTTGCTCACAGAGGAAGCAGGAGTAAAAAAGGCAAAACTGCAATAGGTTGACTTTATAACAGCGGAAGATTGACACCATTCTGTAGAGTTCAACCTGCGTTTGTCTTTGAACAGCAGCTAAAAGACTCTGGTTAGCATGGGATGCTGGCTCTGTAGAAGGACAAAGGAATCATTACTAGACTAGATTACTAGACATGACTAGAGCCACTGACTGGCTTTCTTGGATATGGCTGTCCACCTAGCAAAGAATTACCTGCAGGCTTGGCTATATGCAGAACTCTCTGCCAGAACCCAAATACAAAAATATTTGGTTTAAGTTAAACTTAAGTCTATGCTTGAAAAGAGAGTAACTGAAAAGTAGTACAGCCATTGGATCAGCCATAGGAAACTAAAACTGACAGCTGAGTCCATTTTTCTGTTGTTTAAAATACCACATACCAGTTCTTGTGGCTCACTGACTATCCTTGTAGGTTTGTACATTTTTGGATGTCATCAAGCACAGATTGCTCACACTGAAAATGCAATGTGAATGAGACAGAGCCAAGCAAACAGGCTTTTTGCAAAATAAAAGCTATTGTGTATAAGCATTTCAATTATCCAAGACTCTTGATGATGGTGCTGGCCACATTATTATCAAAACCCCTGTTCTCGGATAGAAGGTATCTCCCCAGTCCACCCTTTATTTGAAAAAGCAGTTTTTAATAGAGTGAATAGATAAGGCAGGAGGAAAAACTACCTGGCATAATCAAATATTACTATTGAGGGACAGCACAGAGGGCTATGTTCCATAGTGAGATCATTCATGCAATCAGCGAACCAGGGTTACGCTTACATAAAAATGTACAATGCGTAAGATCAGATGATATAATATGTGCTATTCTATTTGTGTTGCAATTAGTTGTGCACAAAGTCTTACAAGAAAATGTTAGATTACTGCGATCAAAAACTGCATAATCACTCACAAGGATCATTTTGGAGATGAATTTATATACATATAATCAAGGAATGATACAATGATAATTTGAACAAAGTGTTTTAAAACATTATAACTGCTGCATTATAAATATATATATACTTTGTAGAAAAGTGTCCACAACTGCATTGGTCAGATGCTGCATTTAGAAGAAAAAAATTAAGATCAGGATATCAAAAACATTATGAAAGAAAAAAAGCAATACCTGACATAAGAGAATACTTCCAGATTTGAGATGGAAGAGTCTACAGAACTAAGAAAAACAACTTCTTCTCCATTCTCGATTTGATCACTACATTCCTGTACGGAGTTGGTACTTGGAGTTTCTTGCTGCGCCTAAAGACAACAAACCAAAACAGTATCAGCTGCTAATCAAACCCTTCAAGCTAACCTGGAGCTTAGACACTACCTGAAGAATATGTTTCTGCCAAAGTTTAATTTATTTATTTTTATCTTTTAACAATGGATATTGTCTCAAGTAAAGAATAAAACCTTGTACTCCTCAATCCACAACAGCAGACTGTTGAATGTAAAGCTGGCCCAATTTCCAGCATAGTAGCTCCTCCTGTAATAGATAAAAGACCACCTCATTAGATTTTATTGCATAAACACTAATAAAAACAAACAGTGCTTTTCATGTTCCTGATAAAAAAAGTTATTTTTTCCTCCATTATAATATCACAACAGTTTGTTAACAAATAAATTACAGCCGCTCACACAAAAAAAGAACCCACAATTTGTCTGCAATAAATTGAAACTGACAAGGAATTTGCTGTCCATTATTGTTTCCATATTTAACAAAACATTTACTTTGCTTTTGATTTAATTAAATTAAATACAAAAAAAAATAGCATTGACAAATTTGTTGGTACTTTTAGAAAAAACTTTTATAATTTGATAATAGTGATGTTTTATACTAATTCTTTTTTTTATTTTTTTATTGGTATTACACACATCTTCATTCTTGTAGTCACTCTGCTTTTTTGGTATTTATGTGTACACCACAGTGAACATGGACCTAAGAAAACAAAGTAAGTTGCTATAGCTATGAACATGGTCCATTTAGCCAATGTCCATAACTATTTACATAATCATTTACCTGAATTTATACTGGACTGGATTTATACCGAATTATAAAAAAAAAAAAAAAAAAATTCATTGCTCTTCAGATTTACATGAGAAATTTTTTAAGAGCAGGCTCCTGAGCAATTATACTATATTTTATGTTTTAAAAACTAGAACTTAAAATCAATCTATTGTAAGGTAATAACAGTGAAAAAAATAATAATATTTAACTAATATTCAACTACCACACATTAATATTTGATTTGATTGATATTTGAACCTTTCAAGATGGCGAAAAAAGGCAGCCTCGGCACAACTCTTAACATCTGGCAAAAGGTTTTTTGGAGATCTTAGTTGGAGGAGCAGCTGCTCTGTATGGAACATGGAGGAGACGCAGACGGGAAAGCGTGCCATGCACTAGCAAAGCTACAACAGCCGGGATTTAGAACTGTGCTCTCATCAATTCACTTTGCGAATCTCCCCTCATTGCTGAAACAAAATGGACTTCTAGCTTCTTCTTAACAAAACAAAGACTCTGCAAGCAATTTTTAAAAAGGTACATGGATTCTCAGTAGTATTGAGATTAGGACTTTAACTGGGCCACCGTAGGACATTTATCTTTTTGTAGTGTTAGGTTGGCACCATACATACACTTTGAGTTGTGGCAAAAAGCTCTATATTGGTCTCACATCTGACCACAAAACAAGAGAGAGACAATTTCTTGAATATTTATCCAACTGTGCTCACTGGAATATGCATACATTCAAATATTATTTTGTTCCCACCCTTTTCCAGATCTTTACTTCGACTACTTACGCAAGCAAGATATTTAATTTTTTTAAATACAAATATTTTCCAACAAAAACAGTCAACTTAAAATATCTGATTTTCAAATGAAGTATTTTAAAATAAAATAGTGAACAGACTGACATTTCTCATAGGTCTGCAAACATTTACAAAGCAGTGTATATTTCAGCTGTCAACGATTCTTTTACCACTTAACCGATGCAAAGCACACAAAAAAGAAATTGCTAAAATATCTGGAATTGCATTAAGAACTGTTCAGTGGTTTATTAAAACCTGGAACGATATTGGCAAACTGACAAATTTACAGTAGAAATGGGCAAAAATAAATCTTCATCAGCCTTTTTTTTTTTTTTTTTTTTAACAGAGGTCAATACAATATCTTGACCAAAAATGATGAACTCTGGTTTATTAAAAAAATAAATAAATAAAAAAATAACAGGGGAAAAAAGTGTATGTTGTTTGAATGAAGTTACCTTCATTCATTTATTACCTTCCTGCCATGGCCCAGCAAATGATACAACCCTGTGAAATCCAGTGCTTAGGATGAGGGAGCATGAAATATACCCATCCATACTGCTTATGGTATAAAGTTCCACAGGTTCAACAAGTCCTAAGTTCTCCAACTTGGTGGTGAGTTTGTAGAAAATTATAGTGCTGAGATATAATCAGGTGAAATAAAGCTTGTAAAGCTTGAAGTTGAAGGGGTGATGATAAATTTAATTAGTGATTATGCTCCACAAGTGGGCTGTGAGATGTAGGAGAGGGAAAAATTCTGGAGTGAGTTAAATGAAGTGCAGATTTTAATGGGCATGTTGGTAAAGGGAACAGAGGTGATGAGAAGATGATGAATAGGTTAACCCTAACCCTAACCCTAGGTATGGCCTTAGGGAGAGGAATGTGGAAGGGCAGATGGTGGTAGATTTTGCTAAAATTATGGCAATGGCAGTGGTGAACACTTATTTTAAAAAGGAGGAGCATAGGGTGACGTATAAGAGTGGAGGAAGGTGCACACAGGTGGACAACATTCTATGTAAGAGATGCAACCTGAAGGAGATCTGTATGAGAAATTGGACACTAAGAAAGGAGGACATAAGATATGTTCTGATTGGCCAGGCAGAGGGACCGAGCTGGGAGGGATGTGCTGCAAGTTAGAGCAATAAAGGATGGAGATGGAAATGTGTTGACTAGTGAGGGGAGTGTGTTGAGAAGATGGAGGGAGTATTTTGAGAAGCAGATGAATGGGGAAAATGAGAGCGAGAAGATTTGATGTGGAGATGCTGAAGCAGGAAGTGGATAGGATTAGTAAGGAGGAAGTGAGAGCAGCGATTAAAAGAATGAAGAGTGGAAAGTCGGTTGGACCAGATAACATACCAGTAGAAGTGTGGAGATGTTTACAAGAGATTCTGGAAGGTGAGAGGATGCCTAAGGAATGGAGAAGGGGTGTGCTGGTACCAATTTTTAAGAATAAGGAATATATACAGAACTGCAATAACTATATGAGAATAAAATTGATCAGTCACACCATCAAGTTATGGGAAAGAGTAGTGGAAGCCTGGCTGAGGAAAGAGCTGACCATCTGTGAGTATGGTTTCATGCTGAGGAAGAGCACAACAGATGCATTATTTGCTTTGAGAATTTGATGGAGAAGTATAGAGAAGGTCAGATGGAGTTGCATTGTGAGTTTGTGGATTTAGAGAAAGCATATGACAGGGTGCCAAAAGAAAAGTTTGCTATTGTATGAGGAAGTCAGGTGTGTCAGAGAAGTATGTGAGGGTGGTGCAGGACATGTATGGGGACAGTGTGACAGCAACGAGTGTGCAGTAGAAACGACAGACTGGTTGAAGGCGGAGGTGAAACTGCATCAAGGATCGGCTCTAAGCCTTTCCTGTTTGCTGTGGTGATGGACAGGTTGACATACGAGGTCAGACAGAAGTCTCCATGGACTATGATTTTTTTTGGATTATATTGTGATTTGTGGTGAGAGTAGATGCAGGTTGAGAAGAGCCTGGAGAGCTGGAGGGAAGGGGAATGAAAGTCAGTAGGAGTAAGACAGAGTACATGTGTGTGAAAGAGAGGGAGAGTGCAGACAGGGTGGAGTAAATGGAGAAGAGTGGCAGGAGTGATTTGTGATAGAAGGGTTTATAGGACTGTGGTGAGACCTGCTATGGTGTATGGTTTAGAGACAGTGGCACTGAATAAAAGACAGGAGGTGGAGCTGGAGGTAGCAGAGCTGAAAATTAGAAACGAGTTCATTAGAAGGACAGCACATGTAGGACATGAGACAAGGTGACGGAGGATAGATTGAGATAGAGTGGACATGTGCAGAGGAGGGACATGGGGTATATTGGTGGAAGAATACAGAGGATAAAGCCACCAGGAAGGAGGAAAAGAGAAAGACCATCAAAGAGGTTTATAGATGTAGTGAGGGAAGACATGCAGGTAGTTGGCTTGAAAGAGGCAGATGGAGGGGACAGGGGGGGTATGGAAACGGAAGATCTGCTGTGGTGACCCCTGACCCCTGGCTAAAAGTAGTAGTAGTATTTGGGAACACATGTCACACATGTAACTGTGGTTCTATGAAACCCCAGACAATCAAATAAATTTTTTCACTGGTGGCCTATACCAGTGTTACAGAACATGGCTATATGATGACAACATTTACTGACTGCTGTGTCATTCGTAACTTTGTTGGAACATTTGGCCGATATACAATAGGCTCATATACAAAAGGCGGCATCCACAGATTCAGTTTCACACAGCCTTTGGCAGTTACCTTGGTTTATGGAACAATAATGTGTAAGTGCCAACTTACCTGTCTAAGTGCAGAACTCTCTGTCCCACTCGTGAGCATGCAGCAGCAATGACAGACTCAGTAAGGCCTAGAAATAAATGAAGATGTCACTGAGCCTTAGCGGATTTTAAGATTACTCTACTTTTGGGCAAAAAAAGTCACAAAATTAGATTTTTTTATTTATATTTATTTAAGGAAAAGACCATCTAAATAAAATGTGATATTCTCTTCACCTGAGAGAAAAACTCCACACATTTGGGCAATTGATTGGAACATTGATTATGAGTTCATAGTTAACACCTCAATCTTAAACCATGAACAGAGGGGCCCCTGTGTCATTTGTCACAGTTGTTCCGAAAGGGAGTAACTTGAACAAGAGGTAGACTTATAATTGGCAGGTCAAATCAATCTCGCTTTATGGAGACTATGTCGTACCCTCTAAACCAGGGGTGTCAAACTCAAATTCACAGTGGGCCAAAATTAAAAACTGGGACGAAGTCACGGGCCAAACTCAAATAAAAAGATTTACTGCAATTGTGCATGTTTTCCCTTCTCTCCAGATATGTAATGTTAAACCTTTTCATATGGAAACAAACTTTAGTTTTGCATAAACAATGAATCTGGGACAACCAAAGTTTAATATTATAAACACATGAGAAATTACATTTGAAATAAAACACACATCAATGGTATTCGTTTCTTATTATGTCTCTCTCTCTCTCTATCTCTCTCTATCTGTAGCCTTTTAAATTCCTTTTTAATGTAAATCTTTTTTCACAGGCCAACAACAAAACAACCAAAATAATAATAATTTCCTTTAATTTAAAAAATAAATCTTTCAACTATTAACAGTCCATGCCTTGGAGTGGAAATAGTGCATAAAGACAACATTTATTCAAGCTCAGTTTTTACACTCTGATTTACTCTGATGCACATTGGTTCAAACCAGATACCTGGCATCTTTTCTTAGATGCAAGTGTCTTCTTAGATGCAATGTCTGGGTTTAGGCTCTGAGCTAAGGAAATACTCAGGATTGAGTGAAGGTGTTCATCAGTGATACTCCTGAGTGGGGTTTTGTTCATCTTCATTAAAGAGCTGCTGCCGAACATAGAGAACGTTTGAGCAGCTTGGGCACGGAGTTGGAGCAGTGTGTCGGGGAGGAAACATGGAAACTGTGCGGCACCCACAGAGTCGTACTTTGACTTGAGCGTGTCTCTACACTGGAGTTCAATCAGCTCCACAAACGGATTACTGAGCAGTTCAAATCTGCATTTCTGGGCTTCAAAGTCGGTAAATCGCAGGATAAATTCAGCTCTGAGTACGCAGAGTTTTTCAGCGGTTTCGACTGACGCGCATCCTAACCATTATTTTTATTGAATAGTTGGGAGAATGTTGTTTTGTTTCACTGTGCACTGCTCTGTATATGGTTGAAATGACAATAAAGTAGTGTTTATGTTATAATATATAATATTCTATATTATATAACAATTTAATTTTTTTTTTTATGATTTACATTTTTTGTATACAGTCAACCCCCGATAATCCGCGGCTCGGAAAATTTGCGGATTCTCATTTGGAACCTAACTAACAGCAAGTTGTGGATTATCTAAAAATGTGCAGGAATCTGCAGCGGGACCGAATGTTCAGGAAATTTGTGTTTTCACTAACAAATTTCATAAAAATTTTTTTAAACACTATTGTATTAAAGTGGCATAATGTCTAGATGAATTCACTTAGGTGCCATAAAGGCTGTGGGGGTGCATCCAGAATTCGTGGATTTTCTGAACCTGGAGGTTCTTAGAACATGACCCCTAGTGTTTCGGGGAACCACTGTACCACAATACCGGTGTACGTTGCTTTAAGAACGTTCAAAATACGGTGCGGCACGACACTATTTTTGAGGGGTCCCTTTTCACTGTTGCACTGGTTAGTGCATGTGTTACTAAGTAAAGTCTAGAAGAATAGACATTGAGAGTAGAGACCTGCACTCCCGTGGGACCCGACGCAAATGAGTGCAGCGTGGGACAATATTTGATGGGTGAATGCGGGTGCAGGTGGTAAAGTACTCGTGTGTGTGGGTTGTGGGAGAATAAAAATGTGGGAGGTGGCAGCTCAGTAAGTAAAGCAATGGCCTCTGGATCAGATGGTAACAAGTTAAAATCTCAGCACCACCAAGCTACCACTGTTGGGCCCTTAGCCGTCGACTTCTCCAGTTGTAAGTCGCTCTGGATAAGGGTGTCTGCCAAATACAATAAATGTACCATAAATGTAAAAAAACAAACAAAAAAATGGTTCTGTGCTTTGAAGGCAATTGTCATGCATTCTAATTCCTTCAGCTTATTAGAATCACGAGTGCCACCTCTTTGTAAACAGCATCATTTTGTGGGGCCTTGCAAACCTTTAATACTAGTGTGAATTTTTCTACAATATTCGCTCATCATGGTGGTAAAATAGGGCATTCTAAGTCAATCTAATGCAGTATTTTGTCTCTCAATCAGTAGAATATGTGACTACACGGTCATGCATGAAAAAAATACTCTCCAATTACTGTGAACCCGGTATAAACTTGGAAAATACTGTGATATAAATTTTTAGTCATACTGCTTAGCACTACAATAAAGCCACGTTGACACACCCCCATGGGTGTTGATAAGCAACTGCCTCTATTTGCTAGCGCATAAAAACAGAGGATTCGGTAAAATATTGTCAAGAATTTGTTGTATTATGTAGCACCAGGGTCCTGGAGAAACGCTGTCTCATTTCACTGTGAAATGGCAATAAAAGATACTTGACATGACTTGAATTTACAATCATGCTCTATATGGGGGTAATCAATGAGTCCCATAGTAACTGGGTCTCATTGAATGCCCAATTACTCCAAGAGCTGAAGCCAATGGTTAGTTCCAGTTCTGTAATGACTAGAAAACTGGATTTGTTAAGAAAAGGTACGAACAGAAACCTATCTCCGAAGAAAAATCTACTCTGTACTCAATTCATGACTCCTCCTTTTGGGTTTTGCATGTCACAAAAAGATGCCCAGGTTAGAAATATAATGAATTTCCTGGGTAAACAACTGCACATTTTTGACCATAGTACAGATTTAGAAGGGAATTAATAATAATAATCTCAATTTTGAATCTTTTTTAAGTCTGGTTCCTCTCATTGCTTCTCAGAGTCTTCCTTGCCACTGCTTTCAATCTCGCCAACAGTTTTTTTTCCCAGCCTAATCATGGTCACCTTTTTTGGAACTGACACCTTTGTGGACTACATATCAGGAAGTCCAATGAACTATGGACTATGCGAATGAAGATACTAAATAAAAATTCAACATTTGAAATCAACCACAGACCTTTATCTCTTATATTTCTAATGAAATAAGGAAAAAGGTATATACCTGTCCATTAACCTGCATATTAACTGGTAAATAACCTCTATACCATGTACATGTAGTAAAATTTACATTAAAGATGGTTGCATAGTATATACATAGTAAGTATATATATATATATATATATATTATATATATATATATATATATATATATATATATCTCACCGAAATGAAAATTCTTGGCAGAAACCGAAAAAGAGGAAAGCAAGGCCGAAAACCGAAACACCGAAAGAAATTATGCCAATTATTATTACCATTGCATTTATGGCTATATATATATATATATATATATATATATATATATATATATATATATATATATATATATATATATACACACATACACACATATATACAGTATGTACACACACACACACACACACACACACACACACACACACACACACACACACTATAATATACAGATTTGTATTTGTTTGCTAAGAACAAACATTTCCTGCTATAAAATGCTGGTACCACGCAGAGATACTTGGCAAAAAAATAATAGACTGTGGCTGGCAGGACTTCAATGACTGATCAAAGAATTAATTTTCAAAGAATAATCCAAAATGCAATCTATGTCTGGCCATTGAAAGTCATTTTCTGGTGTTATTTATAGCCAGAGTTAAAAGACAAGAAGAGAAAGCCAGCTACTTCCCTTCTCCTCCCCTTTCCCACTTTCTAGCTCCTTCTTTCAGTCAACGTTTTCTTTCTTCTATTCCTCATATTTGTTTCTCCCAAATTAGATTAGGGATATTTATGAATGAAATCTCTTATGATTACCAAGTTAAATTCCATGCCATATGTTATCAACCTAAAGTAGTCACACATGTACAGTACCCTAACATATTACTAACAATAGTAACAGATAGGGCTGGAATTTATTTTGACATTTAAAAATTATTTTATTTTTTCTTAAATCAGGGCATTGCAATTTTAAATAAAAATGTTGAAATGTATCCAATCAGATACATTAGCAGTTCACCAATGACAGAATAATTAAGAGACAATAGTGATGTCGACCACATGATGGTGTGCCTGATTAACTGCTCACATGTGAGCATTCTGAAGGAAGAAATGTAATGTTGAAATAGCGTCTAATATCACAGATAGCTCTTTAGGTCAGGATAACCTTGTGCCAAAGAAAGAGACAGTGTTAATGTTTCCTCTGTGGTTTGAAAATGGCTAGGATTTGAGAGATCAGACTTTGAACAAACTTTTGTCTGATGCAAAATATGAATAAAAGTCTGTTGCAACTGGTAGAGGCAGCAACACTAATTTATTCCAGCCTTTCCTGACAAAGAGACCAAGCTCAATTGGAGGAATGCTCAAAGGTAAGAAACAAAAACAAGCCAAAAGGTCCACCTAAAATTGCATAATTCATTAGCATTATTATTGTCTAATGCCCCGATGGCTAAAAATTACCAATGCTGTGGCGTTTTATGTTGCTAAGGACATGGTTCCCATACACACCATCACAAAAAGCAAGGGTTCATAAAAATGCTACACACTGTTGTTGCCAAGCCACAAATATTTTAATGTAAGTCGCTATTCCCCCGAATGTATATTAAAACGTAAAAAAAGTAGCGGAGAAGCTGAGAAGGCATCATTTTTCTACCACAACTGACCTGTGGAATAGTCATACTCTTCAGCCTTACTACATCAAAGCCCATTATGTGAATGAAGAATGAACACTGAATAGCTTTTGCCCTCAGATGTGTTATTTTCCTGACGATTATTTCCTGCGGAAATAATGAATGACTGGACCTTTATTGCTTTCAACACAGTCGTAAGTATGATTAATAATGCAAACAATTAAATCGCAGTTATTAGTTATATTTTTATTTAATGAATACCTTAAATTATGATTATTATGCTTTATTTATTTGCTTTCGTAATAATAGTGCCAATCACTTAAAAATGTTGTGTCTATTTCAGTGTCAGCTTGTGTGTTTGTGTTATCAAAATATATGTAGGAAAAGGCTCTTTTGTCCAAAAAATATATATAAATTAATAATGCTGATTAGCAATAAAAGGACAGTTATCCACATTTTCTGTTTGACCAACTATTAATTAAAAAAATATAGATTTAATAAATACAGAAAATAAATATAATAAAGAGAAGGTTACTTCAGTAATGTTGTTGTAGTTATGTTTTAAGTTACACACACAAAAATCACAGCCCTAGTAACAGATAACATTTAACATGAATTTTAAAAAAAAGCTAAATTTCTGCTATCTGTGCTGTTGTGACAGAACTTTAGCTTACAAGCTAATGTTCAAGTTATTATTCTGTCAGTTTTGGGCCAATGTCATTCTACTCCAAAGATGTTCTGTGTAAGATTTCAGCAAACAAAATGACATCTCTATTCAGTTGGACATAAAACACAGTGGCCTCAACATGTAGACTTATAGGATCCACTTTACTTGACTGGAGTGCCTTGGAGTTTTCTCTCTGACCAAGATTCCACGCCTCAACCAGAGAGTAATTAGGATACAAACCCAGAAAAGATAGTCCCAGAAAAAAAAAGTATTCATCTGCTGACACACCACAAAGATCAGCAGATCCACTCAGAACTTTTCATGTCACACCAAAAAAAAAAATATTTTATTATGCTGTATGTTTTATGATTCATCACTTAAATTAGTAATAATTAATGGCTTGTAATAATAAGTGCCATGTTGGGTTTGCATATGATCCCCTAATAATTTCCTGAAAGTAGAAAGGCAGAAAACATAAGTAAACATTTTATTTTAATTGTAACATCTAATCAATAAAATCAATAACAAAATTCACTGTCAACAAATGCCGTTATCGATTAGTTGGGCTACTCAAGTTTCAGTTTAGCGTGATGGCAAGAGAACACAGCCACTTGCGAAAATGGTGGAGAGTACAGGACAACCGGCAGCAGGAAAACATGCGTCTCAACTTATCCAAGGCATAAAAACATTTTATATTTAACACAACAAACTGTACGTGGAAGTTATGCAAAGCAGAGCTTGTGTGGTATGAAAGAATGACAGGGATGCACGAGTATGGGAAAAGAAAACACACTGGTATCACGGATGAAGGTGAAACATTATCATGTTAAGCAAAAACTGTACATCCTCATCATGTGAAAATGGTATAGTTTAATGTAGTGCTATTGTGTAAACCGTTTGTAACTTCGGGACAGTCGCACTGGATCTGTTCTGTCATGACTCGCGAGCATCAGGTTGCGCAATCAGCTCACTCGCAACATGATGATTCAATTAAAACTATGCGAACATACTAAATCTAAAAGCAGCAAATAACAGCAGAAGTAAATTATAAAATTTTTGGTCACTGTTGTGGTTTTCAGGAAATGCTTATGCATTTGTACACGGATTCATTTTTAATGAAGCCTGTTACTTTGCTGCGTTTCTCTATTCCATTCTCTTTTAATAGCATTTGTCTACTACAACAGTAACTTCTGTTTTCAAACATGATTTAATGCGGCTTTACTACTTTCAAATGCTTGTTTTTAATGTTTGTATATTTAATTTATGCATATATCATTTCATTATACAAAATTTAGTTTAAAAAAGATTTTTTTTATTGCCAAAACAACGCATTATATTTTATATTGATTTTTAAGCATGTTTGTCAACTTACAATGCAAAATACAATACAAATGTTGATTTACACAAATTGCTTCACCTTGCAAACTCAAACGCCCTCCCCCTTTTTTTTTTTTACAGAAAGAAACAATGTCTGCATGAGTGAATACACTCCTCAACAAGCAGCCACTGTAAGCTTTATGTTAAAATTAAAGATAGTTAAACTCATTATGTGACTTTTGCTTTTTAAAGTAAACTTGTATACATAAATACCATAAATTAGGGTTTTACAAAGTTATAAAAAAAAAAATAATAAATACATAAAAATTGATCCGATTTATAAATTCATCAAAAATAATCGTCTGATTAATTGATTATCAAAATAATCGTTAGTTGCAGCCTTTCACACAACATTCGGCTTGGTGTTTCCCAGACTTTAAGTTCTTATCATTCATTCTTAATCTAGTCTTATATATTTCATTGGTTAAATGTGATGCATTTGGAGCTAAATAGACCTGAGGGAGCCGCTCAACCAAGGGACTCCCTCCTGATGCAAACATGCCTCTAGAATCTAAACTGGTGTATTCTATATAAAATTTGAAATTCCCTCTAGAAACTGAATGCTGACCCCTGTCCACCACCGAAAGCATGACAACTATGTGCATGTGAGTATCATAACTGGACCACGGAGCAATGGAAGAAAGTGGCCTAGTCTGATGAATCACGCTTTCTTTTACATCATGTAAATGGCCGGGTGTGTGTGCGCTGCTTACCTGGGGAACACATGGCACCCGGATGCACTATTAGTGAAAAGGCAAGCTGGCAGAGGCAATGTAATGCTTTGGGCAATGTTCTACTAGAAAACATTGTGTTCTGCCATCCATGTCAATGTTACTGGCAAAAAAATGTCAGAAATGATTTGAGGAACACAAGTTTGTGGTGTTAACTTGGAAACCAGATTTCCCAGATAAATACAATCAAGCATTTGTGGGATGTGTTGGACAAACAGGTCCGATCCAATGGAGGACCCAATTTGCAATTTACAGGACTTAAAGGATCTGCTGCTAAGATTTTGTTGCCAGATACCACAGCAAACCTTCAGAAGTGTAGTGGAGTCTATGCCTTGATAGGTCAGAGCTGTTTAGGCAGCAAAAGGTGGACCAACACAATATTAGGGAGGTCATAATGCCATGCCTGATTGGTGTAGTGTAATGTGCTAAACATGATATATTTTCATTTCATATCTCATAAGTTTCACATATGCAGTACTGTGCAGAAGTTTTAACCATAACCGTATAGTAAGAATGCCTCAAAAATTATTGAAATTATAATTTTTGAGTGTTATTCTTTTTTCTCATTAAAAAAAAAAGTAAAGGAACAGAAAAGAAATCCAAATAAAATTTTCATAATTTGTGTGAATACCCTGTCCCTGCAAAAAGAGCATAACTCTTACTATATGCACTTGTTTTGAAGGAACACAGCAGGTAGATAGTTCCAAACATCTTGGAGAACTAACAGCAGATCTACTATGGATGTAAGATGCCTCAAATCCTTCTGTCTCTTTATGTAATCCCAGACAGATTCAATGATGTTTGGATCAGGCTCTGTGGGGGCTAAACCATAAATTCCAAGAATTCTTGTTCATCTCTCAATGATATTGGCTGCATGTTTGGGGCTGTTGCAGAATAAATTTAGGGCCAATCTGATGCCTCTCAGCATTCAGGACATTAATCCTGACCAAATCTACAACTTCTATATAAATGCAGACCCAAACATCCCCAAACTTTAATCATGCTTCATGATTTTTTTGCCTGTAGACACTCATTATTTATACTGCTTTCTATCCCTTTGGCAAACAACTTGCCTCCTGCTACAGCCAGATATTAAAAGAATTGACTCATCATTCCAGTGCATCTGCTGGAATTTGTTTGCACCCCAGTTCTGATGTTTTAATCAAATCAAATCACATTTTATTTGTCACATACACATACATACAGGGTACGACATGCAGTGAAATGCTTTTTGCGACAGTCCCGCATTAGGGAATAAAATGGGGTGAAAAAAGAGAATGCATAGAATTTTATTGCATAGTTGAGTTTTTGGTGGCAATTCTTCCATGAACACAACTTCTAACCAGACTTCTCTGGAGAAGTTTCTGCCAGTCATTCACTGATTGCACTGCTAGACATCTGATGTCAAAAGAAACATTCAGATCATTACGTTGTTGCTTTTAAAATATGCCTTAGTCATAATATATACTCATACAGTAGATCTACAGTAGATAATGCATCTAAGGGAGTTTTTCCTTGCCACAGTTGCCACGGCTTGCTTATCAGGGATAAATGCACACCATTCACCTTGACTGTTGATTTCTGTAAAGCTGCTTTGAGACAATGTCTGTTGTGAAAAGCGCTATGGAAATAAGAACAATAATTTGAAGAAAAATCTAGCGCTATGGAATACAATAAAATTCTCATCTAAAAACAGGCCATTTGATCGTTTAAATGTAAATGTGACCAGTTAAATTGATAGTATTTCAAACAGCATGGAAGAAGAGGCTCTTAAGCTATAGTAGAACCAAGATAACATCCACACCATTAATATGTGATCATTTCATAATTTTTTAAATTACATAATTATTTATTATTACCGTAAATTCCGGACTATAAAGCGCAAATATAAGCCGCACCCACTGAATTTGACGAAGATTTTAATTTTGGACATAAATAAGCCGCACCTGCCTATAAGCCGTCCACACTGAAACTAATTAACTTTACACAGGCTTTAACGAAAGACAGTGTCTGCTACACGGTTAAGCGGGTGAAATATGTTGTGGCCGCAGCTTTTTTCCGGTATTACTGCATGTGTGCAAGACCGAAGAATATGTCCTTATTATTTTCTGACGCTCATTTCTAAGTTTCCTTGACTAATCCGTAACGCTGTTGCCAAGTAAAATAATAAAAGCACGAGTTTTGGAAACCTGTCTGTGCTTATATGATTTCTGTTGCAACTGGAGTTAGCAAGCTCTCCCAATGACCCTGATACAACACGTTACAACGGCTTATATCCAAACAGTAGCCTACAAGGAAAGTCATTGTTCACTGTCTTCCTCCTTCCTTTCACAACTATTTCTCTCGGGAGTTTTTCTTTTGGCATCGTCGTGCGTTTAAAATTCACCATCGGTGAAGCTTTACTCCCGATGCCGTGCAGCTCAGAACACAGGTGAAGTGTGTTTTTTCATGCCCAGTTGTTTTCAGCGTGACGAATGATTCTCCTTTCCCGTTGACAGTCCGAGTGAGCGGCAGGTCAAACATCAGAGGAACCTCATCCATATTTATGATGTGGTGTGGCCCGATTCAGTGGGAGCGCATCTGATTTAATATAAAGAGTTTCATTGGTTCACCTGAACCTGTTCGGCAATTTCATTGGTCTAATGTTAAGGGGCTCCGTTTTTTGGCTTGATTCTTGTGAAACCGGGAAAAACCCAGGAAAAATCCATAAATTAGCCGCTTCGTTGTTTAAGCCGCGAGGTTCAAATCGTGGGAAAAAAGTAGCGGCTTATAGTCCAGAAAATACGGTAATAATTCACTTAAAATATGATTTAATTAATTTCATTATTAATTATAATTAACAATAACAATTAAATAACTGAAAATATTAGGCAAAAATCCAGACATCCACAAGTCTAGCAATTACAGTTGGGTTTAACTTTTTTTTTTTTTTTTTTACTGCTATTTCCTCATCAAAATCATCACCTTTTGTACACGATCCTTTACCTACATGTTTCGTTAAACAGATAATTCCAGAAGCAATTAAATCTCTTATAAAATAATTAATGTTTTCCTTAACACTGTTTATGTAAAAAATGTATAAGTTATCAACCCTAATTGAAAGACCTGACCTCGATATCCTACGATAACTGTCCAAATATCCTAGAAAATCCTAGAAAAGTATTTAGAAAAGTTTGTAACTCAGCAGTCATGCTCATACATCATAGAAATAAAATTCATGAAATGTATTGCCTCATCATTGCACATAGTCTGCTCGGTTAAAATGTGCAAATAACCTGCTACAGGCCTCTGATCTGGATTGGGTTTCCTGCCCTAATCTTTGATAGACTAGAGCATGTACAACAACAATTGTTGAAGTTAAGGAAACGTCCTCCTCCCAGCTGAGATTTATATACATATATACACATGACCATACTCCAAAATCTAATGAAACATTTTCCCTGAAGAATGGAGGTTATTAAGAGAGCAAATGGGAACTAAAAGTGGAATGGTATGTTAAAAAAAGCACATATGAATCTTATAATCAGGTGTCCACAAACTTAATTTGTTTACATACTTCTAGTTTGGATTAATCAATTCAAAAAAAAAATATATTTTTTTTTATTTGTATATCACTTTAAACAATGGACAATGTCTTAAAGCAGCTTTAGAGAGATAAGTCACCTGGAGCCTGACTGAGCCACTGCATGCAAAAGCATCTCTGCATCCCACCTACTTCTAAACCCATTTACTAGCACAACGAGTACAAATATAAATGGTCATTTGTGTAAATCAGCATTTGTATTGTATTTTGCAGATGGCAAGTTGACAACCCCGCTTACAAACACTATATAAATATAATACATTGTTTTGACAATTTTTGTTCAAAAACACATTTTGCTTAGTTGTAAAGATATAAGCATCTACAATATATAATTTTGTATATTAATCAAATGATATACAGTGGGTACAGAAAGTATTCAGACCCCTTTAAATTTTTCACTTTTTGTTATATTGCAGCCATTTGCTAAAATCATTTAAGTTCATTTTTCTTCCTCATTAATGTACACATAGCACCCCATATTGACAGAAAAACACTGAATTGTTGACATTGTTGCAGATTTATTAAAAAAGAAAAACTGAAATATCACATGGTCCTAAGTATTCAGACCCTTTGCTCAGTATTCAGTAGAAGCACCCTTTTGATCTAATACAGCCATGAGTCTTTTTGGGAAAGATGAAACAAGTTTTTCACACCTGGATTTGCGGATCCTCTGCCATTCCTCCTTGCAGATCCTCTCCAGTTCTGGCAGGTTGGATGGTAAATGTTGGTGGACAGCCATTTTTTAGGTCTCTTCAGAGATGCTCAGTTGGGTTTAAGTCAGGGCTCTGGCTGGGCCATTCAAGAACAGTCACAGAGTTGTTTTGAAGCCACTTCTTCGTTGTTTTAGCTGTGTGTTTAGGGTCATTGTCTTGTTGGAAGGTAAACCTTCGGCCCAGTCTGAGTTCCAGAGCACTCTGGAGAAGGTTTTCATCCAGGATATCCCTGTACTTGGCCGCATTCATCTTTCCCTCGATTGCAACCAGTCGTCCTGTCCCTGCAGCTGAAAAACACCCCCACAGCATGATGCTGCCACCACCATGCTTCACTGTTGGGACTGTATTGGACAGGTGATGAGCAGTGCCTGGTTTTCTCCACACATACCGCTTAGAATTAAGGCCAAAAAGTTCTATCTTGGTCTCATCCGACCAGAAAATCTTATTTCTCACCATCTTGGAGTCCTTCAGGTGTTTTTTAGCAAACTCCATGCAGGCTTTCATGTGTCTTGCACTGAGGAGAGGCTTCCGGAGGGCCACTCTGCCATAAAGCTGAGCCGTCTGATGGTTGACTTTCTACAACTTTCTCCCATCTCTGGAGCTCAGCCACAGTGATCTTTGGGTTCTTCTTTACCTCTCTCACCAAGGCTCCTCTCCCCCTATAGCTCAGTTTGGCTGGTTGGCCAGCTCTAGGAAGGGTTCTGGTGGTCCCAAACATCTTCCATTTGAGGATTATGGAGGCCACTTGTGCTCTTCGGAACCTGAGCTCTCCAGGCAGTTCCTTTGACCTCATGATTCTCATTTGCTCTAACATGCATTGTGATCTGTAAGGTCTCATATAGACAGGTGTGTGGCTTTCCTAATCAAGTCCAATCATTATAATCAAACACAGCTGGACTCAAATGAAGGTGTAGAACAGACATGGGCAAACTACAGCCCACGGGCAACACACAGTTGGGTTTATTAATTCATTATTAACGGGTAAACATTGTTCAATTTACCTTTCCCTTGTAATGCCCACGTTTCCCCTAAAGATGTCGTACTTCAGCTCAATTGACGTTGTTCGCATGCAATACTCTCTTCTTCTCTTAAGAGAGCTTAATCTGATACTCTATGAAAACTCCGACAGTTTCTGACAAACACCTCGGATCTATCCTGAGAATTGCCACAACAAAACTCCAGACTTTGATGAACTGGCAAAATAGGCAGTTCAACAACACTGTTCCTACTGAAACTGAACTTGAGATTTCTGCTGTGTTTATTGATGTACTGGCAAAAACAAATTGTTGATCTTTTGGCACTTGATGAAACTGAATTTGCCAAATCTCTAATGTTATATTATATATATATATATATATATATATATATATATATATATATATATATATATATATATTTATATACAGTGAGGAGAATAAGTATTTGAACACCCTGCTATTTTGCAAGTTCTCCCACTTAGAAATCTGGTCTGAAATTGTCATCGTAGATTAGATTAGATTAGATTAGATTCAACTTTATTGTCATTACACATGTACAAGTACAATGCAACGAAATGCAGGTGCATGTCCACTGTGAGAAACATAATCTGAAGAAAAAAAAAAATTCAGAAATCACAATATATGATTTTTAAAATATTTATTTGTATGATACAGCTGCAAATAAGTATTTGAACACCTGTCTATCAGCTAGAATTCTGACCCTCAAAGACCTGTTAGTCTGCCTTTAAACTGTCCACCTCCACTACATTTATTATCCTGAATTAGATGCACCTGTTTGAGGTTGTTAGCTGCATAAAGACACCTGTCCACCCCATACAATCAGTAAGAATCCAACTACTAACATGGCCAAGACCAAAGAGCTGTCCAAAGACACTAGAGACAAAATTGTACAACTCCACAAGGCTGGAAAGGGCTACAGGGAAATTGCCAAGCAGCTTGGAGAAAAAAGGTCCACTGTTGGAGCAATCATTAGAAAATGGACACACAACCAGGATAACCAAGGAGTGGCTCTGTAAGAAGCATATCAAGGTTCTGGCGTGGCCTAACCAGTCTCCAGACCTAAACCCAATAGAGAATCTTTGGAGGGAGCTCAAACTCTGTGTTTCTCAGCGACAGGCCAGAAACCTGACTGATCTAGAGAAGATCTGTGTGGAGGAGTGGGCCAAAATCCCTCCTGCAGTGTGTGCAAACCTGGTGAAATACTACAGGAAACGTTTAAGCTCTGTAATTGCAAAAAAAGGCTACTGTACCAAATATTAACATTGACTTTCTCAGGTGTTCAAATACTTATTTGCAGCTGTATCATACAAATAAATAGTTTAAAAATCATACATTGTGATTTCTGGATTTTTTTTTTTTTTTTTAGATTATGTCTCTCACAGTGGACATGCACCTACGATGACAATTTCAGACCCCTCCATGATTTCTAAGTGGGAGAACTTGCAAAATAGCTGGGTGTTCAAATACTTATTTTCCTCACTGTATATATATATATATATATATATATATATATATATATATATATATATATATATATATATATATATATGTGTATATATATGTGTATATATATATGTGTGTGTATATATATATATATATATATATATATATATATATATATATATATATATATATATATATATGTGTGTGTATGTGCATGTATATGTATGTGTGTATATATATATATATATATATATATAATATATATTATATATATATATGTATATATATATACACACACACACATACACATACACATACACACACACACACACACACAACACACACACACAGTACAGACCAAAAGTTTGGACACACCTTCTCATTCAAAGAGTTTTCTTTATTTTCATGACTATGAAAATTGTAGAGTCACACCGAAGGCATCAAAACTATGAATTAACACATGTGGAATTATATACATAACAAAAAAGTGTGAAATAACTGAAAATATGTCATATTGTAGGTTCTTCAAAGTAGCCACCTTTTGCTTAGATTACTGCTTTGCACACTCTTGGCATTCTCTTGATGCCTACTTTGAAGAACCTACAATATGACATATTTTCAGTTCACTTTTTTGTTATGTATATAATTCCACATGTGTTAATTCATAGTTTTGATGCCTTCAGTGTGACTCTACAATTTTCATAGTCATGAAAATAAAGAAAACTCTTTGAATGAGCAGGTGTGTCCAAACTTTTGGTCTGTACTGTATATATATATATATATATATATATAATATATGTATGTATGTATGTATGTATGTATGTATACATGTATGACCCGGCCCCTCTGTCAAATTTTAGAACCCGTTGTGGCCCGTGAGTCAAAAAGTTCCCTGGTGTAGAACCATCTCAAGGATGATCAGAAGAAATGGATAGCACCTGAGTTAAATATATGAGTGTCACAGCAAAGGTTCTGAATACTTAGGACCATGTGATATTTCAGTTTTCTTTTTTAATAAATCTGCAAAAATGTCAACAATTCTGTGTTTTTATGTCAATATGGGGTGCTATCTGTACATTAATGAGGAAAAGAAATTAACTTAAATGATTAACAATGTTGAGGAGTGTGTAAAGGACATTAGACAGTGGATGCTTGATAACTTTCTGCTGCTCAACTCAGATAAGACGGAAGTACTTTTACTAGGACCACATGCAGCTAGAAGTAAACTTTCCGATTACGTAGCATCTCTGGATGGTTTTTAGAACGTAAATGGCGTCAAACAAAATTAACAGTATTTCAAATAGCATGGAAGGAGAGCCTCTTAAATTATAGAAAATCTCTTAGTGCTGCTAGATCAGCATATTTCTCCACCCTCATAGAAAATAACAAGCATAATCCTAGATTTTTATTCAGCATGGTAGCAAAATTAACAGGGAATAAAAGCACTGCACTAACATGCAGACCATCATAGGTAGTAATAATTTCATGAACTTTTTTAATAATAAAATTGAGAACATTAGGCAAGAAATCCAGACGGTTAACACAAATCCAAATCCAAAGTAACCCTGTAGACAGCAGTGTAATTATAACGGACAATCAACTACAAAGCTTCACTCCTATTCATGAGAATGACTTAATTTCATTAATCTCCTCATCAAAACCATCAACCTGCATTCTCGATCCCTTGCCTACAAGTTTCTTTAAACAGATAGCTCCAGAGGTAATTAAACCTGTTTTAAAAATAATTAACTCTTCCATTAGCGCTGGTTATGTACCTAAATTTTTCAAACTGGCAGTTATCCACCCCCTTATTAAGAAACCTGACCTTGACCCATGTCAGTTGTCCAACTACAAACCGATATCAAATCTCCCCTTTATATCCAAAATTTTAGAAAAGGTTGTAGCACAGCAGTTATGCTCACACCTACTTATGAATAACATTTTTGAAATGTATTCAGTCAGGATTTCGGCCTCATCATAGCACAGAGACGGCGCTAGTTAAGGTGGTAAATGACCTGTTATTGGCCTCTGATCAGGGTTTTGTCTCCTTACTTGTTTTGCTCGACCTTAGTGCAGCTTTTGACACCATTGATCACACTATACTGCTTGCTAGACTTGAGAACGTTGTAGGAATAAAGGGAACAGCTCTCTCTTGGCTCAGGTCTTATTTGACTAAACGCTATCAGTTTGTGGATGTAAATGGTGAGTTCTCCACACTCTATGAGGTAAAGTTTGGTGTTCCTCAAGGATCTGTCTTAGGCCCACTGCTTTTCTCTGTATATATGCTGCCTCTTGGTGAAATCATTCATAAACATGGGATTCGCTTCCATTGCTATGCTGATGACACACAGCTGTATATTTCAGCAAAGCCAGATGAGAGAGATCAGCTAAACAGTGTTGAGAAGTGTGTAAAGGACATTAGACAATGGATGCTTAATAACTTTCTTCTGCTCAACTCAGATAAGACGGAAGTACTTTTACTAGGACCACATGCAGCTAGAAGTAAACTTTCCGATTACGTAGCATCTCTAGATGGTGTTTCTGTTTCAGCATGAACGGCGGTCAAAGACCTTGGTGTGATTATTGACCCGAGTCTTTCCTTTGAGTCTCACGTGAATAATATTACCAGGATCGCCTTCTTTCACCTTAGAAATATTGCTAAAATTAGAAATACTTGTAACTATTATATAATTGTTACTTCTAGATTAGACTACTGTAACGCTTTACTGTCTGGGTGTGCGAGTAAATGCATAAATAAGCTTCAGTTAGTCCAGAATGCAGCAGCAAGGGTCCTCACTAGATCTAGGAAATACGACCACATCACCCCTGTTTTAATCAGTCTACACTGGCTCCCAATCAAATCTCGCATTGATTATAAAATACTACTACTGACGTATAAAGCACTTAACGGTCTCGCACCGCAGTATCTGAGTGAACTTCTGTACCAGTATGACCCTCCACGCCTACTTAGATCAAAAGGTGCTGGCTGTCTGTTGGTTCCTCAAATAATGAGGACTACAGCAGGGGACAGATCTTTCCCTGATAAAGCCCCACATTTATGAAACAGCCTTCCAACCAGTGTTCGGGACTCAGACACAGTCTCAGTGTTCAAGTCGAGGTTGAAAACTTATTTATTTAGTCAAGCCTTTTATCAGTAGATTTTTCTTAGGTAAAGGCTCAGATCTGGAGGGAGCATGGATATAGAGTGTTTGGTGAACTGGTATATTTGTATGCTGTCGTCCCCTCACATTCACACGTTCACTCAGGTTTGTTGACGGTGGTGTGGTGGGTCGTCTCTTATCCCAGAGATCCCTCATGTCTGTGTTACCTTCCGATTCTCCCTTTTAGTTATGCTGCCATAGCGAGTCTTGCCGGAGTCCAAACTGCACAGTGACATTAACTTTCATACACCAATAGGGACACTTAATAATCCATATATCTCTCTCTCTCTCTCTGTCGAGTTAAACATGCTCCTGAGGTTCCAGTGACCACTGTTCCTGCCCCTCTCCCCTCCGTGGATCTTCACACTTCTGTGCAGCTTGGGACGGTATCTCATCGACACCTTGGGTGGTTCAATGTAATTCCGGAGTAGAACGAGTGCTTTTGAGGACGGATTGGACTGTAGTTGGTGTCGGCGGTCTGCTGCACTGACTCGGGAGTGCAGTTTGCTTCTTCACTGTACCCCGCAACATTGTATATCTGCTTCAAATGGACATTTGGTGCAACCAAGATGAGGATGGGTTCCCTCTTGAGTCTGGTTCCTCTCAAGGTTTCTTCCTTATGCTATCTCGGGGAGTTTTTCCTTGCCACAGTTGCTCATCAGGGACAAACATACTTACAAAGAACATATTTACGTTTAATCACCACATTATCTGTGTAAAGCTGCTTTGAGACAATGTTCATTGTTAAAAGCGCTATACAAATAAAAATGAATTGAATTGAATTGTTTCTGTTTCAGCGTGTACGGCCGTCAAATACCTTGGTGTGATTATTGACCCTAGCCTTTCCTTTGAGTCTCACGTGAATAATATCACCAGGATCGACTACTGTAACGCTTTACTGTCTGGGTGTGCGAGTAAGTGCATTAATAAGCTTCAGTTAGTTCAGAATGCAGCAGCAAGGGTCCTCACTAGATCTAGGAAATATGACCACATCACTCCTGTTTTAATCAGTCTACACTGGTTTCCAATCAAATCTTGCATTGATTATAAAATACTACTACTGACATATGAAGCACTTAACGGTCTCTGTGAACTTCTGTACCAGTATGATCCTCCATGTACCAGTATGATCCTCCATGCCTACTTAGATCAAAAGGTGCAGGCTGTCTGTTGGTTCCTCAAATAATGAAGACTACAGCAGGGGGCAGATCTTTCTCTTATAAAGCCCCACAGTTATGAAACAGCCTTCCAATCAGTGTTCGGGACTCAGACACAGTCTCAGTGTTCAAGTCGAGGTTGAAAATGTATTTATTTAGTCATGCCTTTAAACAGTAGATTTTTTCTCAGGTAAAGGCTCAGATCTGGAGGGATCATGGATATAGAGTGTTTGGTGAACTCGGATATTTGTTTGCTGTCCACTTTTACACATTCACTCAGGTTTGTTGACGGTGGTGTGGTGGGTCGTCTCTTATCCCAGAGATCCCTCATATCTGTGTTACCTTCTGCTTCTCCCTTTTAGTTACGCTGCCATTACAGTTTGGACTCTTGTCCAAACTGCACAGTGACATTAACTTTCATACAACAATAAAGGCACTTAATAATCCATATCCTTCTCTTCCTGTTAACCCCCCCCGCCCCTCTCTCTCTCGTTAAACATGCTCCTGAGGTTCCAGTGACCGCTGTTCCTGCCCCTCTCCCCTCCGTGGATCTTCTCACTTCGTCCAGGCCTGCCTCTGGATAGTGTTTTTTTCGACTGGAGGCCAATGTGCAGCTTGGGACGGTTTCTCATCAATGCCTTGGGTGGTTTCATGATATTCCGGAGTAAGAACGGGCGCTTTGAGGATGGATTGGACTCTAGTTAAGGTCAACAGTCTGCTACATTGACTCAGGACTACTTTTCGCTTTTGATCATCATCACTGTAACATCGCAACATCGTATATCTGCTATAAATGGACAGTCGGTGCAACACAGATGAGGATGGGTTCCCCTCAAGGTTTCTTCCTTATGCCATCTCGGGGAGTTTTTCCTTGCCACAGTCGCCACCGGCTTGTTTATCAGGGACAAACTTACTTCTAAAGAACATATTCACCTTTAATCACCACATTATCTGTGTAAAGCTGCTTTAAGACAATGTCCATTGTTAAAAGCGCTATACAAATAAAAATTAAGTGAATTGAAATTTAGCAAATGGCTGCAATATAACAAAGAGTGAAAATTTTAAGGGGGTCTGAATACTTTCCGTACCCACTGTATGCATAAATAACTAAAAAAAGGGAGAATGGAACGGAGAAATGCAGCAAGCTAACAGGCTTGATTAAAAAAAGAAAATAACATGCATTGGTGTACAAATGCATAAGCATTCCCCGAAAACCACAACAGTGACTAAATATGTAATTATTTGCAGCTTTTAGATTTAGTGTTTGTTTGCACCGTTTTAATTGAATCCATCACTGTGTCGCGAGCGAGCTGATGCGCAACCTGATGCTCGCACAGAACAGATCCAGTGCGACTTTCCTGAAGTTACAAACAGTTTACAAAATAGCACCACATCAAACTATACCATTTTCACATTAATAGGATTATACAGTTTTTACTTACCATGCTCATGTTTCACCTTCATCCATGATACCAGTATGTTTTCTTTTTGTGTGCTCGTGCATCACTGTCTTACTTCCATACCACACAAGATCCTGCTTTGCATAACTTCCATGTACAGTTTTCTTTGTTGTGTTTAATATAAAATGCTCCAATGCCTTGAGGTTAACGTAAAATGCTCCCATGCCTTGGTTGACTTGGGACGCACACTTGTTCCTGCTGCCGGTTGACACTGTACTGTCCGCCATTTTCAGTTATCTTACCGTCAAGCTAAACTGAAACTTGAGCAGCCCAACTAATCGATAACAGCATTCGTTGACAACAAATTTCATTATTGATTATGAACAATTTTATTGATTAGTTGTTGCAGCTCTACCACTTAATGATCAGTGACATAAATGTCGAAATACTATCATATATACATGCACATTTATATGCTGGCACATTTGGGTGTCACCAGCAAACTTGTATATGGTTCTGGTGGTTTTTCATAAATTTAAAAGTGGGCCAGAGATCCTTAATTGTGGATGGCACAATGATGTCATTCTTAGGGTAGGTCTCCCGTTTGGGCTTCCATCCCTCACAGTAGAAACAAACAATGCACCCCTGAACTAACGAGCAGTTTCAGGTGTCCCAAGACTCAAATACAAAGGCATTACTGATAATCATAATGATTAGTGTTAATCTTATTTTACTTTAATATTAATTTCTTAATTTGTGTTCGCATAAAATATTTCTTTTTTTATATTCTTTAATTAATGTAATAATAGAAATGACCGTGTTACACAAACTTTTCTCAATGGCACTCTTAATCCCTGGAAATTACGAGTTGAACTCAATAAAGATAGGTTGGGGTTTATGAGGTTTACTTTTTTCTTTTTATGTGTAGTTTCACACACAATCCTAAGCACAACATTAGAGAAAATTTATATTTAAAAAATAAATAAAAAAATAACACTTCCTGCTTCACCATCACCACATCATCTTTCTCTCTTTCTTTAATTTTTCTCATTAATCAGCTGCTCAAAATACTCCCTCCACCTTCTCAACACACTCTACTCACTACTCAACACATTTCCATCTCCATCCTTTATTACTCTAATATACAGCACATCCTTTCCAGCTCGGTCCCTCTGCCTGGCCAATCGGTATAAATCCTTTTCTCCTTCCTTAGTGTCCAACCTCTCATACAGCTCCTCATATACCTTTTCCTTGACTTTCGCCACATCCCTCTTCACCTGCTGCCGCATCTCCTTGTACTCCTGCCTACTTTTCTCATCACTCTGTCTATCCCACTTCTGTTTTGCCAACCTCTTTCTCCTTATGCTTTCCTGCACTCTCTCATTCTACCACCATGTCTCTTTGTCTTCCTTTCTCTATCCAGATGTTACACCAAGTACTTTTCTAGCTGCCTATGTCGGAACTCAGAACCCGTCTCTGAGTAGACACATCACGGGTGGATTCTTTGTTTCAGTTAATTCCCAATGTAGCACTCTTAACTTAATAAAATAAAATGAAATAGACCTCAAAAGCCAATGAAAAATCTTCAATCTTGGATGAGAAAGAGCAAAAACTTCTTTATTCCAAACACGTTCTGATGAGCCCATAGAAGGTGGTCACTTCATCACATCAAAATGATCAAGCGCACACACACTTTGCACACACTCATTCTTATACCCTGGTGTTACATGACACCTTTACTTTTTTTCCTATTTTCTTCATCCTAGCAAAGTCCCCTTCCTGTGATTCCATATTTGTGTTTTCCTGTTCCCCCATCACCCTTATTTACGGCTCTTTTCTCTATGTCACTTAAGAAAAGAATGTGTATACAACTTTCACCCCCTCTGGTACAGCCAGGCACAGCTTCCTCCTGCTCTCAGGTTTTTATGCGTGGACAACCATTTTGCGGCCTACTTTATCTTTTCTACATCTACTCTGTGTAAGTGTTTTGCTTTTATAATGCTATTTGCTATTCCATTTTTATTAAATCAAGCTATATTATTTTACTTAAATTGTCTATTTGTATATGTTTAACTACATTATTCTACGTGGTTATGTTAGTGTCTAAGTCATACTTCATTTATATTATCTGAACTGACTGTGCATAATGTGTTAAGCTTCACAACTATAACGATTGTAAGCTTATTACTTTTGTTGTTACATGCACATATTAATTGTATGTTTTTAGTCATTGTGATCTCTGTTTGTTTCTTTTATTCAACTCCAACTTACAGACGTCCTGGGACATCTCTTAGGAGCATTCTTCACTAACAGCATCGTAAATCTCACCTATTCTCTGCACAATAAACATGCTTAAGCCTTGTTTGTTGTTCTTTCTTGTCTATCCAACACACTCATAACACCAGTCAGACTCTACTCTATTTATTAATATCTGATCGCTATTGTTAATTATACTTGGAGTACATAGACTACATGAGACTGATTAAAACACATAAGCTAAAATAGGTTTTAATCAAGCTGCCTCTATTGTATCTAATAGGTTCTATACTAATTATTAGGTCAATCGGTTGGATGGATATTAGTTGGATTAAAACACACTCGAGATAAGGTTAATTCGAACATTTTTCTCGACACCTCCCTCATCACTCCTGCAGTAGTTTCCCAATCATCCAGCACCTCTTCACCACCACCAAGCCTCTGTCTGACCTCTTTCCTGAATCTCACACTACACTCTTCCTCCTTCAGTTTCCACCATCTCATATATTTATCCATTCCTTTTCTTCTTCACCTCCAAAACCATCTTAAAGACCACCATCCGATGTCTATTTACACTGTCCCCTGCCAACACCTTACAGTCTCCAATCTCCTTCAGGTTGCATCTCCTACACAGAACATAGTCCACGTGTGCACCTTCCTCCACTCTTATACGTCACCCTATGCTCTTCATTCTTTTTAAAATAAGTATTCACCACATTCCTCTCCTTAAGGCCATACCTACCCATCACCTCCTCATCACCTCTGCTCCCTTCACCTACATTTATCATCACTCCTTCAACTTCCAGCTTCATGTTAATCACTCTATCAGAAACTCTCTTCACGTCCACTACACTCTTACTGAACTCTTTTTTTTTTTTTTTTTAGAATCACCACTACATCATTTCTCTTTCCATCCATGATAAAAGATTTTAACCGTCCACAAAGTAATTTGTAAGCATACTACTGCAGGAAGGTAAGATGGGTGCAGGAAGCGGAGCTTTTTGGTGGCTGTGCATCTCTAGGGATGAATCTTAATACTACACCTCCCTCTTACAAAATGCAGAAGCGTGTGGATAAAGGTTCGTAGTAAGGACTGGTGGGAGCCGGCATTGTATTGTGGGAATTTAGTGACCTGGAATAGAAACTAAACTGCTGCATGAGTCGCCAGTCATTCACAAGTTTGCATGGACTGGTAGAGGAATTTATGGCCCCAAAAGAAGAGATCGTCAGAAATCCAATTACCCTAATTATGCATGTCGCAGTTGTTTCATAAAAACTATCAATTCAGTGTTTACAAGAGCACAGTAAAAAAGTTTGTGTATATCTTCTGCACTTTCAATCGGTTTGGGCATTTTTTTTCAGATTGAGGTGTTTATATGAAGTATTTCTATTCATATTTGGATTTTTAAACCAATTACAATGCTCTATGTAAACACACCTAATGTTCCTGGCCTTACTCCCTTTCCACTTGGTCTCCTTAACACACAACATATTTACCTTTCTCCGCTACCTCTCTAGTAATATTGTTTTTTGTTGTACACTGAAAACAATTGCTTTTGAGCTCAAAAGATGAAAATGTGTGAAGAAATCAGAATTATGTGGATCTCTGGTTGGTTTTTACATTTGGTCATTGTCTTGATGCATGGTAAATTACGCATCTAAAATAGTTTGTTTAAAAACTTGTTACCAAGTTACTTTGAGTAATATTTAAGGTCATAGTGTTAATAATATATGAATTTTCACTAGCGAGATCAGCCTTTGTTTAACCCATTACTCATGTTGCTATGCTAGCTATGAGATCAGCACAGCAAGCTAATTTAGACATCAAATGAGTAATATAAGGGGTAAACTTGCAAAGAAGTCCCCACAAAAGGTCTGTTAAAACAGTTGACAGCATATCAGGACAGGATTTTTCTATAAAACTGTCAAAGCTGTCAACACTGTTGGACTGGATTCATAGTTCAAGTACTTCAAGCTCTTTTCTATTTAAAAATGTCTGCATGTTACCTCATCAGTCATGCCTTTTCATGTCAAATAACTCGTATTACATTTTTACCATAACCAAAACATTTGGAGAGTCATCAAAGGCGACTGGAGTACATAAATGTTCACAAAAATGGTTTGGTAAATAATTTGTAAGAGTTTTGGCCAGTGTTCCATGCACTAACATGAGAATGGGTGGGGTAAAACATTTACTGCAGCCAGCCACTAGAGGGCTACGGAGATATTTTGGCTTCATTTTTAAATTCTAGTTTCACCCAAATATAGTCTTTTGTGTAGGTGCGTAAACAGCTGAGAAAAAGAAAACGAGGTCTTTTCTATCTGTATCTCGCTTTCAGAAGAATATACAAAAACCTTCCACTGAAGAGTCAGACCTACATCATCCACAGGGCAAAAATGTCCAAACTAGCTTGACTACAAAGACCAAATATATTCATACTCTATGAATGAATCTGCTCGTGTTTTAAACCGATCGATTCCATATAGAGATAAAAGGCATATCAAGCTGAAATTGCAGCAACAGTGCTAAAAGTAATTGCTGTCAACACCGCCTAGTCATTCTGTACTCTAGAAAGCATTAGCATTTGCTAGCAAACCAGTCTGGAGACACAGTGATAGCGTAGTGTAGCTTCTGCCTCCGACTACAGATAAAGACTGACAAAGAATGTATATCAAATCATACATGTTATATATGTTCGAAAACCAATAAAACGACGTTTCATTTACTAATATATTTCCCTACCAGTTCCAAGGATGATAACGTCGAATTCAGATGGGAGATTATCGGCAGCCATGTTGCGTCTATAACCGTCACGTGACACAACAAAGCGCGCCCCCGTTTGAATGATTAATATTTTGCACGTAACAGAAGCCAGAGAGAAACATTACATTTATGCGGTTTTTAAATTGAAAGTAAGTTTTGACAAATATTTTTCCCCATCAAAAGTCCGATATATAGTAAGTATAGTCTACCAAATAATTATTTACAGCGGAGCATTGTTGCATATACAGTATGCGTCTATGCATAAAATCATTATAAAATATGAGACGTATTCTAATTCAGAACTGTTGTGATGTAATAAACAAAAATATTACTGAAAGTCTTTCTACACATTCTGCTATTACTTTTTTAATTGCTTTTTAGAAAGAGATACATAACTCAAAATAAATATTTTAATACGTTTCTCAACATTTTGCATACACGGGTAATGTGCAAGGGTAGCAATTCTGTAATGTTAAATATTTAAAAAATATATATATTACTTAGAAACCATTTCTCAAAATGTGTATATTTGTCTGTTTGTTGCTCTACACAATATTTTGATTATTTTAACTGTATAACATCACCAAGATCAAACTTGTATATATGTCAGTAGCCAAGAAGGAAAGGTTTGTTGATAAGGTTTAGCTTATTAAATGTGTGGTTTACCCAACATTAGATGTTTTGCCTCAGGGTTTAATATTATTTTGAATGTAGAAATAAAATTTGTCAAATTAACTAATGTTGATCAAAGTGATGTGAAACTCATTATTTACAGTTGAATGAACTGTTGAATAAACAAAATTGCAGATTTTTAAAAAAAGAAATAGACACCACTGTATCACCATACACACCATTACACTAGCTGAGACAGGATGAAATGACATAATCATTGATGATATCCATGTCCTTAAATGTTAATAGCACTAAGCAGGAAACTTTAATTTGTTTACATTATTTAAAGGAACTAGATGTTAGTCATGAGTCACTTTTTTCAGCCATCATTAACAGTTTTCAGAAAGAGGTAGTTTTCATCAGCAGATGATAGTAAATGTTATTTTTTTAATTAAATGTAATTTAAATGTAATTTAAATGGCTAAATGTTCTCTTAAAATTATACTACATTTTTATTTGTATATTGTTTTTACAATTAACATTGTTACAAAGGAGCATTACACAGATAAAGTAGTTATAAAGTTGTATAAAAGAAAGTGTAGTTTATTAACTATAAGTTGTAAAAAAAAATGTTTATCCCTAATGAGCAAGCCTCTGGCAACCGTGGCAAGGAAAATCACCCTGAGATGTAATGAGGAAGAAACTTTGAGAGGAACCAGACCTAAAAGGAACCCATGCTCATTTGGGTGGCATCGAATGTCCATTCATTGCATTTTCATTGTAACTGTATAGAGGTTTGTAGTAATAGGTGCTTAAAGCAAAACTGTTCATGCAACCTGTGGCCTGAGCCATTCTAGTAGACTGGTGATATTAATTACAGACCCAATCAATCCTCAAAGTTCGTTTTAATACCAAAGTGGAAACATCTCCCCTATGTTATTATATGCTGTAAAACATTTGTAGCTATTCTTTTAAAAGGAATTATTCTCTATGATTAAATTTGATCATGTTAGTTTATCAGCTGATTCAATTTAATGTGCTTGATAAAAGTTGATATTCTAATTATAATGTCCCATTACTTATGTACATATTTATGTTTGGGGCAAACATGAATGTTAATTTGACTCATACCATTTACCTACACATTGTTGCAGTACACCTCTTTTCATGACAATGGTATTCCCAAATGTTTGATTGCCACACAGCAATGTTTGTTCAGGAATGTTTTGAGGAACATAACAATGGCTTTAATTGTGGCTTGGATGTTGGTACCAGATGTTTGAGTATTTTAGAAAGTGCTTATTAGGAAATTCATATTTAACAGTCTTTATGGATTATACTAAGACAGAGGTTTTGCAGACTAAAACTAGTTAGGGAGAGAGATTACAAGTAAATAACTAACATATAAGCGGAAAGGAAGTCTCTAGAAATTCAAATAAGCACACTACAGGTTTTCTCAAGGTCCACACGAGGCATTCATTCATCTCTGGGAACTTTTTACAAAATCTAGTCAGTTTTTTTTTTTAAGTGATTAATTGTCTAATTTGTTAACATTAAACCAACTAAGTTTATTAGAAAATATTGCAGGAAAATATTATAAGATTAGAAAAAAGTGCCCCACATTTGTGCCAGTAACAGGGCCCCTGTGGGCCCAAAAGCTTGCCTACACTAAGAAAAGTGGGTCCCCAAAGACACCCAATATATATACCCACAATATGCCCACAGATCACTCTTGGCTAAGTGTGGACTAGCCCAAAGTGTGGGCTGACAACACATTTAGACTATTTTGGCAGATACTTATTCAGAGTGACATACAACTACCTAATGAGGAGCGTTGAGGGTTGAAAAACAGTAGTCGCAGTGGTACTGCTGTTGCTTGGATTTAGACTTATGACCTTCTGAGTAGAAGGCCAACACATTAAGCACTTATCTATTACTTTCCTTATTAACAATACATTTACATTCATGCCATTTGGCAGATGTCCTTATCCAGAGCAAATTAGAGGGAGCATAAGAGCAGTTGGGTGACATAGGAGAACTAAGGAAGGTTAAACTGCTTTGGACTCAAATGGGATAAGTTAAAAGGAGCCATGCCTAATGATGGGTTTCCCACAGAAAAGCCTAATTGGCCACAAAACTACTGTGGGCTAAGCCAAATAGGTTCTGTGTCAGTTTTCTATCAGCATGACTAAAGAGGTCATATCCAAACCTAACAGACACTTTTCCATTTGCATCACTGGAAATTAAGTCTCCAAATTCAAGCTCTTGGGTATCCACATTGCTTAGCATCTGTCCTGGCATCATCATACTTTAATTCTGTTTAGAAACTTCAACACAAGACAAGACTGCACTGATAATACACTGATGTTTTCTAAAGCTATACATTCATGAACATACATTAACTTACAATGATCTCATTTAGACTGTGCAGTGGCAGCTTGGTGGTGCTGGAATTTGAACCTTTCTATCAGAAATCCAACATCTTAATTTCTGAGCTACCACTTCCCAAAAATTCATAGTGTATATTTAGTTTATTCTTATATACACTGACCAGGCATCAATTTATTCAATTCAATTCAATTCATTTTTATTTGTATAGCGCTTTTAACAATGAACATTGTCTCAAAGCAGCTTTACACAGATAATGTGGTGATTAAATGTAAATATGTTCTTTGTAAGTATGTTTGTCCCTGATGAGCAACTGTGGCAAGGAAAAACTCCCCGAGATGGCATAAGGAAGAAACCTTGAGAGGAACCAGACTCAAGAGGGAACCCATCCTCATCTGGGTTGCACCAAATGTCCATTTGAAGCATATATACAAAGTTGCGGGGTACAGTGATGATGATCAGAAGCAAACTGCACTCCCGAGTCAGTGCATCAGACCGCCAAAACCAACTACAGTCCAATCCGTCCTCAAAGCACCCGTTCTACTCCGGAATTATATGGAACCACCCAAGGTGTCGATGAGAGACCGTCCCAAGCTGCACAGAAGTGTGAAGATCCACGGAGGGGAGAGGGGCAGGAACAGTGGTCACTGGAGCCTCAGGAGCATGTTTAACTCGACCGAGAGAGAGAGAGAGAGAGAGAGAGAGAGAGAGAGAGAGAGAGAGAGAGAGAGAGAGGGTGACAGTTCAATTCAATTCAATTCATTTTTATTTGTATAGCGCTTTTAACAATGAACATTGTCTCAAAGCAGCTTTACACAGATAATGTGGTGACAGGAAGAGAAGGATATGGATTATTAAGTGTAACTATTGGTGTATGAAAGTTAATGTCACTGTGCAGTTTGGACTCCGGCAAGACTCGCTATGGCAGCATAACTAAAAGGGAGAACCAGAAGGTAACACAGACATGAGGGATCTCTGGGTTAAGAGACGACCCACCACACCACCGTCAACAAACCTGAGTGAACGTGTGAATGTGAGGGGACGACAGCATACAAATATACCAGTTCACCAAACACTCTATAATCCATGTTCCCTCCAGATCTGAGCCTTTACCTAAGAAAAAAATCTACTGATAAAAGGCTTGACTAAATAAATACGTTGTCAACCTCGACTTGAACACTGAGACTGTGTCTGAGTCCCGAACACTGATTGGAAGGCTGTTCCATAACTGTGGGGCTTTATAAGAGAAAGATCTGCCCCCTGCTGTAGTCTTCATTATTTGAGGAACCAACAGATAGCCAGCACCTTTTGATCTAAGTAGGCGTGGAGGATCATACTGGTACAGAAGTTCACTCAGATACTGCGGTGCGAGACCGTTAAGTGCTTTATACGTCAGTAGTAGTATTTTATAATCAATGCGAGATTTGATTGGGAGCCAGTGTAGACTAATTAAAACAGGGGTGATGGCCACAGATTAGGCATAACATTATGACCGCCTGCTGCCTAATATCCCACTACTAACAGGTGCTGTGGTGAAGAGATAATCAGTGTTATTCACTCACCATTTATAATGTTATCATGTCATAATGTTATGCCTGATCAGTGTATCTGTATATACATGTACAACAGTTTATTTGTCTGTCTATCTCTGTGCCCTGATGAGGACATCATTCTTCCTCCCTGCACTGAATGCACAGGGCACCCTGTCCTCACCATAGGTTTCACTTCATCTACTTGCTTTGCCATAGATGTCACTATTCCTCCTACCTCCCATAGCTTTAGCATCATGCTAGGCTGAGGACATCATGCTACTATTCATCTCAGTTAGACATACAGTATATATTGGGATTTTTTTTGTCTTGTTGTTTCATGTTCTTTTTAATTGTTGTATTTTACACTGTAAATATCTACACTAAAGATAGCATCCACCTATCTTTTATTATGTACATACAGTATATAGAGGTTTTAGATTGATTAAGTCCTCAGACATACCATATGCCACTCAAAATATAAAATTTTACTTTTATGGCATTTTGGCAGACACCTTTATCCAACTTATAGTTCAGGGGTAAGAGCCTTGCTCATGGCTTAAGGTTCAAATCTCAGCACTGCCAAGCTGCCACTGCTGAGCAACTTGGCAGTGCTGGGATTTGTACTCATGACCTTCTGATCAGGTGTCTAACTGCCTGACTTTCAAAATACCACTTCCCTAGTATTCAATGCATATCATGCATTGGTAGACTCTTGCTGTAATTAAGCCCCAATTAACCAAACTTCCAATTTCATGGTGAGCATTTGGTTCAGAATGCTGGGTGAAGTTGAAACATATTGATGTACTTGAATAAACGCCTAGTGGCTGTCATAATCCAGTTTTGGGGACAAAAGCATAGAATAGTGGTGGTGGTTAGTCCCTACCTCACCTATCCACTGATTGTGGGGAGGAATTGTTCAGCATTAAAGACATTGTTAAGGGGAATGTATGTACATGACTCTTGCAGCAGTATAGCACTATGTGAGATGTGCACAGCATTGGCTATGGAGGGGCTCATTTGACCCTCAACTTCAGCAGAGTGGAGGGCCCTGCCATTGCAGCAGACACGGGAAGAAACTCTCAGGCATGCCTTCAACCAATTAAACTTATTTGATGCTCAGTGGGTTCAGTGCAATACTGTGGTCTTCTTACCGTATTTCACAATTCCAAAAGATAAATTATACATAGTCATTAAGGACTGTCATGTACCATGTTAAATGCATGCATAATAACGTGAGCAAATGCATGATCTGTGTAAAGTCAAATTATTATAAAACAGCTAAACAAATCCAAACCAGCAAGCAGAGTCAAAAACATAGGACAGGCAAAGGTTGGGTGATTTGCAAACAACAATAAGCAGCCAAAATGAGAGCAAGAAACAAAAAACCAAAAACAATATAAAAACTGTGAAATATGAAACTACTTACATAAAAGGCCAAACAACAGTAAACTGAACAACCTACTTTGCTTGAGTTGCTGCCACAAACAGAGTGAGAGGGATCTCCAAAAAAGAACACTTAAACAAAAGAGGAAGCGACTTGGTTGGCCAAGCGCCTTCAAAAAAAATTTATTCCAGGCAGCCAATCATGATATGATGGCGGGCATTAGCTCAGGACAATACACTGGGCCACCTCCTTTTCTGTGCCTCTTCACAAGTATGCAATCATTTATACTAGTGTGTACAATACACGATTGGATAAGGGGCTTAATCTAACTTTTATAAATATGAATTGAAAGTTCAGGCATGAGTATGCTCAGATTTGGGATATGTGGTTTAAAGCCTTATTATTTGCAGTTTAGAGGCCCTACGAGCTTCCGTCCTGTTTGAATAATGTTTAAACACACTGATCAGGCATAACATTAAAAGTTCAAGTTCAAGTTTATTTCTATAGCGCTTTTTACAATGGAGATTGTCTTAAAGCAGCTTTACAGAACTTAAGAATAAAGAGAATGATGTGTCTTTATCCCTGCTAAAAATGCCTGTGTAATATTGTGTGTTCCTTGTGCCATTAAAACAGTTAAGACCAATTGAATCATAGATTCCACAAGACATTTGAAGGCGTTCTGGTACCAAGATGTTAGCAGCAGATCATTCAAGTCCTGTAAGGTGTGAAATGGGGCCTCAATGGATTGCAGTTTTTTTGTTTAGCATATCCCACAGATGCCTGATTAGACTGATATCTGAGGCCACATAAGCACATTAAAACTATATTCCTCAAACTATCCCTGAACATTGCTTAAAGTGCATTGTCCTGCTGATAGATGCCACTGCATTAGAGGAATACCATTGTCATCTGCAATAATGTTTAGGTAGGGGGCATGTGTCAAATAAACTTCCCCATTAATGTCAAGACCCAAGGTTTTCAAACAGAAAATTGCCTTGAGCGTTACACTGCATATGCACTTGCACTTGGCCATCCACATGATGTTAAAGAAAACATGATTCATCAGACCAAGCCACCTTCTACAATTATACTATGGTTTAATGGAAATCATGTGCCTATTGTTGCACCATATGCTGCCACATAAATAGCAAGCTGTGATACGTTGTTTGTTGTGGCACCTACAGAGATGGGAAGTAATGAATTATGAATACTTTATTATTGTACTTAAGTAGATTTTTTTATTATCAGTATTTCACTTCACTACTTATAACATTTTACTTTTACTCATTAATTTTTTTGCACAAATATCGGTACTTTCTACTTCTTACATTTTCAAACCGCCACAGGTATTGTTAGCCAACAGGGTACCGGTGGAAATTAGGTTAATGTTAGCCGAAAGAGGAGAAGGCGAATGTTGGTACTATGACTAGTAAAGGGAGGGAGTTAGCGGATATAATGGGGAGGAGAGAGGTAGATATATTGTGTGTTCATTTACATTTACATTTGCGCCATTTAGCAGACACCCTTATCCATAGCGACATACCAAAGTGCTTTGAGTCTCTAGAAATGAATAAATCTACACTGGTACGCAAGATTACAAACTTAATATAAATTTAACTCCTAAATTCTACAAAGCAAACTTGGAAAGTGCTAATTTAAGTGTTTCAGGAAGAGGTAGGTCTTCAATCGTTGCTTGAAGATAGCCAGGGACTTCGCTGTACAGACATCTAGGGGAAGTTCATTCCACCACCTCGGTGCCAGAACAGAGAAGAGCCTTGAAGTATACTTACCTCTCATTCTGAGAGAACATGGTACCAGCAGTGCTCAGACAGCGTGGTGCAGTGTGAAATGTGATGAGAGACAGTTCACTTGATTCAGGAGACCAAGTGGAAAGGGAGTAAGGCCAGGAACATTGGAGGTGGGTTTAAACTGTTCTTTCATGGTGTGGATGGAAAGAGAAATGGTGTAGGGGTAATTCTAAAGGAAGAGTAAAGTAAGAGTTTAGTGGAGGTGAAGAGAGATACTGATAGGGTGACTTTTTTTCAGTGGAGATGATCGTGGACTTCAGGAGAAATCCTCCAGCACTCAACAGTGGAGTCATTTAAGTTTCTGGGTACCACCATCTCTCAGGACCTGAAGTGGGACAATAGCATTGACTCCATTGCCAAAAAGGCACACCAGAGGTTGTACTTCCTTTGTCAACGGAGGAAATTCAACCTGCCGCAAGAGCTGCTGAAACAATTCTACTCACCCATCATTGAGTTTGTCCTGTGTAGATCTATAATTGTCTGGTTTGGTTCAGCTATCAAATCAGACATCAAGAGGCTACAGCGGATGGTCAGGACTGCTGAGAGGATTATTGGTGCCCCACTGCCCAATTTCCAAGATCTTTACTCAACCAGAGTGGAGAAAAAGTCTATGAAAATCACTTTGGAGCACACACACCCAGCCCACTCCCTCTTCAAACTGTTGCCTTCTGGTCGGCACTACAGAGCATCGTCCACCAGAAGAGCCAGGTACAAAGACAGTTTTTTCCCACAGGCTATACTCAGCATGAACAATTATAATATTCATAACTACACATTGTCCATTATAACTGTCACGTTTGTACATAGAATCCAAATGGTCCATTTGTAAACTGAACACTTGTAAATAACATCTGTACATTTATTTAACAACACTTTCACTCTGAATATATTGCATTATTTAACTGTCTGGTTTACTACTCTGTTATATTATGTCTGTACTTCAGCACTGGAAGCCCCTGATGCCAAGTCAAATTCCTATTTTGTTAATAAAGCTATTTCTGATTCTGATTCTGAAAGTGAAGCTGGAAGTTGAAGGGGTGATGATAAATGTCATCAGTGCCTATGATCCACAAGTGGGTTGTGAGATGGAGGAGAAGGAAAAATTCTGGAGTGAGTTAGATGAAGTGGTGGAGAGTGTACATAGGAATGAAAGATTGGTGATTGAGGCAGACTTTATTGGACATGTAGGTGAAGGGAACCGAGGGTATGAGGAGATAATGGGTAGGTATGGCCTTAAGGAGAGGAATGTGGAATGTGGAAGGGCAGATGGTGGTAGATTTAGATAAAAGGATGGAAATGGCAGTGGTAAATATGTATTTTCAGAAGAAGGAGGAGCATAGGGTGACGTATAAGAGTGGAGGAAGGTGCACACAAGTGGACTATGTTCTATGTAAGAGATGCAACCTGAAAAAGATTGGAGACTGTAAGGTGTTGGAAGGGGACAGTGTAGCTAGACAGCACGGATGGTGGTCTGTAGGATGGTTTTGGAGGTGAAGAAGAGGAGGAGAGTGAGGACTGAAAGAAGAATAAAATGGTGGAAACTGAAGGAGGAAGACTGTAGTATGAGATTCACAGAAGAGGTCAGACAGGGGCTTGGTGGTGGTAAAGAGGTGCTGGATGAAGAGGCAACTACTGCAGAAGTGATAAGGGAGACAGTTAGAAAGGTACTTGGTATGACATCTGTCTGGTGGTGGAATGAGGAAGTTCAGGAAAGCATAAGGAGAAAAAGGTTGACAAAACAGAATTGGGATCAACAGAGTGATGAGAAAAGTAGGCAGGAGTACAAGGAGATGCGGCAGCAGGTAAAGAGGGATGTGGCGAAAGCCAAGGAAAAGGCATATGAGGAGCTTTATGTGAAGTTGGACACTAAGGAAGGAGAAAAGGATTTATACCGATTGACCAGACAGAGGGACCGAGCTGGAAAGGATGTGCTGCACATTAGAGCAATAAAGGATGGAGATGGAAATGTGTTAACTAGTGAGGAGAGTGTGTTGAGAAGATGGAGGGAGTATTTTGAGCAGCTGATGAATGAGGGAGAAGGTTGGATGGTGTGAAGATGGTGAAGCAGGAAGTGGACAGGATTAACAAGGAGGAAGTGAAAGCAGTGATTAAGAAGATAAAGGTGGAAAGTCGGTTGGAGAGAAGGTTGGATGGTGTGGAGATGGTGAAGCAGGAAGTGGACAGGATTAACAAGGAGGAAGTGAGAGCAGTGATTAAGAAGATAAAGTTGGAAAGTCTGTTGGACCAGATGACATAATGGTAGAAGCGTGGAGATGTCTAGGAGAGATGGCATTGGAGTTTTTAACAAGATTGTTTAACAGGATTTTGGAAGGTAAGAGGATGCCTGAGGAATGGAGAAAGAGTGTGCTTTAAGAATAAGGGAGATGTGCAGACCTGCAATAACTACAGGGAACAAAAAGTCGATCAGTCACACCATGATGTTATGGGAAAAAGTAGTGGAAGTCAAGCTGAGAGATGAGGTGGCATCTGTGAGCAACAGTATGGTTTCATTCCGAAGAAGAGCACCACAGATGTATTATTTGCTTTAGGAATGTTGATGGAGAAGTATAGAGAAGTATATAGAGGAGTTGCAGAAGGAGTTGCATTGTGTGTTTGTGGATTTAGAGAAAGCGTAAGACAGGGTGCCGAGAGAGGAGTTGTGGTATTGTATGAGGAAGTCAGGTGTGTCAGAGAAGTATGTGAGGGTGGTGCAGGACATGTATGAGGACAGTGTGACAGCAGTGAAGTGTGCAGTATGAACGACAGACTGGTTTAAGGTGAAGGTTGGACTGCATCAAGGTTCGGCTCTGAGCCCTTTCCTGTTTGCAGTGGTGATGGACAGGACGGAGTCTCTGTGGACTATGATGTTTGAGGAAGATATTGTGATTTGTGGTGAGAGTAGGGAGCAGGTTGAGAAGAGCCTGGAGAGGTGAAGGTATGTGCTCTAGAGAAGAGGAATGAATGTCAGTAGGAGTAACACAGAGTACATGTGTGTGAATGAGAGTGAGGGCAGTGGAGTGGTGTGAATGTGGTGAAAGCGGTACCTGGGGTCAACAGTGCAAAGTAATGGAGAGTGTGTTAGAGAAGTGTAGAAAAGGATGCAGGCAGGGTGGAGTGGGTGAAATAGAGTGGCAGATAAGTTTAGGTACCTGGGGTCAACAGTGCAAAGTAATGGAGAGTGTGTTAGTGAAGTGAGGAAAAGAGTGCAGGCAGGGTGGAGTGGGTGGAGAAGAGTGGCAGAAGTGATTTGTGATAGAAGGGTATCTGCAAAAGTGAAAGGGAAAGTTTCATAGGACTGTGGCATTGAGTCAAAGACAGAAGGTGGAGCTGGAGGTAGCAGAGCTGAAGTTGTTGAGGTTTTTGTTGGGAGTGACGAGGATGGACAGGATTAGAAAGAGATTATTAGAGGGACAGCGTATGTAGGACGTTTTGGAGACAAAGTGAGGGAGGCTAGATTTAGATGGTTTGGACATGTGCAGAGGAAGGACATGGGGTATATTGGTAGGAGAATGCTGAGGATGTCGCCAGGAAGGAGGAAAAGAGGAAGGCCGAGGAGGAGGTTTATGAATGTGGTGAGAGAACACATGCAGGTAGTTGGTTTGAAAGAGGCAGATGTAGAAGACAGGGTGTTATAGGGACGGCTGATCCGCTGTGTTGACCCCTAATGGGAGCAGCCGAAAGAAGAAGAAGCTAAATGATGAAAACAGAAATAAGATGATGAAGAAGAGGTTAAAAAAAAGGAAGATGAAAATGAAACCACCCTATATTAAAATTATATTGGCCTGTTTAGCTTGATATTTAAAAAACGTATTTACATTTCGAAAATTATTAAATATCGTATACAGCAGTGTATACCCTTTTGTCACAACCACTGAATATCATAAAGCATGGTGTTCAAAGTCCCAACTCATGTTCATTGTTTGCACATTTTGTAAATAGCTCTGGATAAGACTGCCTGTTAAATGACTGAGGAGCACTGTTACTGCCTTGTTTTCTCACTAATTGGGTTCCAGCACACAGGGATATGGTTTTAAAAGGAGTCTTCATCTCTTGCCATCATTGTAGGCATTTGAATAAGATCTCCCTGGCCAGACTTGACAGCAGCTTCAAGACAACAAATGCCATGATGTTTTCTGCAAGAATCAAAGTTTCTTTATCTTCCAAATGCTCATACCTGCTTTAGCTATAGTCTTCTGACAGTTTATTTGACTTTGAACTGTGCTTCAAGGAAATGACAGACTTGTGTTTTGTGTTTGAAAGAAAGGATTTAAAGGTAAGTTTTTCAGTCCTAGTACCAGTACACATTCCTTTGCAGTTTAACTTGTATGCATTTAATAGAGTATGTTTACATTGTATAATGGATTTTATTTACAAAGCAGAGCAACAAACAAATGCTTACCAATTTGTTCAGAGATATGGCTCATTTCCAGTAACTGAAAATGGCAGTGAGCTTGTTTTCCTGTATTTAAGTGAAACTTTGAAGTCAAATTCAAGGAGACTTCACAGCTCATTTCATTTCTCAATCAACTCCTTTTTGATAACGACCATCTTTGGCAGGAAGAGGTAAGTAGTGACGGAGCAACGCAGAATAACACCATCTGTCAGCAGCCCCATAAACACTCCAAATGGACAATTCATGAGGACATTACAACATTATAAACCTCCCCATAAATGTAAATTAAATCTGAGATTAGTTATGAAAGCATAACTGAGCATAAACCTCCTGACTACCTGCAGAGTTGATGGAAAGGAAATATTTAATATTAATTATAAACACAGTGATAAACATATTCAACCCAAACTAATACAATTCAATTCATTTTTATTTGTATAGCGCTTTTAACAATTAATGTTGTCTCAAAGCAGTTTTATGTTTTATATGTTTATATATCAATGTGGTGGTAAAAATGAATATGTTCTTTATAAATGTTGTAAAGTTTGTCCCTGATGAGCAACCTTGTGGCAAGGAAAAACTCCCCGAGATGGCATAAGGAATAAACCTTGAGAGGAACCAGGCTCAAGAGAGAACCCATCCTCATCTGGGTTGCACCGAATGTCCATTTATTACAGATAAACGATGTTGCAGGGTACAGTGATGGTGATCAGAAGCAAACTGTAGTCCTGAGTCAATGTAGCAGACTGTTGACATTAACTACACTTCAAATCGTTGAAAAACCATCCCCAGCTGCACAGAGTGGCCTTGAATCGAAGAGAACACTATCCAGAGGCAGGCCTGGACGAAGTGGGAAGATCCGAGGAGGGAAGAGGGGCAGGAACAGTGGTCACTGGAACCTCAGGAGCATGTTTAACTTGACAAAGAGAGAGAGAGAGAGAGAAGAGGGGTGACAGGAAAAAAAGGATATGGAATATTATGTGACCTTATTGTTGTATGAAAGTTAAGGACACTGTGCAGTTGGGGTCTCCGGCAAGATTCGTTATGGCAGCATAACTTAAAGGTTATGCCAGAAGGTAACACAGACATGAGGCATCTCTGGGATATGAGAAAACCCACCACACCACTGTCAACAAACCAGACTGAGGGGACAACAGCATACAAATATCCCAGTTCACCGAACACATCTATATCCTTTACCGTAGAAAAATCTACTCATAAAAGACTTGACTAAATATGTATAAAACATGTTTTCAGCCTCAACTTGAACACTGAGACTGTGTCTGAGTCCTGAACACTGATTGGAAGACTGTTCCATAACTGTGGGGCTTTATAAGAGAAAGATCTGCCCCCTGCTGTTGTCCTCATTATTAGAGGTACCAACAAATAGCCTGCACCTTTTGATCTTTGTAGGCATGGAGGATTATATTGGTACAGAAGTTTACTCAGATACTATTAACTGCTTCATACGTCAGTAGTAGTATTTTATAGTCAATGAGAGATTAAATTGGGAGCCAGTGTAGACTGAATAAAACAGGGGTGATGTGGTCATATTTTCTAGATCTAGTAAGGACCCTTGCTGCTGCATTCTGAACTAACTTATTCGAACACCCAGACAGTAAAGTAATACAGTAGTCTAATCTAGATGTAACAAAAACATGAACTAGTATTTCTGCATGCTGTAACGGCGTATTTCAAAATTTAGTAATATTTCATAAGGTGAAAAAAGGCAATCTTTTTAATGTTATTCCCATGTGCCTCAAAGGAAAGACTAGGGTCAATATTCACACCAAGGTCTTTGACTGCTGTACACACTGATACAGAAAGTCCATCCAGAGATGCTATGTAATCGGAAAGTTTACTTTTAGCTGCATGGGGTCCTAGTAAAAGTACGTCCACCTTATCCGAGTTGGTCAGAAGGAAGTTATCAAGCATCAAGCTTTACACACTCCTCAACATTGTTAAGCTGATCTCTCTCATCTGGCTTTGCTGAAATATCCAGCTGGATATCATCAGCATAGCAATGGAAGTGAATACCATGTTTATGTACAATTTCACCCAGAGGCAGCATATATAAAGAGATAAACAGTGGGCCTAAGACAGATTATTGCGGAACACAAATCTTTAGTGTGGAGAACTCACCATTTACATCAACAAACTGATAGCGACCAGTCAAATAAGACCTAAACCAGGAGAGAGCTGTTCTCTTTATTCCAACAACGTTCTCTAGTCTAGCAAGCAGTATAGTGTGATCAATGGTGTCAAAAGTGCACTAAGGTCGAGCAAAACAAGTAAGGAGACAAAACCCTGATCAGAGGCCAATAACAGGTCATTTACCACCTTAACTAGCGCCGTCTCTGTGCTATGATGAGGCCTAAATCCTGACTGATACATTTCAAAAATGTTATTCCTAAGTAGATGTGAGCATAACTGTTGTGCTACAACCTTTTCTAAAAATTTGGAGACAAAGGGGAGGTTTGATATTGGCTTATAGTTGGACAGCTGACAAGGGTCAAGGTCAGGTTTCTTAATTAGGGGGTTAATAACTGCTAGTTTGAAGGATTTATGTACATAACCAGTGCTGATGAAAGAGTTTATAAATTTTCAATTACCTTTGGAATTATCGGTTTGAAGAAACTTGTAGGCAAGGGATCAAGAATGCAGGTTGATGATTTTGATGAGGAAATAAATGAAATTAAGTCATTCTCTTGAATAGGAGTAAAACTTTGTAATTGATTGTCTGTTATAATTACACTGCTGTCTACAGGGTTATTTATAAAATAGTTTGGATTTATATTAATCGTCTGGATTTTTTGCATGATGTGTTCAACTGTATTATTAAAAAAGTAAATAAAATCATTACTACCTATTGATGGGGTGCATGTGAGTGCTGTGCTTTTATTTCCTGTTAATTTTGCTACCATGCTGAATAAAAATCTAGGATTATGCTTGTTATTTTCCATGAGGGTGGAGAAAAATGCTGTTCTAGCTAACACTAAGAGATTTTCTATAACTCACAAGGCTCTCCTTCCATGATATTCGAAATACTGTCAATTTGGTTTGACGCTATTTACGTTCTAACCAGTGATTGCCTGGATGGTTTGACACTCTTATCAATAACTCTACTTTACATTTTATTTCATAAACTATGACCTAGAAATTATTATTTCTATAAAAAGAATCTGGTCACCATGAGAGACAGAGACCTATTTAAAATACAGCAAAGCAGGAAAAAACATATTTTGTGCAACATTCACCATTACTATAAAAGTTCAATATGATATCAGTTAACCCTGAAAACTACAAGCTTAACTGGCCAAGTATGCCTGAGCATACCAGAAATTTGTTTCTGGTTTTGTACAAACCAACAGTGCACATTTAACATTGTCACCACACAGCAGAGCTGAACTTAACACATCATAGACTAATACAAACATGATTACTCAACTAGATGACTATAAAGCAGTACAACTTGACCTATGACAGAAGGTTACATAGTTACACATAGTGCAGTGATTTTGTTAATTAAAAAAATATTGGACATGGTTATGACATTGCATAAATTAAGGGGAATACAAGTACTGTAGTAGTATAAATCCAGTAAAGATTGGGGTAATGGGGGTGTCTGAAATCCTAGTAGCTGCTGGGGAAGAAATGCTGTTTTGGCAATCCTTGTTTTGATTAGTGTATCACTAATAGACTGAAAGAGTCTGAGCAGACAGTCTGCAGCATGTAACAGTGATTATAATTTTTTCAGCCTTTTTCCTCAACATGTGACATGCACAGGTCTTAGATGGAGGACAGGTTGGTCCTGATGATGCTCTTTGCTAAGCTAACTAGTCTTTGAATTTCTCACTTGTCCAACTGGGTGGCAAAGCTCAACGACATTAACTGATGAACACTGTATGGATTCAGTAAGTGGCCCTGTCATTGTGTCATTGTGTATTTACAAGGCAGATGTCAAAGGATTGACAGACAACATAGCACAAAACAAGTTCATAACGATAAACAAGAGAACAAGTGTAGTCCAAAATAATTTGAAATACAGGGACAAAGGAAAAAAGAAACACAGTTGGAAAAAAAATTACATAGTAATAAAGAAACATTCATAAGTTGACAACTGACACATTAGGGAGATCAAGTCAATACAAGTCAAGAAGCTTTTATTGTCATTTCAACCATATATAGCTGGCGCAGTACACAGTGAAATGAAACAACATTTCTCCATTTCTCCCTGGTGCTACATTAAAACAACATAAAACTACATAACAGAAAAACACAGAGCTTAGGACTAGTAAGTGTCCTCGCCACATAAAGTGCATCGTGTGCAAACTTGTGCAAACAGTGCAAGACAAGACAGTGCAAAAGACAACACAAGACAGTGTGGGACAATAAACTAAACTCAAAATAGCACCACCAGGATACCTACTCTGTAGTATACAGCGCAGTGTGCAAGACAGAACTGGATACAAAATGTAAACATAGGTTGTGCAAAACAGCAATAGCAGCAGTCAATGAATGTACAAAAACAGCATGTAAACAGTTGTGTACTAATAAAGAATATAATATGCTGAAGACATGGATGTGTGAAATGAGTCAGTGTGTGTTTGAATTCAGTTTGTAGCAGTTTGGTACAAACAGTTTGGTGAGTGTGTGTGTGTGTGTGTGTGTGTGTGTGTGTGTGTGTGTGTGTGTGTGTGTGTGTGTGTGTGTGTGTGCGTGCGTGAGTTTCAGTTCAGTTCTCTGTTGTGGCGGAGCCTAATGGCTTGAGGGAAAAACTGTTCCATAGTCTGGTAGTGATGGCCCGAATGCTTCGGAATCTCTTCCCTGATGGTGGGAGAGTGAAAATTGTGTGTGAGGGGTGTGTAGGGTCGTCAACAATGTAGTGGGCTTTGCGGATGCAGAGTGTGGTGTAAATGTCCATGATAGAGGTGAGAGTGACTCAGATGATCTTCTTAGCTGTCTTCACTATCCTCTGTAGGGTCTTGCGATCCGAGACGGTGCAGTTTTCAAACCAGGCAGTTATACAGCTGCTCAGGATGCTCTCGATGGTCCCTCTGTAGAACATGGTCAGGATGGGGGGAGGGAGATGGGCTTTCTTGGTGCTGGTGTTGAGTGACCAAGTGAAGTTCTCTGCCAGATGAACACCAAGGAATTTGGTGCTATCGACGATCTCCACTAAGGATCCATTAATTATAAATGGAGAATGGCCACTCCTGTGCTCTCCTGAAGTCAACAACCATCTTTGTAGTTTTGTTAATGTTTAGGGACAGGTTGTTGGCTCCACACCAGGTTGTTTCGTGTCTTTGACGAACTTGACGATGTGGTCCGAACTGTGCATTGCTACACAGATGTAAGTCAGCGGAGTGAACAGCAGTGGGCTGAGCACACAGCCCTGAGGGGACCCAGTGCTCAGTATGGTGGTGCTGGAGATGCTGTCCCTGATCCGGAGTGACTGAGGTCTCCCACTTTGGAAGTCCAGGATACAGTTGCAGAGGGAGGTGTTCAGGCCCAGTAGGCTCAGCTTCTCAATCGGGTGCTGAGGGGTGATTGTGTTGAATGCTGAACTAAAGTCTGTGAACAGCATTCGTACATATGAGTCCTAATTGTCCTGGTGGGTGGGGGCCAGATGGAGGGTCGTGGAGATGACATCGTCCGTGGAGAGGTTTGGACGATACGTGAACTGCATGGGGTCCAGTGAGGGTGGAAGCTCAGTCTTCATGTGTTTCATGACCAGCCTCTCAAAACACTTCATCACGATAAGTGTGAGTGCGACAGGACGGTAGTACTTGAGGCAGGAGACTATAGACTTTTTCAGTACAGGGACGATGGTCGTCGTCTTGAGGCACATAGGAACAACTGTGCTGCTCAGAGAGATGTTGAAGATGTTAGTGAAGACATTCGCTAGCTGTTCTGCACATTCCCTGAGCTTTCTGCCAGGAATGTCGTCTGGTCCAGCAGACTTCCGTGGGATAATTCTGCATACAGTTTGCCTCACTTTAGCTGTGGTTAGACAGAGCACCTGGTCACTGGGAGGAGGGGTGTTCTTCCTCGCCTCCATGTTGTTCTGCACCTCGAACCTGCCGTAGAAGTCATTCAGCGCATCTGGGAGGGAGGCGTCACGGTCACGAGCAGGTGAAGTTGTCTTGTAGTTTGTGATCGCCTGGATGCTCTGCCACATGCACCGGGTGTCTCCGCTGTACTGGAATTGGCCGTGGATTCTCTTGGCTTTATTGTTACCAAATTCTGTCTCCTAATTTTAAATAGAAAAACTGTATGTAATAGGAATAATAGAATGCTGTTCATAATAATTGAAATTGGGGAAATATGCACAAAGGTACAATTCTATGCAATAAGGCAGCAAAGATTATTAATGCAAATAATACTGCTCTGACACATCAGTCGGTTTAATGTGCAGTAGAACAATAAATGAGCAGCAGGTGGCAGGGTATGTTAATGTGCAAAATTGCAAAATTGATGTTGCAGATTGTTTGCACAAACAATGTATGTTGGATATTGTACTGTCACAGTAAAGTAACAAACTAGTATTGATGGATGCATTAGTTGCAAATAAATAAAAAACTACACAAGCAACAGTAATGTGCTACTACTAATAATATTAATTGTAATGACAACAACAACAACAACAACAATAATAATAATAAAAATAATCACTATCACACAATAATAGGAGCACCTTTTCATTGTGCTATCATAATTTTTATAGATTTAGATTGTATATGATTTATTCAGTTTCTTAAACAATTTTCTATTAAGTGCTGAACTAACAGTCAGTACAGTTTTCATTCTGCAATCTAAGCCAACCCTGATTTGGCTGTCAACACAATAAAACAATCAGTCGTTTTAAAACAAAGCACTCTTTTAAAAGCTTGTATAACAAGTGTATCTCAAGGATTAGAAAATATAAATCAATTTATATAAAAAAAATAAAAGTAACATTTAAAATCAAATAAAATATACATTTTAATTCAGTAAAAGAGAACCTAAATAAACCCTCACAATTATTGAAATTAATTAATTCGTACTCAGCCATTCATGTTATTTCAAGTCTACAGGTTTAGACAATTTAAACCCTTATCTTCTGAAGCTGGCATTTACCATTGCTGATGAGCCCATTACTTATATATTTGTAAGTCTTTTGTCTAACTATATGCCTAAAATTTGGAAAGCTGCTTATGTTTTTCCCCTATGAAAAGGTAGAAAAGCTTCAGACATGAACACCTTTCGTTATATATGTGAACTTCCCGTTGTAGATAAGATCCTTTAATCCTTGGTGAAAACAGCACTGGTATATTTTTATTTATAAAGTGCTTGCCTACCTTTTTACCCTGATCATGGAATAATTTGTAAAAAGATTTTATTTTAAATTTATTTATATCAATTAATGCATTTGTGATTATCATAAAAACTTTTTTTGTGAATGAGTCATGTGACTGTAGTAAGACACTTAAACACTGTGTTATATAGGTGTTGTGTATGTTGTATTAATGTGTGTGCTTTATTTTTGAGTTATGCATAGTTTCTACTTTGGACATGTCTCTCTTGGAAAAGAGATCTCAGAGGGATAAAAAGGTGAAAGTAAAATAAAAAGATTAGAACAACAAGAGCACCTTATATCCGTGTTTTATCATAAAGTTGATAGATTTAGACTACGTTTCTTCAGCAAAGTGGTTTAAAAAATGCTGCACCAACGGCATTAAAGTTTTTATTCTGCAATCTAAGTCACCCCTTATTCAGCTGCCAACTCAAACTATATTATTAAATCATCCGCAGCAGCTTTCTCAGCTGATATTAAATGCATACTCAAGAAATAAGCTTAGTAGGATTGAATGGTGATGTTTTACCATACATTTGTAGTTCAGCAGCATATATTACAGCTAAAAGGATTGCTTGTCTGTTGATGTACTATGTCACAAATTGCAGACTGACAATGAAAACTGTAAGATTAGGGAACAAATAAATTACAGTTAGTTGCAGTTTATTTTTAATAATGATTTGTGTACCCATTTTATTACATCATGAGAAGATGGTGACCTGTGCTTGGTCACACTGTAATATTCTGCAGTACAATAACACTAACATAGAACCTTAATAATACTAAAATATGGCCTCTCAGAAACATCCAACTCATTTTCTTTTACATTCTCAAATGACTGTTCTATGCCTTTTCAAAACTTTTTTGTATCTGCACCAAAAAAATGCTATTTTCTAGGAGAATGAAGCCAGAAATAGATAACAAGTGTTTTAGGGTGGCAGAGTTTAATTGGAATGATGACAAGAAGTTCATTCTTTAGTTGTAAAATACAAAATATGGCATTAGAAATATTGCAACTTAAAATCAGTAGTCTAACAGAAAACCCCAAAGTTATGGCACTTGTAAGTGAAAAGTGGTGATTTGGAGCGCACTGTCAACAGTTTTCCAGTTTTTACAGATGGAATGTTGCTTCATTTTACCCTATGTATTAAATTAGAGTGAGTCTGATGCTCAATATGGAGCAGTATAAGCACTTTGTAATGTCTGCTACTGTCTGGAAAGTTATCTAGATAATATGTAGCATTATGAACATTTGTAATGCTAGTGTTCATGATACCTAACCTAAAAAAAGCTAACTAACATTCAAAAAATATTGCACATTTTTATTTGGTGATATCTTTACATTCATGTACACATGGAAGATTTATACATGGTAAAATGGTTGTGTACAATTTTTAAATATTTCAGAATTGCTATTAAGTAATGAGATTACATTCTACATCAGATTACACAAATGTTCATTTTTTGTACAGGGGAAATACAGATCTTAAAAAAACTTTCCACCCATGACAGCAGCAGCTCCTGCATGTTTTCAGTTTAATCATATGAGAACATAAAATAAGTTTGATACTGAGGCAGTTCTGTAGGAAGTACAAACATTCTCAAATTGGGTATAAATTAATTGCGTAGCATGCTTAAACAATAAAAACTAAGCTGTAGATTCACAATAAGCACACACTATATTTGAGCTGTTATCATTATTAATATATTTCCAGTAACCAGTTTATTCGGTGAACCCTGAGTGAAAAGTCAGTCCATTAAAGGGCTCAGGTTGTGTCTTCAATTAAATTTTACCATTAAAACAGTTTCAGTTGAGTGTACAACGCATTATTATGGCTTCAAAAACACTTTGGACACACCAATTGTATTTAATACAAAATAAAAGGAATGTGTAATATTTCAAATTCTACAGAAATTTCACAATGTTATTTCAAAGAAAAAATAAACTACTTTTTAGAACGATCAATACATTTTATAGACCAAATAAAGACCAACCGTTTTACACAAAAGCATATGACAATATAAATTAGATTAGATAAATTGGATAAATTAGAAATTATTTTAACTAGAGTAAACTGAAAGACACCTACAGCACTGAGAAATTAATGTGCATGTATTAGCATATACATACTGCTGTATATCAATTTAGGGCAGTGGTATAGGTGAATCTGTGCATTTGTGAGGAATATATTAAAATGTGTCATGGAAGGGCAACGTGCAATTGAAAATCAAGGTTACAAAAAGGTGTTTAATTTTCCAAAAGCCAACAAGCCTGTTAATTTCACAGGTTTTTGGCATTTAGGTGCTAATCACAATATTAATCATCCGTGTGAATTTGTTGAAGCTCAAAGGTTAGGTATGATTCCTATATTAATTATATGGCAAGTGTTTTGGACCCATCATTCTTATTTGGGATTCACATGGTATGATTTTAGTCAGGGTTTTGTTATGACAATACATTGCAATTATGCAGACTGTATGAAAACAAATTGCGTTGACTTATAACTCAATTAAATCACGGGGAACCGATTCACGTATTTTGAATAAAGTAAATTCATTTAGATTTTGTTTATGCGACCCTCCCTAATCTTAAAACTTAAAACTCTGATTAAACAAACTTTACTAAAAAGGGGAAAATTTGCTCGATCAAATTTATGAGAAATTATGTATATTTTATAGCAAGTGTAGTTTCTAGATTTCCTTGCTGATGCAAAATCTAATTTTAAGAAATATCTAATAGCTGATTGAATTATGTTTATTAATAAATGTGATCTCACGCATTACTAACGTTATACCATATGTGGAATCACAGGCAGAGGGTGACGCTCCCGTTTCACAAAGTCAGTCTACTGATTCCGGGAATCACCGCAGGGCTCACTTTTATATCATTGGCTTTGAAAATACATTATCAAATCATTCTGAATAAAAAAAAAAAAACCCACAATGCGTGAATGTACATGTGCTTATTTACGTGTAACCGATGTATTAAATGTAAGTAAATTCAATATATATATACTTTTTTTTTTTTAATTCAAGTGACAATAAATAGATCAATCAACCACTAACAGTGCCCGCTTTTACCCACATTGGAGCCCGCTACCAATAAAATAAAACAATCCTATTAAAATTATTAAATTATTTTCATGTTTATTCTATTGATTAAATATGTAGGAATTATCGTATGCCCACCTCGACGAGGCTAAATTAATACAAAATTACTACATTCATGCAAGCTGCGTCCCAAATGGCATGTGCCTTGCATCATATTAAATGGGCTATTTTCGAACAAAACTACTTCAGCATACGGCATAACAAACTAACTTTACTGGGTACACTTTCAAAACACTTCATTAATTCACTTTAGTGGTGTCTGAAATACAGGTTGGCTGATTAAAGGTTAATATTACATTTATTCTACTTGTTTTAAGAAAACTAGTTTTATGGGCAGTTGCATCAGTGCGAGGTTAGTATTTGTTTTATTTATTTATTTATTTATTTATTTTTGTTATGCACACAATAAGGTGTGCGTACTGTGTTCACGAGGATACAACCGTGTGCACAGAGTTAAGAATGAACGATGGAGCGCAAATCTTTGCAGCCCCCAGTGAAAAACTGAACAGGTTTTATCTTTCATAGTTTTTAAAATTCAAGACGTGAAAAGTGAAATATAAGGCGTGTTCTGCAGTAAAACAATCCTGCAAAAAGGTACGCCTAAACATTAAAGAAATAAGAAAAATAAAATTGTTCAAACAGAATCACAAAAAGTCATATTTCTTAAGGCGGTTGTTCCTTAAACCTAATTTAAAGAAGATGATACAAATAATCAGCGGCAATAATCAAAGAAATGAAGAAATGGAAATGGAACTTTGAAACTGATCAATTACAATAGCGAAATATGTATAGCTTACTAGTGGGAGTCTAATAAAGGAAAAGATCGAATGTATTATGTTAAACATCAAATACCTTATTTGCATGAATGTGTCTTCTTAATTTTTTTTCTTAAGGGTATTCAAACCTCTGTCCGAAACTTCTCTTCTGCTGCGCACCACTAATAACAAAAGGTTCAAGACAGTAGAGCGCAGGGAGGCGAAGGCGCGCGTTGTGGCGCCGCTCATTGGTGGAAAGAAGAGTCAGTTCACATGGCGGTGGGTTTGGCTTAATGCATCCGCTGAGTCGCTGTCCTCTTTATTGTAAACCGTCCCGTCCACGAGGAGCGTGCTAGTTTTCCCTGTCGCATGAGAAGCACCGCGTGAAATTACGCGGGGAAAAGGGGAAGGAGCACAGCAAACTGGTGCATTCGCAGGAGAGAATAGTATTAGGGAAAAGGAAAAAACTTAAAAGAAAGAAATATGGCCGTGTCGGCAACTCCGCCGGTGCTTTCCCCGAGCTCGACACCGGGCGCGGGCGCTTTATTCCGGCCTGACCCGCTGTACTCCAGCCCAGCCGAGTCTCCGCGACTCACCGGTAACATGATCAATGCCTTTCTCAGCAGCGGAGGAGGCGGCCATGCGAGCAGCAACGGCACCATCGGAACCACAAGTAATAGCAGCAATAACGAGTGCAAGATGGTCGACGTGCACGGGGTCAAAGTAGCCTCGTTCACTGTAGACGGACAGGAACTGATCTGCCTACCACAGGTGTTCGACCTGTTCCTAAAGCACCTTGTGGGCGGCCTGCATACCGTCTACACCAAACTCAAGCGACTGGACATCTCACCTGTGGTGTGCACCGTGGAACAGGTGCGCGTGTTGCGCGGCCTCGGCGCGATCCAGCCTGGCGTGAACCGCTGCAAACTCATCAGCCGTAAGGACTTCGAGGCGCTCTATAACGACTGCACAAACGCCAGGCGAGTAACGCAGTTTAGCACAGCACAACACAAACTCAAGTCGTAGTTTCCGTTCAAACTTCATCCTTTGCACGCAGCTTTTGAGTAACTCAGTTCGGTTAAACACAACCAAAGTCAAAGACCACATTTTAGTTGTGTTCTTGGATTTTCTTTCAAAGCGAAGCTCGGGCGTAAGTTCAACTACTTTCTTGCAGAACCACAAATGTTTCTGTTTAAAAATGTACTCTTGAACTATGAACAAAAAGTTTTCTGCTATACCAATACCAAGCGCACTCTTTTTTTTGGTCTCTGAAAATTGAACTGTAGAAATTGAACTGCAGTTCTACAGGAGGGACTCGTCAAACTTCAATCTGCGCTTTGTTTGTCTTTTAGACGAGTTTACTTCAGCATGTATTGTTCTGGTTCAGTGTTTTGTGTACGCCAGCGGCTTGCCTCTGTCTCCCAGCGTGAGGAGCTAGCCCAAAGTGTGAAACAACTACACTGTGTTTATAAATATATAAATAAAAAGAAATGGTACTAATGTTTTAACATATGTTTTGCAAACTTGAATACGCACTTGAAAGACTGCAAAAACATGTAATGGCTCTTTGAGCTACAGCTTTTTATTCTTATTTAAAGGTCCTATATGATACTCTTCTAAGGATTCCACAACACTACAATTATACGTGTGAATGCACACTGAACTTTGCTTTAATACTTATATAAGTTTGACATGTGCTCTGACCGAGATTTCGTGTCAATAATTTCATTTTAAGAACCTCAGTATAAACATTACGATAAAGAGATACAGAAAAAGTTTTATTATACATGATTATGGATTAAGGAAATCCAACAAAGCCTTATTTATTGCGTCAGTTGTCTAAATTCAGGTCCCTGTCTCAAACAGGGAATGTACCTACTAAAAATAATAATATAACCTGTTACTCTATATATTGAAAAGACTGTTCAGTCCTAGTATAACGTAATTTAATGCCAAGTATGTATAAGAAAATTAGGTAAAAGTATCCTATGTTTAAAATGCCTGCCTTTTATTTGTAATTATTGATTGCATACTCCCCCAATTATTGTACAAAAGGGAGGGAGAGAGAGATAGAGAGAGAGAGGGGGTGAGGCAGAGGGGGAGAGAGTAGGAGAGAGAGAGAGAGAGAGAGAGAGAGAGAGAGAGGCAAAGAAAGCGCACCCAGATGGCTGATTTTTGCTCAGGTTTTGGTAATTAACCTTTTACCGCAGCTCCTTCTGCCTCACCACTCCTTCAGAATCCAACTGTTAACCTTACTAGGATTTGTGCTTTTCATAATCGATTTGTCTCGCACATCTATTCAACACAAACCCCGCAGGGTTAACCACTTGCTTAGCATCGTTTATTTGACATTAGGCTGCAGTGTAGGCATTGAAACAAAACTAAACTAAACTGCGTTTAAACATGTCTGGTTTTAGCGTTGTTTAAGTAATGCACATCAGGGCTGAGAAAGATGTAAATTGTAAATTATGCGCAAGCAGCCCCCCCCCCCCCCCTTCTTCTTCTTCTTCTCTTTTTTTTTGCTCAAAACGCTGTTCTGCTGTTAGACTCAACAAACATCAAAACATTGATCAACAATAATATATAAAGCTAATAAAGAATACTTGCGATTGTATTAAGGAGTTTCACCGCATCTTTAAAACCAGCCAAAGACATATTTAAAAGCTCCTAAATCTGCACAGGCACTGCGCTCCTATAATCCTGGTTTTACGAGTCAGCAGTTAGCAATTAATATATAGCTTTTAGAACATTGCTTTTATTACTTACTGAAAATAGTTGAGATGATAGTGCGAGATGAACATTAGGTAATGCTTTAGCGAGAAACACATGTACTGTTACCAATCTTAATGCCTACCTAAAAAAATCGACACTACCATCCTGTGTATTATTCCCATTATTGTTTACAGCTATTTTACCCTTTCAGCAGTCAGAACGCTCTAATTGCTTTTGCGCGATCTGACTGACTCTTTTTAAGCGATTAATTTCTTCCTGAACACGTGAAGGGCCGTAAATGTTGGTGTTCGAATGAAACAATTTTTATTGCAATAAAAAGCACTAAAGTAAATAAAACACGTTTTATTAATGCGCATGCTTGTTAATACTTAAGGGCAGGTGCATGATGAAGGTCATCGGTGTGTGACAGTTTTGTGTGTGCGTGTGTGTGTGTGTGTGTGTGTGTGTGCGCGCGCGCGCGAGCGCGTTAATCGATCAGTGCTTAAATCTGACTGTGTGCTATGTGTGAATCGGACAATCCCTTCGCTTTTCAGAATTCGCTAGTCTAACTGTAATGAACAATGGACAGGTCAACTAATTACTGGGGATTTGAGAATATCTGTCATATTTAAATCCACATTTCAAGTTAAATAGCAATGACACGTCAAATAATTTTTAATATTTATCTTGTACATTCGCTCTTTCTGACATTCCTATGATGTAAATTAATACCAAAAAGGTTTAGCTGGATCCAATAACCCAATTTACAGACCCACTAGATGAAATTCAGGTAGTTTCTTTGTTTGTTGTTTAATTTTGCTCAGTTTGCACGGTATTTGCACTCGTCCATACGGTGCTCTCGCGCACTTGTGTAGTCTTCTCGGGGTCTGAGTCAAAGAGAAACAGACTGCTCATGCTGAAAAACTTCAACACCACTGAGAACTGAGAATGTGGGGAAACCTGTAACATCCACATCATTTTTGTTTATATTATCAGTTATGTTTTATTTTTGATTTGCGTTCAGAAGCTTTAATCCAAAAGTTGACCATGAAATGGTTTCATATAATAAGACTACAGTCCGCCGTCCGTCTTCTTTTTGAAGTTAACATTCCAATATCAACGACCTTTCTCCGCGTTAGATTTATGGCACTCCATTGTAAAAGCAAAGGTTGAAATACTTTGATATTTTATTGCCAAGGGTAGGGGTGGATGGGGTTAGTTAGCTTCCCTCTCTCTCATTTTAACATAGCCTGTGACCAAGTAAGCTCTAATCTTAATGCTTTTAGACGCAACGCTTTAAGCCGATCCTGCGCGTAAAAGACCAATTACAGTTAAAGCGTACATGTAGTCAATTACTGAGAGAAACGCGATCGCCTTTTCAGCCACATACACTTCAGGGCGCACCGTGAGGAAGCGTTCAAATCCGTGTAGTTTAGTCAAGCTCGAAATTTTTATTCACATTTTAGAAACAGTAAACCCTTTCAATCCCTGTCACTACCACTTTGTTTCATTAAAGTAACTGAATTGTTTAATGGTGGATATTTATTATGCTTTAAGGTGATAAACTGAATATGTTTAGGGTGTAAGAACATGTAGGAGCATAACTAGAACATGTAAACTGTATTTGTCTGCCTTTTATTACAAGACTTCTACTAATATATATGGGGCATATATATTGTTAAAACATGAGTTTGTTTAGTACAGATTAAAATATAATCTTTAGGAATAATTGAATTATTCAACACCCACTTAATCACACTGTGATATATATATATATATATATCATGTTTTAGGAAATAGAACAGACTAAATGTAACTAAATAAGCAGCTCATTGGCAGATACAAACACAAATGACTGAATAAATGGTATTAAACTTTCCAATTGCATATTTCTATAAATAGCATGAAAACTTTCCAAAACAGATGTAGATATTGGCATTGTGTTTAACCCCCTAATTCACAATCAGACAGAAAATTACAAGATTAATTTGAAAATAGATAAATATTTTTACACATGATGGTATGTTCACACCAAGCCAAGAGACATAACTGAAAGTTAAAAACACCTATTTACTGTATTATGTAATTTCAACATTGCATTATAATGCACTAAACTGTTAGAAAACTTGTGAAAGTCTTGTATGCAAAATGTTAAATGATTTGCATTCAGAACCGGTGACTGACCTCTAGTGTTTTTTGAAATGGCATTTAGAAAGCTTGTTTTGATTTTATGTCATGTATTGTGAGAAATGACAGGGGACAGGGGATTGCACAATATGCCAGTTTTGTATCTCTTGTGTGTGTTGCATTGTGATTCAGTAAGAGAAGTTATATTTGACAGATGGCGAATACTTTTCAAGCAAGATGGAAAATGACACCTCTGCCACTCACTGCAGGAGAGTGTTTGAGGAGGCCTGCCAGAGCCACTGGTGTCATTTTGACTTTGAGTCTCCTTCCTGAGCTTAATGACACATCTGTACCCAGCCTATATTTATTACAGTCATGTAGAATAAAATTGATTGTCTCCTAAAAATTAATTTTTGCTTTGCCTCTAGCAGTGCTTTAATGGAGGACACTGGGCTCCATGCAGAAGTATACTGTTTAATCACATTAATATAACAGCCCCTAGGACAGCTAAGATAATTGTACAAACGAACACAGAAATATGCATCTTCAACTTTTATGATAGAATTATGCAAATGACTTACCTCAAGCTCTTTTGAGCCCTAACCATCTAATTAGGGCTGAGTTTTTAAATGGTTATTTTTTTGTATGTTGATTCAGAGAAGAAACAGGGAGCATGAAATTGAAAATGACACTAAAATTGGTGTTAAGTTAAAGCAAGCTCTGGAGGAGATGATTAGAAGACATTTAAGAGATTTGACATATAAGCTTCCTTTAACCCACATTTGCTGCTTTTCCAGAAATAATAAATTTTATTTTTCTCATCTTAAATACAGAATGATGACAATAAGCTTTAATAGCTGTTATGGCCGGGAAGCTTTTTGTGGGGGAGAAGGCAATCTGATTTAGGGAATATTAGAACCTTGTTAACATGTTAAGCATTACTTTTAAAGGTTAATGGTAATTATATGAGTTATAACACATTCACAACTCACATGAATGACTCATTTCACAACAGCCTATACCCCATAGCTACCTGTGCATGCAGCAGCTGACAGAGGCTTATGGCAGGATGTTTTGTTATATTGAGCCAGCAAGGAGAGGTTACTGTAGTAACTTAAATGGTCCTTACATAGCCTTGGTGTGATAAAAAATGAGCAGCTTTGAAGTTTAAGAAAAGGATGACAATTTCCAGGCAACAGTAATTTTTATGGTTGTATGCCCAATCTAAAGAAAGATCAGGATTTCCTCTGGCATCACAAAGCTACAGGTATGATGTCAGGCACAATTTAAATATAAATGTTGATTAGACAATAATACTGGTGTAATATGAATATATATATATATATACAGAGCAACATAACTACAAAAACTGTGCATTTTCTGTTTGTTTTTGGGTGAATATCTTTTATGGGTGAATTATCTTTTTAAAGGATACATTTGTGAAAATGAAACCATCATAGTGACTTTCTTGTGAGACCAAAGGGATTGAAGGTTAAATAATTGGCACTTTATTGCTGTTTTAGAAGTCACATTGTGACTCAAAGTCTGTTAATAACCATGTCAGATGTCAGAAATGTTGGATTTCAAAGTTAATACAAAAAGGTTTTAAAGAATAGGTATATAAAAATGTTTGGTGCCTATGTTAAATGAAGAGAATCTATGGGAATGCAGTGACATCAGATCTTGTGCTCTAGGTGTATCTGTGAAGAATTCATTCTGTCAGTGCTTGCCCTCGGCAACCTGAGTTCAATTACACACGCACGCACGCACTCGCTGCGCACACACACACACACACACACACACACACACACACACACACACACACACACACACACACACACACACTTTAATATTATTCATGCAGACAACTAAATGTAACCTTAAGTTCAACCTCAGTTACCAAAAATGAATCCTTTTAACATATTTACTTGTTTTAAAAAGCAGTTTTTTTGTGCCATACAGCTGAATGGGTAGTGTGGAGAGTGCATATTAAAAGTATATCTCATAATTTACCATCTGCAAACTTATTGAAGTTGTGGTAGTCTCTGCATATTGGAGACTTTGCCTTTTTGTCTATATTTTAAGTATAAAGACATACATTTAGAGTAGTGGGGGAACAGCGAAAATGAGCGGTAAGGGTATGAAAGAGATAGACAATCAACAAAAATGTTATTTCAGGTTTGTAATAGTATATATTATACTGTGCAACCTCGATACTTGCCCGGGTTACATTTAATGACCCCTCATGAGTAACAAAAAATAGCGAGGTTTTGACTCTCCTTTTGTTGGTTCTTTTTTCGAAGGGGAATTGTACTTGTACTATACTGTAAACTCAACAATTATTGAATTACTTGTCATAAATGTTTTATTTACTACTTTAAATGAATAATACAATAATAAAATAGTTTTTTAAACATTTTATGTCATTTATTACTATAAACGCTGTTTATAAATGTTACATCGAACTTTCAAGCCACTCACGGCTTCTCGTGAAATATCAGATTTTTCACGAGTTACTCTTAGTCCGGTTCCAAATGAAAGGTCATGAACTATTGAGGTAGCGAGCGTATATATATATATATATATATACACACACCTCACATTTCAGCAACCATTATAGTATATCTCCTCCATCAACAATACTATAGGATTATAACTTGGATATACTTTAAAGTACCGTATTTTCCGGACTATAAGCCGCTACTTTTTTCCCACGCTTTGAACCCCGTGGCTTAAACAACGAAGCGGCTAATTTATTTTTCCTGGGTTTTTCCCGGTTTGACAAGCTTCAAGCCAAAAAACTGAGCCCCATAACATTAGACCAATGGAATTGCCGAACGGCAAAAAAACCGCACTTCACCTGTGTTCTGAGCTGCACGGCATCGGGAGAAAAGCTTCACCGATGGTGATTTTTAAACGCACGACGATGCCAAAAAAAAGGAAGGAAGACAGTGAACAATGGCTTTCTTGGTAGGCTACTGTTTAGATACAAGCCGTTGTAACGCGTTAAGTCTGGGTCATGGGAAAGCTCGCTAACTCCAGTTGCAACAGAAATCATATAAGCACAGACAGGTTTCCAAAACTCGTGCTTTTTTATTTTCCCTGGCAACAGCGTAACTGGTTAGTCAAAGAAACTTAGAAATGAGCATCAGAAAATAATAAGGACATATTCCTCGGTCTTGCACACATGCAGTAATACCGGTAAAATGCGGCGGCAGGCTATTCCCAAAATGCTCTTAAAGGAGCCACAACATATTTCACCCGTTACACCGTGTAACAGACACTGTCTTTCGTTAAAGCCTGTGTAAAGTTCATTAGTTTCAGTGTTGACAAATTCAGTGGGTGCGGCTTATATTTGGGTGCGCTTAATAGTCCGGAAATTACGGTACCTTAATTTCTTCCCTCACCACATCCATAAACCTCCTCCTTGGTCTTTCTTTTTTCCTCCTTTCTGGCAGCATCATCTTCAGCATTCTCCTACCAATATACCTCATGTCCCTCCTCTGCACATGTACAAACCATCTTAATCATGCCTCCCTCACCTTGTTTCCAAAACATCCTACATGCACAGTCCGCCTAATATACTAATTTCCAATCCTGTCCATCCTCGTCATCTTCATCAGCTCACATTTCAGAAACCATTTTAGTATATCTTCTTAAGGGACAATACGATAGAAATGAAACTTGGATATATTTTAGAGTAGTTAATTTAGTATAGATTTACTGTCTTCTAAAAATAACTCAACATACAGCCATTATTTTCAAAATAGCTGGCAATAAAAGTGAGTACACTCTAAGTCAGAGGTGTCAAACTCACGGTGTAATTATATTTGGCCCACGAGATCACATCAAATGTGTATTAGAGCTGCCCGCCAGTATATAGCGCATACACCGCTAATACTACAAATCCCAGAATGCTTTGTTAGTGCTTTGGTGCGTCAGTCGAGAAAGCTGAAAAACTGCATACTCAGAGCTGAATTTACCCTGCGATTTACCGACTTTGAAGCCCAGAAATGCAGATTTGAACTGCTCAGTAATCCGTTTGTGGTTGACGTGGAAAGCGCACCAACCAACCTCTAAATGTAGCTGATTGAACTTCAGTGTAGAGACACGCTCAAGTCAAAGTAAGACTTTGTGTGTGCTGCACAGTTTCCATGTTTCCTCCTCGACACACTGCACCAACTACGTGTCCAAGCTGCTCAAACGCTCTCTATGTTCACCAGCACATATCTATGTGAGTAACTGTTCTCTTTAATGAAGATGAACAAAACACAACTCAGGAGTCTCACTGATGAACACATTAACTCAATCCTCAGCTCAGCTCAGAGCCTAAACCCAGACATTGATGCACATGCATATAAGAAGAGATGCAGGTATCTGGCTTGAACCAATGTGCATCAGAGTAAATCAGAGTGTAGCAAACTGAGCTTGAATGAATGTTGTCACTTGTTCTACTCCAAGGCATGGACTGGTAATAGTTGAAAGATTGCTTTTTTTAATTAAAGGAAATTATTATAATGTTTTGGTTGTTTTGTTGTTGGTCTGTGAAAAAAGATTTACATTAAAAAGTAATTCGAAAGGCTATAGATAGAGAGAGAGAGAGACATAATAAGAAACGAATACCACTGATGTGTGTTTTATTTCAAATTAAATATCTCATGTGTTTATCATATTAAACTTCATATTAAAGAGGAACCAGACTCAAGAGGGAACCCATCCTCATCTGGGTTGCACCAAATAGTTCTAAAACACTGTATCAGATTGTTTTTATTAATTATAGTCTTAATTAAACTTCATAGTTTTTGATGTCTTCATGGATCTTTAGACTGTTCATGTGAAACCATTGTCAGCTGCTCAGAGTGGTCTCCAATTGAATAGAACTCCATCCAGTGGTAGGGCATTTGGATGAGTCAGGCAGGTACGGAAAGAAGAAAGGGACAGGAACAATGGTAACTGGTACACTGTACACAGTGTGATCAGGGTACAAGTAAGGACTCAGACAGGACTAGCTATGGCAGCATAACTAAATGGAAGAGCCAGAGGATATCACAGACATGAGAGATCTCTGGAATAGCGAGGGACCACCACACCACCCTCAACAAACCTGAGAGAACATGTGTGAGTGAGAAAAAAAAACTATCTCTTCAGATCTGCTCATTTACTTAAGAAAAGCCTACTGACAAAATACTTGACAGAATAAATATATTTTTTAATCTACATTTGAACACTGAGATGTTGTACATTTGAACACTGACTTGTTTGACTTCTAAACACTAATTTACAGGCTGTTTTATAACTGTGGGGCTTGTAAGAGAAAGCTTTGTCCCCTGCTACAGTCTTCACTATTTGAGGTAGAAACATATAGCTTGCACCTTAAAATCAAAGAAGTGGTGGTGGCTCAAAATGGAACAAATGTTTGTTCAAATACTGCAGCATGAGATAGTTCAGTTAAAATATGCCTTAAGAGCTGATGTGTTGTTCATTCTGAGATGCTTTTCTGCTTACTACACTTGTACAAAGTGGTTATCATAGTTACTCTAGCCTTTTATGTCAGCTTACACCACTCTGGCCATTCCTTGGTGATTTTATATATTTTATATTTTAGATATTTAGATATTTTAACACTATTCTGAGTAAACTTTGGAGACAGTTGTACATGAATAGCCCAGTAGTTAGAAAGGCTCAAACAAGTTCAACTAGCACCGCTAGGTGCACTTGTGTGTCTGGATGATTCTATGGTCAAAATCACTAAGGTAAAATTTTTTTCTGACATTATGGTGAGAACATTACCCCAAATTGACAGACTACTGCATCTGTATGATGTCATGCATTACACTCCTGCTACTTGATTTGCTGATTAGATTATTCCATGAATGTGATAATCCTAAAAAAAGTGCCCACTGTATATTCTTTTTCATAGAGGCAAAATATCTATAACTTTAATGATAACACTTTGAATGTTAAAAAATATAACTGAAATACTGAACAGAAAGAAGTATTTTCCTTCAGCATATGGGCTGTAATTAATGCATATGTGTATAAATAAAATCTAATTACATTTCATTGAATTTTCTGTTGAATTGAAACATAATATGCAAGATGTTAAGTAATATTAAATAGCTTTTCTCAAGTATGCTTTTTTACTATAGAAAATTAGGTAAACAAAATGATAGAAAACGAGGTAGTACAATGAGCTATGTTAAATAGACTGTCAGCATATATGGTAGGAAATAAAAGCTTTCAGCTTTCATTTTGCCCCCCTAAAAGCCAGAAATTTAAGGCCTAAAGAAAGTTCTATGAATTCACAATTAATGACATAAGTACTTTAGATGCACTCACATTTTTCATAATGAATTCAGGAATTGATAAGCTGATAAGACAAACCTTCCCAGTGCCTGTTTTTAATTGATGACTGTGTGTCTGGATGTTGATTTTTGCTTGGTCCATTGTGGGCTTAATTGTGTCACCTGTCCTGTCTTTCACTGATTCTCATCTTTTCTTTTTTGTGAAAAAAGTATCTTGTGAAGAAATTTGAAAAAATGTAGAAATGTTTCTTTTTCATTTAGAATTTTAAATTCTTAATAAAAACATCACCCTTGTGTAATATTTTACTCTTGTAAAAAAAATCTTCGTCTTCAGCACTAGCTGGCTAATTTCACGGAAATAATTAAAATGGCTTGCAACTAATTTAATCCTTTTTTTTTTTTTTTTTTTTACAACAAACAAAGATTTGTAAAGCTTCTGCCCCATGTCACATTTTCATAAAACCTGTACAGTAGGAAATATTTTAATTCAAAATTTTGATTTTGATAGTACATTTCTAACCTATAGATTAGGCTTGCAATTAAATACAAGATCAGTGTCTAAGACATTAATGCACCTGCTTTCTAGACTATGTATGCACAATACCACTCTTCCACAGCATTCGGTAGCCTGTGAGCAATTTTGAATAAAGCATTAAATGTTACGTAATTATAAACGTGCTGCTTATTATTAACAGACAAATTATAATTATTTTCTTGATTAGTCAAATTCAGAGCAAAAAAAGAATTATACAACTAGTTCGTTCACAACACTAATCAGTTCTGCTTTACTTCTAAGATGCTCTGATGACTAATAAAGATTAACAGCCATCCTGAACTTGTAAATATGCTGGGTCTATAAATTAAAACCACATTACAATCTGGTTGTTTAGTCCCATTAGGTAACATTGTTACATGCATTAATGTAAAGTTAATATTGTCATAATAAGTAGTGTCATGTAATGCGAGTAGAGGCAGATGAAAGTAAATATATATTCAATTACTACAATGACATGACAAAGAATCAAAACACAAAATAAAAACATTACATTACAGTTCATTACTTAAAAACAGAGTGAATACACACATCCTTTTTAACAAGATCCACCACCTCTCTAATGCCTCACTGTGTTAGAAGATCATCATAAAAATAAGCATTTCTGTCTATGGATGGAATGCAGTGCTGTGTATGAGAAGGATATAAATGAGCATGTGAGACAGCATTGGGTGCATGTTCATACATGTTGGTGTGTCACCATGTGAATGTGTGTGTTAATCATTAAAAATATTACCTATGTTGCTATCTAGGAAAAATGGCAGAGGACTTATTATTATAATTGTCTACATATTAATGCAATTTAATTAATCTCTGTGACTGGCGGTATTCAAGTAATGCAAACCATTTATCAAATACTCGATGCTCGCTTGTCTCCTTGTTTCTGCAGTGGCGTAATTCACCTCCTGTAGTGTGTCTGCTTTCCCAAGGTGCCACACTAGAAGATTTCAGTGTGGGAGATGGCATGCCCACTTGACCTCCTGGTTCCATTAAGGCTTGTACGTAATGGCTGGGTCAGAGTTGTTTTTGATGTTTTATTGAAAGATCACCACAGCCATTAAACTTTTCCCTGCCTGTATATCAGGATTATCTGTGGCAAAAACAGTATGGTTTATCACTTAGCCCTAGGGCTGGGCGATATGGCCTAAAAAAAAAAATTTTTTCACAAAAAATCCGATTTGCGATTTAAATCGATTTTTTCCCCCTGCTAAAAATCAATCTGCATATGACAAAGAAAATGTTCAAAAAAAGTTTTAACTTTATTAAATAAAGTTTATTTACCCTTCTGGGATTATAAACCACTTTGGGTTAAAGTGCAACAACAAGCCAAAAATACAAGATGGCAGGCCCTGCCATTGTAAATTGTGAAAAAAGAACGTAACATAACATAAAATGAGCAAACCTACAAAGAAAAATGTGGAACATGATTGAAAATGCACCTGAGGTTTTGAGTGATTTTGCCTTTTCTTTTCTTCAAAACTCCACAGTAAAATGAGATAAAATTTAAGAGAGTAATAGACAGGGACACTGTAAATAAAAATAATTTGAAAGAATGAGCAAACCTATAAAGAAAAATGTTTTATGAGTGTTTGAATGTGGAACATGGTTAAAAATGCAGTGATGCTTGGAGTGATTTTGCCTTTACTTTTCTTAAAAATCCACAGTAAAATGAGTTGAAATTTGAAATAAGAATATAATAGACAGGGAGATTCTCAAAAAAAATTTTCTGAGTGTTTGAATATGGTGATTCGAATGCTCAGATTTTTCTGTTTCACAAGCGTTCTGAACCGTCTTTACATGTATTTTGACCGCTCCCACCACCCATACTGTACGTGTACGATTAGACGCGCAACACTAAACAAAGTGCGGCTGCTTTACCGTGTATTTTCAAGATGCGGCTGCTTAACCACAGTCTTGTGCTGCCGCTGCCTTGTTCATTTCGTAGGGCCCTACATCTCTCCCACTCGACAGCATGCCTCTGTTTGAGGTGCTGCAGTAAATTGGTACCTTTGCTTGCAACAGCCTTTAAACACACTTTGCAGCGGGGTGTTGCGTGTGCTGCGTCAGCAAAACTGAACCAATTCCAAATTACAGATGACCCTGTGCCTTTCTTGGGAACGAGTTCTTCTGCTCGCTGCCATGTTGTTTGTGTATCTCTATGGCAAACGTGCGGGGGGAGGGCTGAGTTCGTTCGAAACTATGGAAGCCCAGAGGGGAGCGTCGGCGGACATTAAAGAGAAACCCGATTTTTATTCAAACAGATCGATGTAAACTACACATTCGAGTTAATCGATAAAATGATTTATTGCCCAGCCCTACTTAGCCCTCTATCTCTCTCTCACTCTTCTCTCTCTCTCTCTCTCTCTCTCTCTCTCTCTCTCTCTCTCTCTCTCTCTCTCTCTCGCTCTCTCTCTCATATGTTACCTGTCTCACACATAGTTAACCACAAAAGTAGCCTATGCATCGCATAGTGTACTTTTACTTTAACTCTGTCTTTGTTTAGTTTTTTTGTCCATTTCAGCAAGATAAAGTTTTATTTGATGTAGCTGAACTGCCGAAGCAGAAGAAACCTACTTTACTTCTTTTACTTTATGCTTTCATTAATGAAAGAGTCAATATAGTTAAACATTTGGACACTTTAACACTATATGTACAAAAGTATAGGGAAAAGTGACTTTACTAGACGTATGTGGCTCACATATGGTTCAAATTGGCTGGAATAAAAGCTTGCGAGTGGCTTGGTACAGAGCTCTGACTCTACCCTGTTAAAAACTCCAATCTCCATGTTGGGATGAATTGGAATGCTGGTTGCACCCAGGTCCCCCCTCACCCATCAGCACCTGACTCTAGTAACATCCTTGTGGGTGAATGAGCATAAATCTCCACAAATACACTTCTAAATCTTAAAAGTACAGGTTTTCAGATGCCTACAAACTTTAACACTTTTTATACTCTCATCCTCCTCTCTCCCTCTCTTTGGTATTTGCCTCCATCTAACATGTTTTCCAGGGCTTGCTGAGAAATAGCAATTAGTTTTAGATTTACGCCACAATGACAGACACTGGTATATAAATAGAGGTTAAACACACAATTTACATATTAATTTCATGATTCATTTAATCAATGATTTATGTGGATATAGATTGCTTTTAATCTGCCACTCCGAGGCACCGTTCTCACACACACTTTTCCTCTCTTCTGCTGCTCACCAAGCATGACAGAATAGAGTGGTGTGTAGGAGCACTCATTCTCTCCCTCCTTCTTCTTCCTCTCTCCTCTCAGCTGTTCAGTGACTTGGAGAGGAATGCGAGTCAAACAACCCTCCTAATTGGTTTAATTTTTCAGTGCATGCACCGATCCTGACATTCGTTTACCGTATGCCACCATATCTTTGCTCACTTACTGATTGCTCTCTCTCCATTGGGTTTATCTTTGTCTGTCTCTCATTTTCAGCATTAATAATGATGCAATAATCAGACTGGTTAAAGGCATGGTAATGAGAGCAGTGTTAATAGTGATTGGTGGTACTGTTTGAATGTTCATAATGGATTGCTCATATAAAGGCTAGCACAAAAATACTTAAAGGGTGATTGAGACATGTTTGCTCATTTATATAAATAAATAAAATGACAACTTACTTTAAATAAAGTAATAATAGAAAAAAAAGATTATTTTATTGTTTAAAAGGACAGTTTGAAGTATTATGTATATTATAAGGACAACACTGTATTTAGAATGGATATATGATGGCAATTTTTTATTAGAGCTTTTTTTTAAAAGTGATACAATTAAGATTACAGAGTTTTTTGCCACAAAACCAACAAACTGTAATGATTTATTAGCGTTGACGTCAAAATGTCACTGCAGGGTTAGACTGGAAGAAGAGCACAGAGAAGAGAATAAAAGCAAAAGATAGATAGAGAGAAAGTGTAATAGAGAGTGATGTAAGGTGCAGAAAGGTGTGTGATAGCTGCTCATCCTGTGTAAGATAAATAATAGAATTTAATTATTTGCTGGCGGAGCTGTTCATAGCCAAGGTCGACATTATCACCGAGACTCCACAGCTGCTATGATAAAGGTGTTAATGGAGGTGTTGGTGTGTGTGTGTGTGTGTGTGTGTACGTGTGTGTGTTTGTCAGTGTGTGTGTGTGTGTGTGTGTGTGTGTGTGTGTGTTTGTCAGTGTGTGTGTGTGTGTGTGTGTGTGTGTGTGTGTGTGTGTGTGTGTGTGTGTGTGTGTGCGTATGTGCGTATGTGTGTGTGTGTGTGTGTGTGTGTGTGTGTGTGTGTGTGTGTGTGTGTGAATGCAAAACTTTGTCTTATCAGCTCTTGGTAAGAAGACAGGTAAAAGGGCCTTGTTAGCCTTGCAGCCCACAACAACTACTTTGAAGTATTTCCCTGGTTGTGGCTCCTATTATTAATATACCCATCCATCACTACATGATGTGTACTGCGTCAGCTATATATGGTTAAAATGACAATAAAAGCTTCCTGACTTGACTTGACTTGCCTCATAAACTGATCAGTGATCCAACTGCATGTGTGTTAAAATTAGCATGAAAAGGGTGATTCAATAAAATGTTTAGGTCATGTATGTCACTACATATGATAATTAACAGAAGTATATTAAGCATGTATTATGTTATATTTCTCCTTACTTATACTGACCTGAAAGCTTTAATGACAGCATGGTGTTGTGGTTACAAAGAGTTTATGCAAGTCATAGATTAATGATTTTCATGCATAAACAAATAAAATACAATGGCTACTGCTTAATGACATATATAATGGAATATTTAAATTATACTAATGCTAAAATTGTATATTGTATACCCTTATTCACAGATTTGAGTTTACTGCAGGGCACACACTCATGCTGGCAGAGGTACAACATGGGTCTGATAGGAGGCATTCATGAGCCTTCCCTTGCTGTAAAGATAGGATCTGGATCACCTCCCAATCATAGACACCACTGGCCATTTACAAGCTCTCTGCAGCTCATAACACAAGTATTGGTCCATACATGGGAATGTGTGCATACACCTTTAGCAATCCTTGCAATCAGACATGTATCTTGAAACGCAATAGCATGCTCCACAACCACTCCAGCTCATTAATTTTCTCCTCAAAGTTTCCTGCAGCTGGCCCTGATGCATTGTGTGTGTGTGTGTGTGTCTTTGCTATGCTGGGGCTGTCTTGTGCATTTGGATTAAGCAGTGGAGTGAAGCTTTCTAATACCTCAACCTACATTTCCTTTCCTTTAATTAGACAATTTCAAACTTTGTAGACAGTCCCACAAAGATCCACCTCAAACCTGGTCCCCTAACACACATTTGTCCATTTTAACTTACCTACATTGTCAGTGCTCTGCTTCTAGACATCAGCTTGTAAACATATGCATGTGTGGCCAAACTGATGTATTTTGAGCAAAATTATTTTGAGTGCATCTGGTGTTTGAACGGGAGTGTGTGGCAAAACATCCTGGCAAAGAAGCAGGTCAGGGTTAGAGTGTGTGCAAGGTCACATTTAAAACACATTGGAGCTCAGAAGGGCCCATAAATCAGCCGCTGCATATGGCTGCCCTGTGTGCTGTCTGATTTAACACCTGCACCCAGACCTTCCTTGTCAGGCCTGCCGTTCTTTATTACTAAGGCTTGGCTTGCTAGTGCACCCCCCCCCCCCCCCACACCACTGTGAATAGTGTTCACCTTTAAAAAAAACCCAGCATTAACTCTCTGTCCTCTCTTCTTTTGTCACTGGCATGCTCTTTCCTAGCTCTCTGTATTTTCCCCTCCCCCTGATTAGATCAGAGTTCAGGGAGTGGTCAGGTTTTTTTTGGAAACAGAAAACAGGGGAAATGCAGGGGGTTGTGATTCAGTAATGTCTTTGCTATGTGTTGAAAGGAAATAGGATGTGGGTGCGTGGAGTGTGGCCGTACATATTGTGGCTGAATTGCATGGACTGGAGAAGTGCTTAAAATTTGTTAAAATACTTTGCAGTTGTTGTTGCTGATATACAGCCCATTTAATAATGAGTAATACAATTAGCATTCCTGTGTTTCTATTGAAAAAATGTGTTTAATAAGAACATGAAATATTAACACAGATTCTTTTGTGGAAAAAAGCAAACATATCTTTAAAAAAACTTTACACAAACTTTTTCTTATGGCCACAGTTTTGAGGTCACTGCTGCAGGCAGGTGCAATGTCTTCTATTTTGCATGACAAATCATGACCGCACTGATTAGGAAATGTAACTTAAATAATGGAGCTCACCGGAGGTTGAGCTTCTGCTCTTTTGTCATCCATAATAGAATCTTTCCTTTAATTTCTCCAGGGCGGAGGAGCCTGAGGGGCCCTTGAGGGGACATAGCTGTATATTAGAGGAGAAAAAAATGGGTGATGTGTAATATTAAAAGGAGTCGGAACAAGCAAAATGAGTTAAAAGCTGGGTGATAGGCTATTCTTCTTTTATTCTTTTTAGGCCAATTTAGGCTTTTACAGAGAATGATGGACATAGGCTAAAGGCTCCTCTGGTTCTGTTTTATTCAGGAGTTGTTATTGAAGGTATAAGTGTGTTTCCTTTGTGTCATACTGACTGATTCATTTGTGTATCAAAGTTTTATGTCAACTTACTGACAGGATATTTATTCCCAGACTTTGGTGGTTCTTTACAAAATCCCTAAGTTAAGCCCTTTACCATAGCTCTTGAACATGCTAATCACAATCACAAACAAAAGGCGTTGTCAAATCACGTTAACATCTCATACAAAGTGCTTTTTTGTGTGTGTGTGTGTTCCTCACGGCCTGCTTTAATAGCAGCCTTGGCAGCTTTGGAAATAAATCGCAAACAATTTGGCCACCCTGTCATAATGTGAAGGCGCTTGTCAGCAGGTTCTCAAGTGCAGAGAAGGAGAGTTTAATTATAATGTGAAGCGCGTGGCTCGTGCCTCTCACTGATTGGCAGGTAGCCTACTCGTCCCGCCCATTCCCGAGAGGAGAAGAATGCGGAAGTAGTTTGATGGCTAGCACCTCGACGGCCCACGCTTTGTTCTTATGAGCTTGAAAAGAGCTATGTGAATATTCCTGTCAGAGACTCACCGCCTCTTCTGTCAAACACAGTGTTATTTTTCCTGCTAAAAACACACTTTTTAGCATTGTTAGACTTTTTTCCTTCATAACTATTTCCACAATAGTTCTCAAAGTGATGAGTAGCTATTATTTGCCTACTAATACTGACACATAATTGGACAGTGTCCACCAAAATCTGTGCTGTTAGGCAACAGCATTGTTAGAACAACAAATGGGTTATGAGATTAATTTCCTTCAGGACATTGTGAGGTTGTCAGTCAAAAAGTACTTATAAATTGTTTTTCAAGCTAGATAAAAAGTTTTTTGTCACCTCAAAGCAGTTTTTTTTTTCAAATAAAGTGGCTCCAGGATGGCAGCAGCCCAAAAGATTTATAGTTTCTTTTTGAGAATCATTTTATTGATTGAATACCATTAATACTTTCAAAGCTGCAAAAGACCAATTATATATTGAAGAATTTGACATGAAAGGGAAAAGTCGACCCATTCATGGAGCACTAGCGAGATTGAAATTTAAACAAAACTAATTACCTGTTTAAAATTACAATTGCACAATTAATGAAAATTCAGGCCAGTCATGCTCATAACTTCACATCTTTTTTGTGTAATTATAGTAACTCAATAATTAATGAATTACTGAAAAAAAAAGCTCTAAGATGAATCAGTGAATTATAAATGTAAATTTTTAAGGAGTAAATAATATGTTGCAATGACTGTGCCTGAAGCAAACATTTAAAGTTGAAAGTGTTTATTACAGCAATGAACAACATGAGGTGCATTTGGGTGTTACACAACACACACACACACACACACACACACACACACACACACACACACACACACACACACACACACACACGCATACAGTCATCCTTTCTTACGTGGACATACAACTCACCATCTTGCAGGGTGATAATTTATGTCTTTCTTTATGCATCAACAAAGATTACACCTTTGCCAGTGTATGCCTTCAAGACATCACCGACACCATTCCTCAATCCTTATCATTAATTCTCACTGTCAGTATCCTAACTCTTTTTTAGAGCCCTATTTTTGGGTTTATCTGAAGCTTGTCCCAAACTTAGCTGTCTACCCTTTTGAGACCTCCAGCCATTAAAAACAACAAATTATGTAATTTCTTAAATAAAGACCTGCTTTAGAAGGCAATTGACATATGCCAGCATGCTGTTATCAGTGTGCATAAGATATGAAAATCACTTTCATATGATGTGTCGCAGCATGTTTATTAAATTGATTACACACATGATTGAACCAATTTTATGCTTGATCGTGTGTACGCTGAGCCCATATACTAAATAGCTCTTATGGTAATAGCAGATATATTAGGCAGCCTGAATAAAGTCAGTTTTTTTATTACCAAGTAAGTTTGTACTATGCCGATTACATTTGATAAAAATGTGAATTATATCATCTCACTTATAGCATCTGTAAAATATCAGATTTTTAAAACGTGATAAACCTGTGTTTTGCTGTATTTCACCTTTTCATTTTTATTACCAAGAAACAGTATTTTTACGGTAATTTTACAGTTGATCACAATAATTTTCTTATATTTAACATTATCTTTGAAACATTTGTAACATTTATTTCTTTTCTAAAAATAATAATAATTCTTTTTTTTTTTTTTTACATTTTACATTTTCCTGCACATTACAGCTAAAAGGCCAAACAGCTGCCCATTGATAATAGTGATTATAACACACATACATGCACACACACACACACACACACACACACACACACACACACACACACACACACACACACACACACACACACACCCTTCCATTTCCACAATATATGCTATTCATAAAAAGGCTGCATTGCATTTAGAAAAGCAGGCTTCTGTCTTCCATGTAACGTGCACCTTGACATTTGGTCCTTCTTAATATACCCCTTTGTCACAATCTTCACTGTAATTGTCTTCTGCAGAGTGCCGTGCTTTTAATTAAAGTGAGTGGTACGCTATGACAGAAATGATTTATTACACACACTGTGCCTCTGACACACACATGCACACCTCTGACTGTGAGTCTACACACACAGGGCAAATTAATTACACCAAATCAAATTACACAGCAGCACCAAATCACGATGTATATCTGCTATTGCAGTGGCAGCACCAACAAGAAGTTTGTTATTAGAAAAGATTTTAGTAAAAAGAGACAGAATTGCAAAGGAGTCAGATTGGAAGAAAGGTAAAGAGTGAAAGATTCAGTACAGCACTATTAGTGGATAGAAGAGTATGACTTAAACATGGAATTGTATAAGTTTGTGTGTGTGTGTGTGTGTGTGTGTGTGTGTGTGTGTGTGTGTGTGTGTGTATGTGTGTGTGTGTGTGTGTGTGTGTGTGTGCGTGTGTGTGCATGCACACTCTGGATCGAAAGATAAAAAATGCATTTCACTGAATCATAGCCATTTTATTCACACATTCTGCTATTTGCTTTTAAAAAAATATGCCCAAACTTAATTTCTCCATGTTTGAGTGTGGCCATTATTGCCATGTAGTATTTTCCCTGGCAGGTAAAAACTGATCAGGTAATTAACAAGGCCTCAAGGCAGTTCTCAAAAACAGTTCTGTTATTTGATAGACTAACATAGATATTGATTTCCACTTATATATCTTATATTTAAATATATATACTTATACTTATATATCTTATACACAAATATTTATAAACAAAATAGCCAGGAAGCCATACTAACAGAAAATAGTTTCCAATTGCCTTAAATGACTTAAATTTGCTGGGATTTTCTCTTTCATTCTGAAGACGAAATAAACTTTTTTCCTCCACTGCGGACAATTAAAGGAAAGAAGAAAAGCACTCTCAATAGCCTCCTTTTTTTTGTATTCACTTAAATTAAATATAGAAAGCATCCTGTTTTCCATCTAGACATGTAAAAGTTAATTCATTGTTCCATCCTGTATGCTTGGGAGGAAAGGGCTTGGAAAAACAAAGTTTATTTATTTTTACTGTTTGTTTAAAACTGTGCTGCTTTACACAAAAATAAATTGACAGGTGTTAAAACAACAGAAAACTCATTACTGACAGCTAACATTAAAGATAACACTGAATATACTGTATGACTACACACAGTGATTTTTCATAAACTACATCCTCAGTCAAACTGAGGCTCTCTTGTTTCTTTCAAAATGAAAGATACACTCTTTTGGGCCACTCCTGTGATTTTAATTAAATAGAGGTCATAGAGGTGTACAGTCCACCTCCCACGTTTAAAGGAATTTAATCTGCAGTCACGCGCATACAGACTCACTGGCGTAAGTGTCTCTGTGTGTGTTTGTGTGTGAGTGAGTCCCTCAGTTTAAACAATGTCACTCACAGACATGACCTATCATGGCCCAGAGCATTATGTGAGCCAAAGCAAGAAGTTTGTGTGTGTGTGTGTGTGTGTGTGTGTGTGTGTGTGTGTGTGTGTGGGTGTGTGTGTGTGTGTGTGTGTGTGTGTGTGTGTAATGGGGCAGTTCAAACACAGACAACTGCCCCATTTCTAGACCATTCTTTAATTTGATCTTCTTCAATCTGTATAATCACAAAGAAATGACTTGAAAAAGGCAGTACACAAGACCTCAAGGAAGAGTGGAATAAATTTGCTAAATCAATATGGGATAATTTGAGTGCAGACCTGTGCAAACATGCTATTGTATGTCTTTTCCTAAAATCTTTCTTTTTGGTTTTTCAATTGAATTTTTTGTTTATTATTTTACATGAAAGATGGAAAAATGAATTCATTTATCTTAGCCACACTTTTTAACTGTATTTAAAATGGGGAGGATTTTTCAGCAAAAAACTCTACAAACTTGTTTTTGCTTAATAACTATGGATCAATGTGTATACATTGATTTAATTCAAAGAAAAACTTTTACAATTATGATAGAATAAAGTATACAAAAATTTAGCATACAAAAGGCTGTATACTTTCTGGACCCACTGTGAATAAAATATTTTTTAATAAATTCAGCTTTTCTTTTCTGAAATGTTCCTTCTTTTTTAATGAGTTATTCACTTAATTATTAACATTTTGAATAACAATTTGATTAAATTTTGTATAGCATGTATTGACTGAAATAGAGTAGGTCATAACACCTATGGATTTTTCTGCTTGCACTGTTGAGTACACAGGATTAATTAAAATTGAAGGTGGCTATATGCAACATTGAGGTAATTATTTGAGCTTTGTGCTGACTCCATCACCATCGAGACTCATGTCATGTTTATATGCTCGCTACATCAAAAATTCTTTATTTGCTTCAAAGTTTATTGTTGAGCACTGCTTAGCTGTTTACTGCTGAGTCTTACAGCAGAACAGCATTTTGAGCAAGGTGAGGGAGGAGAGAGAGAGAGAGAGAGAGAGAGAGAGAGAGAGAGAGAGGGAGCGTTATTAAAATCTTCTGAACAAATACAAAGTAATTGGCTTGGGGCAGCAGGGTAATTGGCCCGTTCAAAGTCAAGGGATAAAAAGGAAAAGAAAAAAGCAGGAAAATCAAATCCCAAAGATATAAAAGTTAGAAGAAAATGTTAATATTGCACTATTGGTTAAAAAATATGATGACACAGCAGAAGTAGGAGGAAGCAGAGTCAAAGAGAGGGAAAGTTGGCTAAAGGTAAATAAGCATTTTATTAATGGAAGGCTGTTAGCATGAAGTCTGTCTCTGGATAATATATTACAAAACCAAGGAGCAAAGGTATGGGGTGGAGTGTCTGTGCTGAAGTTTTACTATTAGAAAAGAAGAGGGGGATAAAGGACTAAATAATATTTATCTAAATAAGTGGTAATTCTTGCTAGGTCGGTGCCTCTCTATCGGTTGGATGAAAGGTAGAGGAACCATCACATTTAATAATTTCTTAACTCTGGGTAAATAAGTCCTCATAAACATGCACTATTGGGCCAGCTCAGATACCTAGTGCTCACCAGCATCTACGCAGATACCTAGCTACCCAGCTGGCCCACACTCACTTGTGCAAACACTCACACACAAACACACACACCACTTGGTTACATGTCTCCACCTAACTAAGATCAGCCAAGTAGAATCAGTCTGTATTATGTTTGACCTCCTCTGAGTGAGCTAAGATTTTATTAAATGGATGCCTAGGATCATAACCCCATCTAAACACACATCAGCTCTTAGCATTAATCAAATATTGCTTCAAAAATATTGACGAGGCCACCACTTCCCATCTTGTATTTTCACACCCACACACTACCGACTGAGGTTCTAAGTCTCTCTAAGAGTGCTGTAATGGTGAAAGTAAAATATTAACATTTCTTCACAGTGGACTTTCTCAATTAATCATTTATTTTTAAGCGCAAAATAGCAAAATAGAGATTTTGCTTTTATGACACATTCTGGTAGTGTATTACTGTAAAATATTCCAGAAATATTGGAACATGTGACAGGTGGTTCTTTGTTGGCAAGGTGATTCCTGTGAGACTGACTTGCCATTGAAACGGTATTATAAAAATAAAGTTCTAAAAGCTGTCTACTGGATAAAAGCAAACCATTTTAAAGCTGAGAAAATAGGTAAGGTAACAGAGCACTGCCACAAGTGTTATATAAAGCCAATACAATTACCAGTAAAATTACCCGATGTACTAGCAACCAGAAATCAAACCCCAAAACATCGGTTAGTAAAATTACTAACAAGTGAACTAAGGTATAATCACTATACAAGTATCACTAACAACTATACAGGGCACATCTGCACGTCTTATTTGGACAGAAATTTAGAGGCCACACCACAAGATGCAAACCATTTGGGATATTGATCTTTTGCAATCTAATGATGGCTTATTTCACTGGTGGTGACAGTTCTTTGTCAATGTCCAAATATTTATAGACTGAGCTGTTAATGCAGCATATGAGCTCATCAGACATTTTGGAAAGTGTTTGAGAAAACAGTGAGCAAAAGTAATCAGTGAGACAGACCACAAATTGGATTTGTTTTTTGTGTTGAGTAGATTTTCACAGTGGTCAAAGCTGAAATAAAAACAGTGGGAACACTTGGGAAGTGTCAGAGTCTATGAGATTGAGCATTTGTGAAAGGATAACAGAAAGTTGCTCTGGAAAATTGTCCATTGTTTGGACATAGTGCTATACAAGAAAAATCTAACTAAATTGAATGAAATGCATTTGTATTAAGATTTGGAATTCATCTGTAATGCTTATACCATAGCTGATTTAGAGGCTTAAATGGGTTACCTTATTCTTTTTGATCAACTCACATACTGTACAGATGATCTTTATCAGTATATAGTAAACTAACCTTAGAAATAAACATCACACACAAACTCTAGGTGTTTCTACAAGAATCCCAAATGCCTGCTTATGAATTCCCACTGCCCAAATATTTGTATAGCCTACAATCTACTGTTTGGTGTAGGTTCTCTTTTTATGTAGTTTGTGTTACTGGGGAAGGGGAGGAACCGATTGAACAGCTATTGCGGGCAAATTATGATATGGAAAAAAAACCTTTTAGAACTCTTTAGAAGGCTAGAGAGAAAATGGGAGTCAACCAGAGGAATAATGGCTGGTGTGAGAGTCATGCCTGGGAACATTTGTCTTTCTGTGCTTGCCATTCACTAAACAGTTAAAGATTCACAGTGTTTGTGGGGGTAAAGAAACAGCTCCCTGGACAACAGAAGTGAACAACAAGGTTGTTCCTCAGGACATTATTATGACATCTGTGTGCTAGTTAAACAGCTTGCAGATATGCTGATAAAAACAGCAGCTAATTTACATTGGCAATAAAACCAGCTTCACCTTTCGTTATTATCTGAATTTTTTTATTACAGACAGTTAAAAATGTCAGAATTTAAATGGTTTATGGTCATTTATTTGCATTTGTAAGAATAAGCGGAGACCTTGTGGTTACTATGAGTATACTGTTAAATCGAAACTCGTATAATAGAGAATAAGAGCATGGTACAGAAGGAGGGCAATAACTGCATTCTATAGGTAAACACAGCTCTACAATTTAGGAAACTTCATTCAGTAGTCACTCCCCACTTGTTTAATTTTTTTTCTCATTTAAGAAACATTTCACCACATACATTCCCCTCGAAAAATAAAATTGTATAGCAAGACCAGTCATTTTAATTTTAGTTATGCACTGAAGACATTCAAAGATAAAAAGGTCAGAATCTCACTTTTCATTTCCTGACATTGTGATATTTATATATAGATTTGTTAAACAACTCAGAACTATGGAAGGAAATAAAATATATAAATATAAAAATCTATTTGAAATGAGTAGGTAAAAGGTAAAGGAAAAAGTAAATGCACTGTATGGTGTTTTCTATATGTTTTAGTTTAAAATTATCACAAACTTCTCTTCTTGAATTTTCCCCGTGCCCCTTGCTGTTTTCTCCCAATTCCTAAATTTTTTATTCTGCAGCGTCTTCTGTGTTGTATAGAAGCCTGTTTCTGCCACATAAAAAAAAAAGTTTGCCTTTCTTGCAATTCCAAAATTTTTCATTAATTCCGAGTTTTTTCTTGCAAATGCGACTTTATTTTTCATAAACATCAACATTTCTGGTGCATCCACCGATAAACATGTTGTCAGCCTGAAGTTTGAAGCTGTTGGTGTATGAACGAGGCTCCTCTGCTTCATCTGTCTTGTTCTGTCTCCTCCAGAGCTGATTGTTAGACAGAGTTCTCTCCAGGGATCGGAGGCTCAGTGTGATACCATGCGATTCTACTGATTGTAGCTTAGATTTCATTTTCAGTGTGCAAAGCTTTTTTGCCACTACAGAGGGGGTGATGCTGCCAGATTGGCTAAAAATAAAATGTTGGAATTACAAGAAAAAAAGTTGTAATTGCGAGAGAAAAAAAAGTCGGAATTGCAGGAAATAAACATTGAACATTTTAAATTTGAATACAAAATTGCATCGTTTTTTGTATTGGAATTACTCGAGTAATTCCAGGGGTATAAAAAAGTAGAGTTAGTGCAGTGTCATTATGACTACTCACTTTTTACCGTATGTGAAAAGGATGATTTAATGGCAACTTCAATAATTCACTAAGCTTCTCTGTTTTTAGTTCCATTTTTATAGTGATCTGTCTGTGCACTGTTTGCCACCACCCTATGATGTTAGCATAAATAATGTATGCTGTATTATTTTACACAGGCTTCAGGTAACAGAAAAAGGGGGTCTGTGATGTCTTTGGGCTTAAATAGGTTGGGACACTAAAGTACAGTATACTCATGAGTAGATGATGCATGGTGCTTGGTCATATGGTGTACTGGTGGATGTCTTTTGAATAAGTGAACAGTAACATACAGTTATCTAGTGTAGTGTAGTGTAGTGTAGTGTAGTGCTTCAGTTTATTTCGTTATTTCTTTTTATAATTATGTTCAGATACAAGATTCAACATTTTATTGTCATATATGCAAGAATCAGTGTGGTCAAATTATAAAATTCTTACTCTGTGAATCCCCTAATGCCAGAAATTAAGAACATAAGGAAAACACAACAAAACCACACACACATTATATTATAAGACATTATTTACAAATGCAAGAAACAGAGTGTGTGCATATATAAAGTGTGCAGGGTGCAATGTAACATCATAGAAAGGTCATGTGCAAAGTTTTACAGAAGTAGATTGGGTCCATGTTGGTATTCCCATTATAAAAAGGGACAAAACATGCAAAGGTTGTCTGAGGTGCACTAGGTCCAAGTTGTTTGGTTATCTTTGTTTTAAAATTAAACTTGTGCATGCCTTTTCTGAAGCAGATTTAGTAGTAGGACATACATTACACAGAGAGACAGACATTGTTGCGAACATTAATAAAAATACAAATAATAGTACCTTCTTGTCCATGTTGTGTCCTAATTTAGCAAGTGGTGATGTGGATCACCCTGCTCAAATATCCATTGGTCATTTTGCCCCTCCAAGTGTCTTCCTAACCCCTACATGACCCCTTTCATTACTGACATTCCAGCAACATATTTGTTTAAAAAGGAATCAATTACATTTAAATCTCTCTGAAAGTAGGCTCTACAAGAAAAACACAGGCTGTCTTATGTTTACGTAAGTCCTGGTTTCTTTTTTCATCCTCAATTCTTCACTTTTACCAAAGTTTTTTATTGAACAGAAAAGTAATAATTAATCTACTTTGCATAATGACGTAATGCAAAAGGAAAATAGGTAGGTTGCAAACCAGTCTTTTTTTTATATACCCTATTTTTCTTCTCTTAGCAGGAAAGACACCTGATTCATAATCACAATGCAACCCATAATGTGTTTAGAGAACAAAAAATCATAGATTAATGCAAATATATGGGCAAAAATATTTGTAAAACTTTTGGCCCCTTAAAAATCTGGTAATCCTGAGGCTTTGTTTCTTATAAATGCCACACTGTCGGGGTTGGGTGTTGGGAAGCGGTTGATTTGGTCAGAGAATGTGAAACAGACAATGTTGGCGGTGATGTTTTCTATTCTACTTATCCCACTCTTCTTTCACTGTTTGGAAAGAAAACCGTATGTGTTTTTCAAAATGATGAACTTGTCTGGGGATTTGCCAGTGAAACCACTCACATATACATTTCAGCAGGGTCAGTGGTGGTTCACAAGGCCTCTCCTTCTTTTAAAGCTGAAAGAGCTGGAATTGGAACCTCCTGAATACAGAATACCACTTATATGGAAGTTGCTCTGTCTGCTTGAAGTTGTTGTGGCTGTCAAATATTTAGCTGAAATAACATCTCATATTAATGTTTCTACCTTCATTCCCATATGCTCCATGTGGAAGCATGTTAGAACAAAAATATGTATGTTAACTTATATTCTAGTTATGGGAGGTTTCAAACACTATAACAGTACATTTGTTGTGCTGCCTCACAGCTCTAGAACAGAGGGTTGAGTCCTGACATCAGGTTCAGGTTCTACCTATGTATAACTTCAGTTGTTCCCCCTAAGGTTTGTATGTGTGTGCCTGGTCCCCTGTGATGAGCAGCTATCCCACTCAGGGGGAAGTCTCCTGCCCTGAGTCTCTACTGCAGTAATGAACAGGGTAAACAGGGACCCAAGCCCGGATAAATGGGGAGGGTTGCGTTAGGAAGGGCATCCAGCGTAAAAACGTGCCAAACCGAACATGCGGATCATGAATACGGATGATCCGCTGTGGCGACCCCTAATGAGAGAAGCCGAAATAAAGTTTCGAATGTTTATATAAAATCATAATTTGATATAAATTCAGCAAACATTTAAACACTTGTTCTGAGATATTGCAAAATCGAGACTTTAAAATTTTTCTTTCATCTACTTTGAGACAGACTCCAGCATCTCTTATATATTTTTGTTTCTGGTGTTGATTCCTTTAATTTACTTTAATTTATTTACTTTAATTGCTTTCATTTACATATCCTGCAATTCTGATACCTTTTGAGTATACTTTGTACAAGTTATAAGGTACAGAGTTTAAAGCTTCCTGACATAGACAGTGTATAAAAATTTGCTGCTTGCTGGCAGCTAAACTGACTATTAAGACACCAGTGTTGCTTTGACACTGTAGTCTCAAACAAAATTATTACATTTTGGGTCAATTAGAAACAGCCCTGAGGTTTTTTGTGTAGTTTTCTTTACATAACAGATTTGCTGAATAGTACATTTCTTACTTGACTTTCTGAGACTAATATTCTGATTAGTAGCTCAGTTAAATATGTCTTAAAGTTGGTGATAGTGATAAAGTCAGATTCAATGTTGTCATCTGTTCTTTGAAACAATCATGCAACATGATGAATTGCTTGTTTGTATTGGTATCAATTTCTGGCTTCTTTATAACTTGTGGTTAACTAAGATATTACTTTTTCTGATCAAGATATATTTTGAGGACTCTGACACTCACCCTGATACATTCTCCCTGGGTGAAATTTAAGAGTGTGTCTATGAGCAATTTGGCTAACTGTGATAAAATTATATTCTGCCAGCCAAATTTTCAATCTTTTTTCTTTCTTTCTTTCTTTCTTTCTTTCTTTCTTTCTTTCTTTCTTTCTTTCTTTCTTTCTTTCTTTCTTCTCTCTCTCTCTCTCTCTCTCTCTCTCTCTCTCTCTCTCTGCTCTATGCCTTCCTGGATAGCAAAAGTCTGCAGCCTTTTTATAACAGAATTGCTTGTGGCCCAATGAATTGTTACTGTTTTTGCTGAGGAGTATAGGGGGAGAGAGGAATGCCCTTGCAGGGACAACAGAGTCATAGGTAAAGAATGATCAATGCAGTGCCACATTTGCATTACAGTGGTCTGTTAACTACAAGAGTGGCTATCGATCACCAGTGTCCGAATTTACTGCACATAAAATAACAACCATTTGGTATTGTTTTTGGGTTTGGTATTTCCATAGTAAATAGCCTTACAGTTTTATATTGTTGCACTAGTTTGTGGTTCTTTTGGTTTTACTGTTTATTCCTTTGTACATAACAGAAATGTACTCTCTTGGTTTTGATTTTGTGCCCCCTTTGAACGAACTTTATTAAAAATAAGGTTTGCAAGGTATGCCATGGTACATAGTGTGTTGAACAGTTATTATCTCTGAATGTCCTAAATTGGTTTAAAACCTGAGTTTTGTCTTTAAAGTCTACATTTGATAGACATGAAGACCAAAGAGCTTTCTATCAGAGAAAAGCAAGCCATTTGCTGAGAAGAGGGAGAAAATGTATTCGAGTCATTGCCCAAAAACAAGACGACAGATACATTGTGAGAGCTGTGAAGAAAACCCTACAATAACAATCAGTAACATCACTAACAAGGGTAGGGGTTAATCATATTGCAATCTTGTGTCGAAAGAAGACTTTTGAGAACGGTTTTCCCTACCACAAGAAGTGCAGACTAATTGGAGTAGGGGAACGGAATCAGAATCCCAGACTGAAATTCTCAAATAAATACAGAGATGAGCAACAAATGCTGTGGAACCATCCACCAAAGTAATGGTAGGGCTAAAGTTTGGAGGAAGAAAGGAGCTAGTCATGATCCAAAATTTAAAATACCCTCAATCAAGTGTTATGGAGGTGGTGTCGATTTGTGCTTGCTCTGGATATTTATAGATGTACCTGATGATGGTAGCAGTGGAAAAAATTCATAAGTCTATAAAAACATTGTCTGCCAGTTTATGGGGAAATACATCCAATGTAATTGGGATGAACTTTATCTACACAATGACCCAAAACACACTGTCATAACAATAGGAAACAAGTGATTTAGAGTAATCAAGTCAATCACTAGATGTTAGATTGAGCATGCATTTCTGCTGAAGGGAGAAATATTGTCTTTGCTATTATTTTGTAAGTGTATGTTTGCATGTATGGTAGATGCTATTGGCCATATGCTGTTTACAGCCCTTTTCATATCTGTGGCAGAAAAAAGGCAAAAAGAAAAAGAGTGAAAATCGTTACAGTTCTTAATTAAAACCAAACAACAACAGCCCTTTTCCCCACCTTCCAAATGGCAGCTACAGTAAGCCACCATATATGCATGCACTGCAGTTTCTACCATAGCTGGCTTGACTGCAGTCTGAATGCAGACCGTTTGCAGCATTTAATGACTGGCGGCTAAATCAGAAATTAATTAGGTGAGAGAAAGATATTTACAAAGAAAATAAAAATCCCAAATGTTTTTCTGATTTCTATACTTATAATTGGTAAGTGAGACATTTGTGCACAGGAAAAAAAAAGCATTATCCTAAATAGCTCTTATTAAAGAAGCTGATATTACATAAAATGCGTTAAAACCAAGAAATGCATTGATTAAAAAAGACTTTTATTTAAATTTGTTTCATAAATGCTATTACCTAATAGTAACACAAGGATTTTAGAAATATATTTTCTTTAGTCTGATTTTTTGTTTTTTTTGTTTTAGTTGATTGTTAGTTGTAATATATATATATATATATATATATATATATATATATATATATATATATATATATATATATATATATATATAATATATGAGATATATATAATATATATAATATGTACCAAATGCGGAATGCAATCCTTTTAACATGCATAGTTAAAATCAGAGTATTATGTTTCGGACCGAACGGCTATTTACTCCATACCGGAAAAAAGATTGGATTTGTGCATGCAGGAAAGTGCTAAAGAATCCATAGCACTAGTGTTCGCCGCTAACCAGGAGATGACTAGTGGTTAACGATAGATGGATTCTTTAAAGTTTTATGTCCTGCTTCAAGAATTTGTTTTAAAATGAGAAAATTAAGGATGGAAGGAATAAAGACATTTGTTAAAGTATGCTGAAATAAGTAGAACAGTTAAGTAGAACATATCTTTAGAATGGGGTTAACAATAATCATATGAATTAATCGATTATCAAAATAATCATATATATATTCTGGTAATCGATTAATCATATGATTATTTTTTGTTTGTTTGTTTTTGCTTAACATTTTTTTATTAGATGTTTTGCTTATTATAACTATATATAAAAACCTAATTCATGGTATTGAATTATAAAAATGTACTTTAAAAAATGCAAAAGCCACATATTGATTTTAACCATCTTTAAATCTGACATAAAAATTTTATAGTGGCTGCTTGTTGAGGAGTTTATGGGGGATTTCTCCATTAAACAAATTCACTTATGATGGGTTGTTTCTTTCTGTAAAAAAGACAAACAGCATTTGAGTATGCAAGGTAAAGCAATTTGTGTAACTCAACATTTGTATTGTTTTGAATAATAATTGTAGATGCTTAAAAAATCAATAAAAATATTTACTGTTGTAGTAGACAAATGTTATGAAAAGAGAATGGAACGGAGAAACACAGCGAGCTAACAGGCTTCATTAAAATAGGAAAAAATATGCATTGGTGAACAAATGCATAAGCATTCGCTGAAAACCACAACAGTGACTAAAAAATGTATTGTTTACGGCTGCTGTTATTTGCTGCTTTTAGATTTAGTGTTTGTTTGCATCGTTTTAATTGAATCATCATATAGCGAGTGAGCTGATTGCGCAACCTGATTTTCTCAAGTCAGACAGAACAGATGCAGTGCGACTGTCCCGAGGTTACAAACAAACAAAACACAATAGCACTTCATTAAACTATACAATTTTCACATGATGAGGATTATACAGTTTTCACGTACCATGCTGATGTTTCACCTTCATCCGTGAAACCAGTGTGTTTTCTTTTGACGTGCTTTGCATAAGTTGCAGGTTACAGTGTTCTTTGTTGAGTTTAATATAAAATGCTCCCATGGATGACTCAAACTTTTTCCTGCTGCCGGTTGACCTGTACTTTCCGCTATTTTGCAAGCAGCTGTGTTAGCTGTGCCATCACGCTAACCCATAACTTGAGCAGTCCAACTTATTAATAACATCATTCGTTGACAACAGATTTTTTATTGATTAGTTGCTACATTTACAAAATCAGTAGGGGATATATACAGTACAGACCAAAAGTTTGGACACACCTTCTCATTCAAAGAGTTTTCTTTATTTTCATGACTATGAAAATTGTAGATTCACACTAAAGGCATCAAAACTATGAATTAACACATGTGGAATTATATACATAACAAAAAAGTGTGAAACAACTGAAAATATGTCATATTGTAGGTTCTTCAAAGTAGCACCTTTTGCTTTGATTACTGCTTTGCACACTCTTGGCATTCTCTTGAACAGCTTCAAGAGGTAGTCACCTGAAATGGTCTTCCAACAGTCTTGAAGGAGTTCCCAGAGATGCTTAGCACTTGTTGGCCCTTTTGATTTCACTCTGCGGTCCAGCTCACCCCAAACCATCTCGATTGGGTTCAGGTCCGTTGACTGTGGAGGCCAGGTCATCTGGCGCAGCACCCCATCACTCTCATTCTTGGTCAAATAGCCCTTACACAGCCTGGAGGTGTGTTTGGGGTCATTGTCCTGTTGAAATAATAAATGATGAAAAATAAATTATGGTCCAACTAAACGCAAACCGGATGGAATAGCATGTCGCTGCAAGATGCTGTGGTAGCCATGCTGGTTCAGTATGCCTTCAATTTTGAATAAATCCCCAACAGTGTCACCAGCAAAGCACCCCCACACCATCACACCTCCTCCTCCATGCTTCACGGTGGGAACCAGGCATGTAGAGTCCATCCGTTCACCTTTTCTGCGTCGCACAAAGACACGGTGGTTGGAACCAAAGATCTCAAATTTGGACTCATCAGACCAAAGCACAGCTTTCCTACTGGTCTAATGTCCATTCCTTGTGTTCTTTAGCCCAAACAAGTCTCTTCTGCTTGTTGCCTTTCTTTAGCAGTGGTTTCCTAGCAGATATTCTACCATGAAGGCCTGATTCACACAGTCTCCTCTTAACAGTAGTTGTAGAGATGTGTCTGCTGCTAGAACTCTGTGTGCCATTGACCTGGTCTCTAATCTGAGCTGCTGTTAACCTGCGATTTCTGAGGCTGGTGACTCGGATGAACTTATCCTCCGCAGCAGAGGTGACTCTTGGTCTTCCTTTCCTGGGGCGGTCCGCATGTAAGCCAGTTTCTTTGTAGCGCTTGATGGTTTTTGTGACTGCACTTGGGGACACTTTCAAAGTTTTCCCAATTGGACTGACTGACCTTCATTTCTTAAAGTAATGATGGCCACTCGTTTTTCTGTACTTAGCTGCTTTTTTCTTGCCATAATACAAATTCTAACAGTCTATTCAGTAGGACTATCAGCTGTGTATCCACCTGACTTCTGCACAACACAACTGATGGTCCCAACCCCATTTATAAGGCAAGAAATCACACTTATTAAACCTGACAGGGCACACCTGTGAAGTGAAAACCATTTCAGGTGACTACCTCTTGAAGCTCATCAAGAGAATGCCAAGAGTGTGCAAAGCAGTAATCAAAGCAAAACTTTAAAGAACCTACAATATGACATATTTTCAGTAATTCCACGTGTTAATTCATAGTTTTGATGCCTTCAGTGTGACTCTACAATTTTCATAGTCATGAAAATAAAGAAAACTCTTTGAATGAGAAGGTGTGTCCAAACTTTTGGTCTGTACTGTATATATATATATATATATATATATATATATATATATATATATATATATATATATATATATATATATATATATATATATATATAGTGGGGAAAATAATTATTTGATAAATATGTTGATAATTATTTTGCTGATTTTGTAAATATACCCCTTTACAAAGAAATGAACAGTCCAAAGTTTTTATGGTAGCTTTATTTTAACAGAGAGCAACAATATAAAAGCAATCCATAAATAAAACATTTAAGAAACATTATAAATTAATTTGTATTTCGAGTAAAATAATTATTTGATCCCATACCAAATTTGCAAGAATTCTGACTCCCACAGACCCAAATTGGTCCTGTTCCTTTAGAAAACTACTCAAAATATCAACTTGTTATGTGTATAAAAGACACCAGTCAATGAATCAACCTCTTCCATTTAAACCTCTCCACTAGAATGGGAAAGACCAAGGAGCTACTAAAGGATGCTAGGTGCAAGATTCTAGACCTGCATTAGGCTGGAATGTGCCACTGTTGTTGCGATAATTCGAAAACGGAAGAAATAAGAGATAAGTTATTTAAACCACCATAATTACTTTAAAACATTTAGAAGAAAATGTTGTCTACATGCTCTATGTTGAGTATGGTTTATAGTAATAATAAACATACATTTGCATTAGGGCTGCACGATTTGGGAAAAATGTCATATGCGATTGTGTTATAATCAATGGTATCATGAGTCCACTTTATTGGTTAACAAGTAAATTGCACACAGATTGGTGATAATGCTGAAATGTGTATTTGTAAAAGTATAAAGGTTTTCAAAATGAATATATATATATATATATATATATATATATATATATATATATATATATATATATATATATATTATTTTTTTTTACAGAATTATGTTAATTAATGTAAACATTTTTCTCCAATGTACAGCTGAATTAAATAAAACACATTTTCACAAAAATGATTTAATCAATGATATATATATATATATATATATATATATATATATATATATATATATATATATATATATATATATAGAGAGAGAGAGAGAGAGAGAGAGAGAGAGAGAGAGAGAGAGCTGACGGCGTGTTTGGGGATGTGTTTAGGAAAGCGGAGGTTGCCAGATAAAGGCGCGCATGTGCACGAGTATGCGCGGTTTGGCCTGTCGTCTCTTTCTTCCAACCCAGAACCAGTGAGATCTGTTACAGATGTATCATATTGTCACATGATGTAGATAACAGAGGTAGCGTGTTTTTGGCTACCAGTTCAGTGTCAGGCTGCTCGGCGTCCAACATTACCTGGTCTCCGCGCTGCACGCCGAAAAGTCACATGATTACATGTTGTTACTTTATCTGCTTTAACTTTTCCCGACGGCAGCGTAACACCTCGTTAGTTCATGCTCGTGGAATGATGAGATGGACAACATTAGCTGATGCATACCACTTTACTCGTTTTTATAAAGATAGATTCGCAGGGTTAGAGTACAAGATAACTCCCAGGTGGATAAACTTGGGTAAACCGACCATATTGCAGAATACAAACAGGTTTTTTCATGTAAATCGCACACAGGAAAAACATCCAGCCCGCACGCTTCTTTCCCGCACTACGCTACCCATAATGCATTTCACTCTGGACTTCAATACCAAATAGTAGATAGTAGCCTTAAAGAAACAGCTCTCATTTTCCCTCTAATACAACACTACCCCCACTCTGGATGGTGATTAACTTAACACCACTCCAGCACCATAGCATGACGGGTATGACATACATCAACACCTTAACAATGATATCATCATAAATTCAGAAAAGGCAAATAAAAGGCAGAAATACGTCCAACACAACATCTAACCATTTTTTTCTTTTTCTTTTTTCCCACAATCTGTAGGCAGCTCCATTGTCAATGTATACAGTCCATTCAAGCAACTCTGCTCAATAGAGGCACTGGACAATATATTCCAACCCTTTGTAACAGGGTAAACAGTCCATAAGGTGGAAGGATAGCACGGTACTGGTAAGGGTTAAAGAGAGTAGCATTATCAATGGGATCCTTCATTGCAGCAATGATAATTCAGTTTCAACATGACCGGTGAGGTAATCAGTTAAGCTCTGGTGAGTGACCGACTGACTTGTTTACCGCTGGCCTGGTAAGGACAAAAAGATAACAACAGCCATACTTACAAACAAAATTAATTGGGTTTAAATGAACTTCCCCTTTGGCTCATTTCTGTAACAGCAAAATAATAACCAGCCTGAATCCACCTGGGTTATAAAATGAAACACAGAGAAAGAAAACAAAGAACCACAGCAGATATGAACCAGTTTTTTTTTTCTTCTTCTTCTTATTATTTTTTAAATGAACAATTAGTTTGTCCAGTCCCCAAACCTCTTTGGTGGCCCCCGGATACATTGTGGCCTCCCCCTTGCTTGGCCATCCACAGTCTCTGTCAAAACCTGTTGTACCGTGCTACCTTCGCTCCTTGAACACCCTCTGTGTCCTGATCTGTCATCGGTGCAAAGGTACCACCTATGCAAGGCATACTGTCTGTGCCACCAGAGTTTCCTGTTCCTTCCTCGAAGAGACAAGACAGATCCAAGTCAAGTTCAGCCTCGTAGGTTTCAAGGTCTGGCGCAGAAACTTCCTGAGGTTGCCAAACTTCCAAGTCCTTAAACACCCAGCTGTTCTCCAGGGGTTGCTGAGAATGGTAAGGTTTGAGTTTGTCGTGGTGAACAACTTTGACTTTGGTCTTTGGGTTTCTCTGAATCCGGTACACTAGATCATCCAGATGTCCCAGGATAAAGTTGTAGAGACCGTCGTAGTTGGGGAGAAACTTCCTGATCTTGTCCTTCATGCGTTTGGTCCCCTTGACCAGGTACCACACTGCATCACCGACCTTGTAACATGTCTGGGCTGCTCTCTTATCATACTGCTTTTTAGCACGCTCCACAGTTTTGCCCAGTGTTTACCTTGCAACCTGGTGTGCCAACTCCAGCCTTTCTCTCATCTGAACCACATACTGTGGGAATGATTTAGTCGTTGTATCATTTAGAGGCTCTCCTGCGACCAGGTCCATGGGTTCCGTTATCTCTCTGCCCAAGAGCATCATGTTTTTCTGTAGAGTGGCATTAAACTGCTTGACCTGTCCATCTGACTGAGGTCGAAAAGGTGTTGTACGGGTCTTATCAATGTCTAATAGCTCACACATGGTCTGGAAAATCTCAGATTCAAAATTGGTGCCCTGATCACTATGCAGTGCAAACGGTGCCCCATAACGGCAGACCCATTCAGTGACTATAACCTCTGCTACAGTGACAGCCTGGTTGTTGGGCAGTGGGTAGGCTTCTACTCATTTGGTGAAATAGTCTTGCACCACAAGTATATAGCGATTGAAACGTTCTGTCTCATTCATGGGACCCATCAAATCAACAGCAATCCTTTCCATGGGGCACCTACTCGCACGGTACCCATAGGTGCCTGAGGCCTCTTTAGTGGACGAGCCCTTGCAGCACAGCTGGTGCAGGTGCGACACCACAGTGAAAAATCTTCTCGCATTTGATACCAATAGTACCTGGTCTGCAGCCAGGACAATGTTCGCTCCACCCCGAAATGTCCACCCACTGGCCCCTCGTGTATCTGGCGCATGACATCTTCCCTGAAAATGCGCGGTAGAATAACTTGAGGGTAAAATTCAGGCCCCACATTCAAGTAGTAACGTCGTACCAGAACGCCATCCTTTAAATATAGTCTTTGCCATTGGCTCCAGTAAGCTTTTGTTGCTGGGCCATAGGGTGATACATCTTCCCAGGAGGGTCGTCCCTCGCCTTTCTGTATCCACCTCTTGATAGGGGCTATATCAGCATCCGCTGCTTGAGCAAAATGCAGTTCTTCAGCAGTCCACACAGAAAATGAAGATATACTGGTGGTGATGGCAGGCTGCACTACCCCCACTGCACAAAACTCCGAGGTAACAGCTATAGGTACATTATCTACTGGTTCGAAGTCAAAATCACATTGGACTGCCTGGTGACAGAACTGAGGGCTACTCAAGATTGGATTCTCGAGGTTGCATGGACAAGTTGTACGGCATGGCCTCCGCGAAAGCACGTTAGCTTTTTCATGACAGCGCCCGGGGCGGTGGACAACTCTGAAGTCATATTCCCCAAGCTTCTCAAGCCACCTGGCCAACTGTCTCTCTGGTTCTCTCATCCTTAGCAGCCACTGTAGGCTACTATGGTCTGTGCGTACGGTGAAGGATCTGCCCAACAGGTACTGACGGAAATGTGCTGTGAACTCCACTACAGCTAAAAGTTCTCTTCGTGTGGTGCAGTAATTCTGTTCAGTTGCCGTCATACTCCGACTTCCATATGCTAGCACACGTTCCTCTCCTTTCTGCTGCTGAGAAAGCACAGCTCCAATTCCGAAGTTGCTGGCACCTGTGTCAAGAACAAGGTCACCACTGTCTATTGGGTAACCAAGGATGGGGGCAGTAGTGAGCAGCTCCTTTAACTCATCAAAGGCCTGTTGGCCTCAAGGGTCCAGTGAAATCGAGCATGCTTTCTCAACAGGTTATGAAGGGGCTTTGCAATTGCAGCGAAGTCTTTGACAAAACGTTTCTAATAGGATGCGAGCCCCACAAACTGACGGACTTTGTGAACACTTGTGGGCTGTGGCCATTCTCGAATTTTTGCACTTTCTCTGGGTCGGTGGCTATCCCTCGTTTTGAGACGATGTGGCCCAGGTAGACCACCTGGCGGCGGAAGAGACAACACTTGGCGGGTTTCAGTTTCAGGTTGGCCTGGCGCAGCCTTTCAGAGCATTTCCTTTACATCCTTGCCTAGCACAATGATGTCATCCAGACATAGCAGGCAGGTTTCCCACTGCATCCCGGTCAAAACACGACCCATTAAGCGCTGGAACATTGGTGGTGCTTTACAAAGGCCAAAAGGCATGACGTTCCACTCAAACAGTCCCTTCCTGCTGCAGAACGCAGCTGCCTGTCTCGCCTGTGGTGTCAACTCCACTTGCCAGTACCCGGAGGCGAGGTCCAATGTAGTGAACCATCTCGCTGTGGAGAGTGTGTCTAGTGTGTCTTGGATCCTTGGGAGTGGGTAAGCGTCTTTTATAGTGCGCTCATTTAGTGCCCGGTAGTCAACACACAGTCGGTACGTTTGGTCTTTCTTTTGCACCATTACAATGGGTGAAGCCCAGCAGCTATTACTTTGGGAGGCTAGGCCAGCCTCCAAATTCTGTTTAATCTGTTCGTCTGCGCTTTGTTGTTTCTCAAACGCCATTCTACGTGGTTGCTGTTTCACAGGTGGGCCAGGCCGGATTTGAATATCATGTTGCACTAGGTTCGTGCGTCCGAATGTCTGTGGGTCCAGTGGAGAAAACATCACCATAAGTTTGGAGCAGCTTTGCGAGCTCATGCTGTTTTGTCTCCCTCAGATCCACTGTACTTTCTGCATACAGTGACTGTAAGTGACTTGGGACCATGGGGCATAGACCCACTAAGGGTGGCATTGTAGTTTTGGTCTGGACCACATGGGCAGGTTGAAGGATTCCGGCAATTACTCTTTTCCTCACTTTCACAGCAACGTTACCTGGGTTATACAGTCTTACTTAGATTGGCATCAATTATAATCTGTGCCACCCTTACCTGGTGCTTCTCCGTGAAGCCTTTAGTCGGACTCAGCAGTATGTTGCCTTGTACTTGTCCCCGGAAATGTGCATTGCCTGGAACGATGTATTTACGCCCTGCTTCAAGGACAGCTGTGCGTGCTATGCGGATACGTGCACCCTGGGCTTGTTCTTCTGGTTGAAATACGGAATCTGCTCGCCGAACAATACAATCCTCTGACTGCCAAAGTCAAGACGTGCCCGGGCTTGCTCCAAGAAAGGATGCTCCAGAATGGCTTCAGTGCCCTCGGCTACATCTGCTACAATGAAATCAACACTGACTGTGAGGGCTCCAACCTGCACTGGAACATCCACTTCCCCAAGGACATCAACATTTGCCGGACTTATTCCTTGCAGGGCCTGTACAGTGGATAGTTTGAGTGGGGGCTTACATCAGCATCGATGGCTTCATATCAAATCCGAGGTAACACGTTCCTCCTGGCCCCCCTGTTCAACAGGGCACATATTTCCATGTCATACAATAGCATATGAATACACATCTCCGGCCCACTCCCCTTGACTCTAAAAACTGTGGAAGCAGGCTGAGTTCTGGTAGGCACAGGGAGGGTTGGCATCATCCTTTCCAGATTGAGCCTGGGTTCCGCCTTTAATGACCAATGCCTTGGCAGTTGTGACAGACAATCTCTTCCCAATTAATTTTACCCCTTCTCATTAATTTTTGTGGGCGAGGTTTAAATTCTGCTTTTGAGTTGTTTTTCTCTCTCCACACAGGGGTTGGCAGCTTTGTATCTTCCTCGTCACCCTCACTCTCATCTGGACATTCACGCACTGGAGCTGCTTGAGTCCTTCGTTCTATCAGTCTTGTGGTGGATTGCATAAGTTGCATTACACTGGTGGCTGCTTGACATGTGGTTTCATACCTGTGTGCAATTTCATAGGCGTGGGCCAGAGTACGTGGTCGCTCTTCCAGCAGTCGTTGCACAATATCCGCATCTCCCATGGCATTAGTGAACACCTCAACACTAATAGAGTCTTGTTCTTTTTCAGAACGGTCTGCATAAGCAATGGAGACTTTTTCATAAATGTAATCCCTTAGCACATGGAGTGGCTCGCCTGCTTTGCGGACCCTCTGCCTCAACTCTATTCCAATGGCAGCAGCATGTTCGGATGAGGGACCATATGCAGCCTCAACTTCCTCTACAATGTGGCCATAATTGAAACGGCTGGAACGGGAATTCTTGTGGATCATTGCACCTGCAGCACCTACTAGACAAAACCTTATCTGCACAGTCATAGTCTTTTCGGAGCAATGGTTAGCTTTCGCACAATCCTCAAAGCGGCTTAGGAACTCTCGCCATGAAGTAGAGCCATCAAACTGACCTGGTCGCAGCATGGGAATCCTTTCACTATGCCTATTACAGTCCTCTTCACTGTCTGATGACAGATCACAGAATGTCAGGTGTGGTCTTTTTTCACGTTGGCTAGACCTAGTAACCCCTGGGAAATAACACTCTTCGATGTGGTGACACATAGTGTTACCCTCACCCTCACGAATGCTACGCTGAGCCGCATGTACATCACATTTACAGGGCTGGCGATCTTTTGTGGGTGTGCCTTGAAACATCCGTCTGGCTGTAAACTCTGTGCATGTTGAGTGTGGGTAATTTTAATTTTCTGGTGTACTGTGCGCATAGCTCCATGTATTAATTCCACTGTCATGTATATGTTCATTTTCCACCCCACTAATAAATGGACTGGTTGCTCTCTCTGTTTGCTGTGATAAGTGTATCTCATAGCAACATGTAGGACACTGGGTAGAACTGCATTTAAATGGGTTGTTGTCTTTAAATGGGTTGTTATCAGTCTTTGATACTTGAGCATCCATTTCATTGAGCCAGTCAACAAATGATATATGTGTTTGTTTTTCATCAGCAGGCACTTTCTCCCGAATATCCTCCATGTTGAATTATTCTCTGGTTCAATCTAATAGTTTAAAATGTCCGTTCAACTCACCACTCGCAACGAACGTATCCCGGACGAGCCCCCAGTGTTACTTTATCCGCTTTAACTTTTTCCAGCGGCAGCGTAACAACTCGTTAGTTCCTGCTCGTGGAATGATGAGATGGACAACATTAGCCGATGCATACCACTTTACTCGTTTTTATGAAGATAGATTCGCAGGGTTACAGTCCAAGATAACTCCCAGGTGGATAAACTTGGGTAAACCGACCATATTGCAGAATACAAACAGGTTTCTTCATATTAATTTCACACAGGAAAAACATCCAGCCCGCACGCTTCTTTCCTGCACTACGCTACCCATAATGCATTTGACTCTGGACTTCAATACCCGCAGATAGTAGCCTTAAAGAAACAGCTCTCATTTTTCCTCTAATACAACAATGTGCACCGTTTATACTGAAACGATCTGGGCTTTTTTTGTTTTGTTTGCGATGCGGAAAATCTGCAAACTGTTCTCAAAAAGTGTGTTCACTTGTGCACTTATTCATTTATTTTAATCGCAACATAATTCGCACAAGCTGACATCGCGATTGCGATACAGTTTGTAGTGCAGCACTAATTTGCCTAAATCATCCATATTTTTTAAATGTCTCTGCTGATGAGTGTATTAAAAACTTGGAAAGTATTCATTTAAGGTACATTTAAAACAGATAAAAATGTGAGATTAAATTCCGATTAATCATTAAGTTAACATGACAATCAAGGGATTGTGATTATTTTAATCCATTAACAGCCCTATTCCAATTATTCTGAATGCCTGTACATCTATGTGTAAGTGTGTGTCTTGATGCATTCAACACCATTATATCAGGTTTACTAAATGTCTGTTATTCCCAGTACTTCATGGGTCACATTCTATGCTCTATGCAACATAGCTTGTTTCCTGATATAAAAAACTGTTAGATCCTGCCAACTTTAGAGTTCTTTGTTTTAGACCTATTCATTTAAAACCGAACAGGAACACATTTGGCATCTGGTTCACATTACACTGCTTTTAACCATAAGCGCATGTTCGCTCTAATAAGAACATGTATTTACAGTTCAGTCTGACACATTGATGTGAGGGATGCAAACAATCTCTCTCTCTCTCTCTCTCTCTCTCTCTCTCTCTCTCTCTCTCTCTCTCTCTCTCTCTCTCTCTCTCACACACACACACACACACACACACACACACACACACAAACTTTAGGACTTTTATAGGGTGGAAATGAATGATTAGCTTTTTCATAGACATCATAATAATGGTAAGCATGATTTGCCATGCAGTAATTGCTTCTTTTACTGTACATTTTTAGGGAATCAGATATTTAAAAATAATATTTAGCAAGTTTCTACTTTTTCACCAGAATGGCATTGCAATAAATGTACTGTTTTTCTTAGTTGGTGTAACACTTTTCTTTGTCCATATCTAATTTACATTTAACCAGAAGCCAGGACACAGGTCTATAGAATAAAACTTTGAAACCGTTTGATATATAATATATAGTTAGTGGACTATTATGAATATCACTGAATGCATTATTTAATTACAAAATAACATGACTGTGGTTTTCAGATCAATATTAATTTTATGAGAGAAGAGCAGTATTTTATATTGCATTAGAATAATTGTATGTGTTTTAATAAAAACATTTTGTGAGCACAGATTTGAAGAAATTCCATGTCAATATAGACCTCCGCCACTGTGAATAATTAAGGTGTCCATAAAATGTGGGTTAAGTATTATTTATTAGCCATTTTAGAACAAATGATGTGTTAAGGAAAGGAATTATGAAATAAACACTACTGTAGTGCTAGCCATACTTTAACCTTTAAAGCCATGGTTTAAACCTTGTCTATAGGCTTATATGTGAACCAAATAGGGTCAGTGCTTAACTGAGTGTTTCTGAAAACAGGGAGTACTGTGTGTATGTGTGTGTGAGTGTGTGCATGTCTGTGTAGGTGTATTGGTTACTGAGGTTGAAGGTTAAAGCTGGAGTAGGATAATTTTAACACCTGTTTCCTTATACCCAGGTTCAGGATTAATTCACTGGTTTGTTTCAGTGGTAGACTGAGCAAGCACTCGCTCCTGATTGGTCTATCAGAAAACCATTTGCCCTATTGATGTTGAATCAATAAATCCATAAAAAATATTGGAATCATCAAAGACTTGAGGATGGCACCAGTCTTGGTGAGGTTATTATATACAGCTATTGATTTATTTTGTTTGTTTTCATCTTATGTTGATTTAGATAGGATGTAATATGTGTTGAAATACACATACTCAGAATTCAGACAATGACAAACATTTTAAGCTAGAAAATCAACTGTGTTTTGTTAGTAAATAATGATGATAAATGGACAATTGACATACACCATGTTAGCTTTTTCACTACCCTTTTAAGATTTTGAAACCCTTATGTTCCCTTATGTACAATATGTTTATATTGTAATGTATATGCACTCCAGCCAGTTTAGAACAACAAAGAAGGCAGTTATTATGTCAAATTTGACCTTAAAATCAATTTTGCTTAAACACATGTTCATAAACTAGATGTGTCCACATATCACACTGACCATATGTGTATGTACAAGTGAGTATATCTGTTTAGAATGAGTGACTGCATTTATTCTTTCAAACATGTTCTCCATACACGCTGAGCTGAGCATCGTTAATAAATTTTTATTGCACCTTAGGATGCATGGGCAATCTCAGGAAATTGATCACACATTACCATGGTGACCTGCAAGAGCATTGAGATTAGTTATCATATCTAAACAACACATGGACTGAAGCTGATGTAAGATGGACAATATCATCAGCCATTTAATTAAAGGCACCTTAGTGATGATTACACTGTTTTTTTTTTTTTTTTTTTCAAAGCTAATACATCTGCACACAGAAGGGTGTTTCAGATGTTTTTTTCTTTATTGTAAAATTGTGCATAAACATAACATAATGTACCTTTTATTTTGTGGTTCTATCTAATCACTAACATGTTTAGTTATTGTAAATTCTTTTATGTGTTGAAAATCAAATATAACAGCTTTTCTATAAAGAATGGATTATTTAAAACTGATTTGCACTAAATAAGTTTGCACTTTTGCAATACAGATAATTAGGACCTTGTTTACTGGACTGTCTATATGTTCCGTTTGCAAGCATCTTAAATCTGTTGAAATTTGTCAGGAAATGACACAGGGGCCAGGGTGACTTTTGGACCATTCTAGAAGCATTAAAATGTGGACAAAGGGATTACATTTGGCATTTACCAATGTGTTTGATATCCTCTGGGTAAAAGCAAGGCACCCAGTGTAATTGCCTGAAGCCACTGATTATGAATGCACTCACTAAATCAATTGGGTAAAACTGGCTCATGACTACCAGGATCCTAATAACTAACCATTGCTCGTTAGTGATTAGGATTAGTTATTACTAGCTATCCCAACTCATCTCATTACCAACAAACCCTATTCACAGTTTTTGAACTCCTACTAACTTTTACATCCTGATCTCTATGAAACAGTGAATTATAACATTTGTCCTTGTTTTGTTAAGACCCCTGTTCACTGAAAAGTATTTAGTTTTAAGGCCATGTTGGATGTCATTGTTAAAAGGTTTGTTTTCTTTAAGACTTAATCTATAAATACTTCCACAAGCCTGATCACAGACTCAATCTCTTAAATTCAACCAAGTTCACTATTATCAGCGGACCTGGGGACACCAGCCAGCACCTTGTATACTTCTTATCTGATGTACATCCACAGTGGCTTCAGGAGTATGCAGTACATGTTCTTATAGACCTCCAAGTATAGTCCATTCTCCCTAGGAGACTTTCTCATGGGAACCTTATAGAGAGTCTGATATTAAACTGTCTCCTTATGGACACAATTTAATTAGGACTAATGTTTTGAGTAAAGTAATGAGGCACTAATAATGGACTAATGTAATAAGCGGTCATAATAAAAGCTCAGAACAAAATAAAAATAAAATAAAGTACTAAGGTTTTCATTAGAAAAAAGAAAAAAATATCTTGATTTTGAAAGTGAGTTTAAAGGTAAAAGAGCCAGTAGTTTTACATGTTCTAGATGTTCTTCCCAGGACATTCTTTCCCCTTACTGTGCTGGAAACAGATTACAGGGAAAGGTGTTAAATGAATAAGATGTGTTCCACTGTCTTATCTTTCTCCCTCTTGTTTTCTTTCCTGAATGTTGAGTGACAGTAATCCACAGTGAGACACTGAACAGCAGGTCTGTTTGGCATTTTGCAGAGGCTTGTTTCTCCCTCACAGTAACGGCAAGCAGGTTGATAATGTTGGGGGTTTTAATCCATGTGCCAGCCTCCCTCCATTGTCTGGAGGCCAACCACCAATCCTCCATGTCAAATGGAATCCCTTCATCCATTCCTTCTCTGTTGCCTCCATAATGCCACTGAGTTGTAGGTATGAGCCTAGGGCATGAAGGAGATTAAAGAAGGTATTGCGAGAATATATAGAGAGTTTATGGGATGCAGATTTCTTTAAAATAAGAGTCAAACATGAGGACTAAGGTGTGTGAGAATGAGCATGTGGTTAAAGCAAGATTAGTGTTTTTTTTATGGCTCAAATGTGACATGAGTTTAGAAACAAGTCTGTAATAAATATTTAGTAAAAAGGGACTAAACAAAAGGGGGAATGGTGTGTGTCTAATTTCAAAAACAGGTGATTAATTAAATGGTGTAATGGTACAAGGCCTTCGGTTACGTACACACGAGTCCTGAATGCGATCCTTTTGACATACGGAACATTGTTAAAATCTGAGTTCCCGTCAGTCTCTGCCTCGAAGTGTCACTGTGGCTACTCACTCCATACCGGAAATCATTTTTGTTTTGCACATCCTGACAATTCCACAATTCAAGGGAGTGAATGAATGAAGGATGAAAGAAATTAAGACATTTCTATGCTGAAATAAGTAGAACTGTTAAGTAGATCATATCTTATGAAAGCAGACAAAAACATGAACATGATGAATAGGACCTGTTGCTTTGCATGGTTAAACGACATACAGCTGTTATCACTTATGGTGTACTAACTTTTGTTTCCAGTTATCTTGACAATTATGACTGTATGTTGAGTTATTATCAGAGGACAGTAAATCTATATTGCTATACAAGCTGCACATTGACTACACTAAAAATATCCAAGTTTAATTTCTTTTAAGCATTTGTGCTTTACACCTAATGCAACATGCTGCTTTGCACTTCTCGTTACCCTAGATGCTAATTGCATTTTGTTAGTTTTGCACTCCTTCTTTACTTTATCTAAAAATACATTTAAATAGAATAAAATCTAATCAAATGTGGGCCACTTAATTTACTATTAAGTCCTTTACTAAAGAATAACAGTTTCCTTCTTCTTCTTCTTTCGGCTGCTCCCATTAGGGGTCGACACAGCGGATCATCTGTCTCCATACCCCCGCCTCTTTCACACCAACTACCTGCAGGTCTTCCCTCACCACATCCATGAACCTCCTCCTTGGCCTTCCTCTTTTCCTCCTTCCTACACTTCTCCTTTCCCTGCCGTCTCTGTAGACGTCTTCCTCCTCTCCTTCTCCTCCTTCGGCTAACAGTAGCCCAATTTCCACCCTGTTGGCTAACAATACTTGTGGTGGTCGTTGTTAACCCGGGCCTCGACCGATCCGGTATGAATTTCTTAATCGTGACCCGCATATTCGATTTGGCACATGTTTTACGCTGGATACCCTTCCTAACGCTTGGGACCGGCACTAAGAGTGCACTGGCTTGTGCCTCCCTAATGGCTGGGTTAAAGAATAACAGTTTCCATTTCTTAAAATTTCTTAAAACCTTACAAATAAACTAATTATTTAGTCAGGACCTTGCTACTGTTCAGCTGCTGGTGAGTACAGTGATGGAAAATGGGACTAGTGTGATCTCCCTACTAGGCACGCAATTCACATTTCTTCACAAGAACACCAGTAGAGATAAAATGGCCAGCACAAGTAAAGCTTTTTTTTTTTTTTTTTTTTTAAACACAACACTGCAGATAACTGTGATAATAATGCTATAATAATTCAACCTAAATAAAAAAAAAAACCTTGAGTTTATTTATACCGGTCATTAACGATTTCAGTATAGTGTGACCACAAAGAAATTGCTTAACACAGGCACCCAAAAAAAAACCAGGCAAAAATTAAGTTAATAATTTAATATATATTTTCTAAATAAAAAAAGTTTAACAAGTTTAACCAAAACAGCCTTGTGTAATGTAAAGAAACAATTTCAAAGACAAGACTAATGAAAGGTGCAAAAATGATCATTTCTACAGTATGTCATTCATGGGTTTGTTTTCCATTTACAGTTTATGTTTGTCTATATGAATGAGTATGTGTGTATTTATTCTGAATGCTTAAAGTGTGGCTGCTTGACTGCAGAACATCTGTTTCTATAATAATCACATGACAATTAAGTATGCAGTATTCTATTAGGCAAGTGTAGATGTGACAGTTAATATTATTATTCTCTCTCTCTGTCTCTGTCTCTCTTTGTCTCTCTCTGTATCTCTCTCTCACAAACACACACACACACACACACACACACACACACACACACACACACACACACACACACACACACACACATATATAAGAGCTCACGTTTTATATATATATATATATATATATATATATATATATATATATATATATATATATATATATATATTAGGGATGTCAATTTCGACAAATTCTCATGAGCGATCGTCGTTTAAATTAACGATCAATTAATCGTTAACCTTCATACTGCAAGATGCGTCTACAGTAGTTATCGCATGAATTGTGCAATGACACTAAAAACACAAGCGTCCTCCCACAAAGGAAAGGGTTTTTACTGTAAATAAAAGGCTAGTAGGATTATAAATTGAATCGATTGATCATTTCATATAATTATTTAATTCAAATACAATGACTAATATAACGCAGTCTCAGATGCACTCTGGCATATGAGCTGAGCGAAGCGGAGTGGTAATATTTCCTGAAGATTCCACTCCGCTCGCTCAACCCAGTTCATAATCCAAGCGTTCTAAGTGCATTTTATCTTGTGTGTGCTTTTCACATGCTTTATAATCCATGTGTATTTTGTAAAGATCTACGCATATTTCATCTCGTATGAGTGTGTGCGTTTGTGTTTTAATGAGCCTATTTTGAATATTCTATTGAACAACAACGGCAGCTATTTTCACGGAAATAAAGTGAATGAAAATCAAATACACTTTTTCAGTTTTTGCATTTTAGGAAATTCCTTAATTTAAAATAAAATGATCCCAAACAAAACTCTTGCGTGCTCGCTTCATTTTCCTTCACAACTGCTGTACTTTACATGTTTTGGCATAAGCCGCGTGCGTCGTCCTCTTTTGGCGGTTGGCAAACCAGCTAGCTGCCTACGTCTCAAACTATGCACGTTAATGGTGATCATGCTTAATCGACCGTCGATAAGGTTTATCGATTAAAATATTTATCGACAATTAATCGATCGTCGATTAATCGTTGACATCCCTAATATATATATATGTTATACATACAGTACATAATAAGTAGTACATTTTTATTGCCATTTTAATTGCCCAGAGAGGTTTTTCAGATATATTATTATTAATCACACATGTATGTGCCTAAAGTCTCTCTCTCGTGTTATACATCCAGCCAAGGTTTGAAAGGACAAAACTCAAGGTACAGTAAGCATCATTATGCAACAAAAAATTTGAATTTTAAATGCTTCCACAATGGGCCGTATCTTGACAATCTCTCTCTCTCTCTCTCTCTCTCTCTCTCTCTCTCTCTCTCTCTCTCTCTCTCTCTCTCTCTCTGCTAGCTTGTCATGCTTGTGTTAAATTACAAGCTCATCATGTGCTCAAAGCCAATACAGATCTGCAGAAAGAAAGGGACGTAGTGAGATGGATGACACGAGAAAGACAGGGGGAATGGAAAGAGCAGGTGGGCAGGCTTGAAGAGCAAGGATGAATGGGTGAAGTGATCTGAAAAAAAGTTCTCAGGGACGGCTTATAATATGAGATGAATGTGTGTGTGTGTGTGTGTGTGTGTGTGTGTGTGTGTGTGTGTGTGTGTGTGTGTGTGTGTGTTGATGTTAGTGCAGGCCTATGATGAGGGTCAAGCACAGTTTAAGCGGATAGGACTTCTCTTGGGAGAAACATGAGGAGAGCATTTGGGAGCTAATGCTGTGTTCGAGGTGAAGTTTCAACTTAAAATTTCCCAACTACAACTGCGAGGCATACCAAAAATGCGCCCTGAAATAGAAATTTCAATTTATTCATGAAAAATATTAAGTATACAGTTTGTTACATCAAATATTTAACATTTTGTCAGAAAAATGTAAGCACTGCAACATTACCAACAGTTAAAGGTCTGCTTCTAATTACTCTCCTCTCAGTTATGAACAAAATTGTTTCCAAGCGCATATTACAATAAGTATACATTTCTGAAAACATCCCTGTAAAAAAATTAAAAGTATTGAAAAAATATAATAATAATAAAAATAATAATAATAATACAAAATATGCCACTAATGTATTTTTAATGTTGTGAAAATATATTATTCAGCTTTTTTGCTCAATTATTTCCCATACAATTTGCAGAGGTTTTTCAATTCAGAAAATGCATATCATACAAAATTACTTGATTGTTCTTATACAGTATTTGACAATGGTTTTATACTTAAAGTGGATTAACTGTAAAACAAACCAACAAACAAAAACAAAATCAAGTGCTTCCAGCAATTTCATCACCAGTATCAATGCTTGTGTTACTGAGGTAAAAAACTATTTTATTGCAGTACAAATATACAGTCACAGTACTTAGTTACATTTATAAAAAAAAGAGCATAATATCTTTAAGTTACACTGTAGTACCAATGGCCACCAGTTATTTTATCTGTAAAATGGATAAAGTAGAAAAGCCAAAAGAAGACATGCTTTTGAGGAGGTACAAGTTTTTTGTCCATTTTTGCATGTTGCATGTGCTATCTTATCCTGATCAATGTACCACGTATAGTTCATAATGCTGCATTCAAATAGAGGCTAACTCTAGCAGTTCTGGTAAATTCCCGTCCTGAAATCCTAAGAAATTGTCCATTCAGTTTTTACACTGAAGCTTGGAATGGTCTTCCCACCTCTGTGTTCTGAGTAACTGCATGGTGATATTTTTTCTCAATTGCCTTTATGTATTTTACTTTAAATTGGCAGACACTGTGTTTTAGTAGACATAATGAAAAAAGATCCACAATGCTTGACAAAATTTGCATGTTTTGCATTTTGCATTCCAGACTTTCCATGATTTCGGCAGAGGTTCATCTTGCCTCCAGAAATGTTTGTGGATGAACTCTGTATTTTCTTTTATTACTAAACAAGTGATTTCTTTTTGCCTGTCATTCTCAGCTTCACAGTGGCCTGTCTTTCTCCCATAGAAAGCTTTCTGTTATTTAAGTTAGTTTACCCTATTAATAATAAATGCAGACTTAACAGCTTAAACTTGGAATAAAAACTAGACATTCACATTAGTTCTACAATCAGTTCTGTCAGGGCACACTCAGGCAGAAAAAAATAATTTTAATATGTTCCAAACATTTTAGGCCACATGAAAAATCGGTGAGTTCCCATGGATGTAGATATTGTTAGATGAAAGCTGAAATTCTAAATTATTATCTCAAACTAATTTTGTGATTTCACAATAAATGTCACAAATGAATTGGCCTTACAGCTCTAAATCCTTCTGACTGTAACACTGTTATCTTGTAATTAGTTAATTTATATATACAAGTATTTTTAGGTCAGTCACATTTATTTATTAAATCTAATAACAACTCGATACTTTGCTGTTTGAGAAAGCAAACATACATACATACAATTACAAGCTCTGACTTAATATTTCTGGTGTAAGTTGAATGCCATGTAAAATCTCTTTTAATTAAACCACACTTATCTTCTAAGCTAAATTTATGTCATTGTGTGGCTGCTTGGTGTGTTTTTGTTTAGTTTTTTTTATTAGAATGATTGCACCAAACCTCTCTGTCTTCCATGTGATTAACATTACTGCTTAAATACCAAACACACAGTGCAGATGTGCAATAAAAAGATGTACTCATTGTGTTTGATTGATAGGAAAAGATAATGGCTGGCAAAAAAATGACCCTTCCCCCTTCCCTCACAATCCACCGTAAAAATTTCTCCCTCTCCCCCTTTCTCTCACAAAGTGGACGGTGGGGGATGACTTTTGACATTTATTCAATACCATCAGTGGCTGTGCAGTGGCACCCTACAGTGGAATTATGAGCATCGTCTACTTAAGATAAAAGCAACGTAGTGTCAGTCGAAGGCAGCACTTAAAGATATCCAAGATTCCTCTTGAGGATATATGTGAATACACATCCTTTCTCTCTTTCTTTCTCCCTCTCTCTCCCCCCTTTCCCTCTCCTTCTCCCTCTCCCTTTCTCTCTCTCTCTCTCTCTCTCTCTCTCTCTCTCTCTCTCTCTCTCTCTCTCTCTCTCTCTCTCTCTCTCTCTCTCTCTCTCTCTCTCTCTCTCTCTCTCTCTCTCTCTTTCTTTCTCCCGCTCATTCTTTTTCTCTCTCTCTTACTCTCTATGTAATGTTTTATTCCTTTTTCCGTGAGCAATGGTTCATAACACCACTCACAATGGTTTTCTCTGTGCACGTTCATTGCGCTTTTTAATAAAATCCAAAGTGGAGGAATTCTCTTGGTTAATAATGGTGAACAAAAGGGCCGTTGTGGGACTGGGGTGGAGACCTGGTCTGTCTGTGTGTGCATTTGTGTGTGTGTGTGTGTGTGTGTGTTTGTGTGAGATGATACCACATAGATGAAGGTCTGTCACTATAAACTCTTGACCTCTCTTGGACAGGATCTCAAGGAATAGGTATTATTCATTAGCCAATCAGAGATCAGTAGGTATGACCTCATTATTTAGCCCTTCTGTGACTTTTAATCTCTTACTACTGCAGCTGTAGCATGTGTGTTTAGCATAGGTAAGAATTAAAAATTTTCTCTGCCCTCAGAAAATAACCACGTTATTTGAATAATATTTTCAAGTCATAAATGTTTTAAGTAAGTGTTTTTTGTTTAATTTGTAAATGAACGCTAAATCTGTATCATGAGGCACTAAATAAATAGATTTTACATTTAAGAAGATGATTACATGTTACAAATATAGTAAATGTGTCATAAAATAAACCAAAATTCCTTTTTTATTATATTGATTAAGTGTTAAAAATGATCATTTGTTGCAGGATATATTATCATATTTTGTAGATGTTTATTTACAGGATTCAGCTATTGACATTAAACCTTAATAATAAGTAAACAAATGTTTTTTTTTCTGAACTGTTTAATTTTCTCAGTACACAGAGACATAAAAAAAAAAGTACATGGCACTCTACAGGTGAATAAATAAATTTGCACTATAGTTTGAATTTCTGGCCTGGCTTGAATCAGTTTTTTGGCTTCTAACCATGTCAGAATTGGCTGAAACCAGCAGTAGGTGGTTGCAGACAGTTGTCTTGATTTTTTTCCTCATCTCCCTGGATACACTGTAACTTATAGCCAAGCTATTAGTTGTGGCTTACAATGGTCTTTAGCAGACAATCACCAATCAGGATAATGAAACACAGTGTGAGATGATGTGAGAAAAAAAAGCCACACATACTGTATGTGATGCTTTGACCAAAGCTCCTCATCCAAATTAAAAAGTGTTAGGGGTTACAGCTCTAATCCTCACCATATTAAATTGCTTTTATAAACTGTTTAATGCACCTATGCACGAAATGATAGATAAACAAAAATATACCACAGACAGCAGCATATGACCTTGCATGTGACCTTGCTTGTTTTGTCACGCATATTTTTGCGATAGCCCTTATTTGTTTACCTTTATTAGTTCAAAATGGAACAAAAAACATGTTGGTGATTCAAGCTGTGATAAAGGAAGAAACTGTTTCTTGTGTTTTATTGTTTTGCAGGTGCAGAATTTAACCATAAATGAGAAATTGTTGAAAGCCTAATGGCTAGTGCTTTCCTACAACGTGTCCTTAGTATGCCTTCAATGACAGCAGTCAATAAAAGAATATGATGCTGTTTTAACAATGGCTAATTTTGGTGGCTATGTGTGGTGGGTAGCACCTACACAAAGCAAATCTCAGATATGTACATCTGAAATATAAACAAATGTACACAAAAAGATTCCTCATCCTACACTCTCCATCTTATATAAACAAGTCTTTGCTTCAAAACTGATTAGTGAAGTTTGCAACTGAAGCAGTTATGAGCATATTTACTCAGGCTTGTGTCTTTAAAAAGTATATTTTATGGTCATGTACTGAACAACTAGCAGAAATTAACACAAGTGAGTTTTTCTTCTTGTGTTTCATCTTTGCTTCACACATGGTGACATCATTACATCAGCCTTATTGAAAATTGGTTCATTATCATAATATTTAGCTGTTATTAAGATATTGTATATTAGTTTATGTAGTTTATAATGATTGTCATTCATTATTAAGGTCAGATTAATAGGGTCAGATTATCGCAGGGTCAGGCACTTTATTTTTCTTCTTGATCAGGTTGTTGAAGTACTTCAACATAGAAGCTGATAATATTGTTAAATACAGGAAAATCAAGTCACTTTAGAAATGCAGACAATGCTGAAAATAAATTTGGCTTGTAGCTAAGGTTTGCCCCGTTGTTTCAGTTATGTACATGTTGTTTTCTATTTATTACTCCTCTCATGAAACACAAAACTTGCATTGCAATAAACTGCTTTATTTTCTGTGCCTTTTTGCTGTGCGTCAGTCAATTCTGGTGTGGTTCATGTGACAGCACCTCCTAGAGGACGCTGTTACGGACAGTGCAAATATTAATATATCGCCTTGTAATAGCTTCCGTGCATGATGTCCTAATGTGCTTTGAGCATGTGCTATCTATAAATCAGTACTAAGAGTGTGTGAGCTTTAATTACACATCAACAGGAGGCAGTGTGAGAGTTTGGGACTGGTCAGGATGAAAGAAGGGATGCAAAAAGGGATTGGTACCTCTTTTCCTCTTTTTTTTCTCTTATCTCTTTTTATTCTCTCATCTCATTTTTATTCTCTTATCTGCTTTTCTTTACAAATATTATGGCTATGATTTTGAAAGGAACAATTAAAGTAAAAAAAAAAAAAAAATTCTCAATTTAATTCTGATCTGAGATCATTGAAATGAATCCATAAACTTCCACTTTTGATTATCTAGTGATCAAATTAAAGTGGCTCTTCTTGTATGTGTGCATATGTGTGTGAGGGTCTTTCAGTAGAGTTGGGTGAATTCATGGACATATGGAGACTGACTTCTCTCGGGCATCAATGGGTACCAAAAGCCCTCCTCCCTTCTCTCTCTCTCTCTCTCTCTCTCTCTCTCTCTTTCTCTCTCCTTCTCATGTTCTAGCTCTCTGCCTGGCATGCTGGCAGCTCCTCTCCCTGGGATACTCAAGCCTTTCAAACATGAGTAATTGATGAATTGTATGCAATATGCAAATGTGAATGCATAAATCTCCTGACTGACAGCTTAATTTATGTGAGTCTTTAAGAATGCAGGATTAGATTTTAATTAAATATCTTCAAAGGCACCCTGACTTGTACATTTCCCCTCCCCCCTTCAACTGCCATCTTTGTTGTTGCTGTTGAAACCATTCTCATTAAACTTGGTTTTATTTTCTTTTTAAATCTGATTTTAGTTCTCTCTCTGTGCCCTCTTGGTACACTGCCACTTGCTCTCCAGGGTTTTATTTGACTTTCAAATGCTGGTCATTATTACATGAAGTTTATAGCTAAACACTGTAAACAACTACACACTGTACCAAATTAAAAGCTTTGCTATAACAAGTCCTACCTAATTCTAAAAACCTGTCTTCTTTAAAATGTGGTCAAGGCTTGATTTGTGACACAAATTTGTGGTGTTTTTTTCTCACCCACATAATTTATTTGTAAGATGAACAGGTTTTGTTGGGGCATGAATATTGAACGAGACCGTTTATAAGATGACAAGGGCACATTTGCAAGACTGGGAGGGAAAAGAAAAGTGCTTAGTAACCCACTTTTTCAGGTCCCCAGCAGAGATTCGCCAGGGATTTGCAGCAAAGTGATTGGCTGTGACGAGTACACTGACAGGGTTTTTTTCTTCATTGGCGAATGGAACGTGCAGCAATGTGCGAATGACTTTTCCCAGCCATCTGTTCATCCAGCCCAATGGGACTGTGTGTGTGTGTGTGTGTGTGTGTGTGTGTGTGTGTGTGTGTGTGTGTGTGTGTGTGTGTTTAAGAAAGACTGAGTCTGTGCTGTTACACAGCTCTGCACTGACTGTGGGGAAGACTAAAGCACTTACCACATTATGTCTGTGAGCAAGGCATAATGAAATAAAAGGAGAGCAAAAAGATTTACAAAAACCACAAATCCCAGTGACTGAAAGACACTTTTCAGACAGAATGGACTAAATAGTTAATCTATTTAAATAGCAGTTTGATAAGAAAAGAAAAAAAAGACTTTACACCTTAAACTAAATCATGTAAATCATGTAGATAAATAAAAAAATATACTAATAATTATTAAATCACTCTTTTGAATAATAATTATGTTTACAAATTTAATAAGAGAGGAGGTTTACTGCGCAACAGTAAACTTGGCTAAAACACTTTGAGGAACTATATGGGTCTTAAATTTCATTTCCTGCTATTTGCATTAGCACCATTTCTTCTGTTAAAAACTAAAAAAAATGATTCTTCAGACACCAATGACACATTGATTAATTACAAAATTAGAATGTAATTGTAAAACAAAAAAACTTATTTTCAATAAAGCATCAACACTCCTACAAATTCACTTGTTATTTTCTTATGTAGTTTTTGTTTTGGATATACAATGTTTTTCACTAGTGGACATTATAGACTGCGGCATTTATTTAAGGCTATTTCGCAGATGAGTTTCAGTTTTTGAGTATGCTTACCGTACAAAGAGGAGACGAGAAACACAGATTGTAATTACAGTGGGGGAAATAATTATTTACTCCCTGCTAATTTAGTAAATTTACCCCCTTACAAAGAAATGAACAGTCTAGAATTTTATGGAAGGTTTATTTTAACAGAAAGAGGAAGAATATAGAAGAAATCCAGGAAAAATAATAAAATAATATTAGATATAAATTATAATCTAAATAAATATTAGATAATTTGTATTTGATCGAATTAAATATTTGATCCTCTACCAGCCAGCAAGAATTCTGACTCCCGCATTCCAAAATGAGTCCTGTACCTTTATGAAAGAACACCTAATATCAGTTTATTATGTGTATAAAAGACACCCTTCACATAATCAACCTTTTCCATTCAAACCTCTCCACCACCATGGGCAAGACCAAAGAGCTGTCAAAGGACGTCAGGGACAAGATTCTAACCTGCACAAGGCTGGAATGGGCTACAAGACCATCAGCAAAAAGCTTGGTGAGAAAGAGCCCACTGTTTTCACGATAATTAGAAAATGGATGAAATACAAGATAAGTCAATTGCCCTCGCTCTGGAGCTCCATGAAATATCTCAACACATGGGGTAAGGTTGAATCTGAGAAAGGTGAGGGATCAGCCCAGAATTACATTAGAGGAGCTTGTTAATTATCTTAAGGGAGCTGGGACCACAGTCACCAAGAAAACTATTGGTAACACCAAGGTCTCTCTGCTCAGGAATGCACATGAACAGGCCCGTCTGAAATTTGCCACTGAACATTTCAATGATTCATAGAAGGCTTGGGAGAATGTGATGTGGTCAGATGAGACTAAAATTGAGCTCTTTGGCATCAATTCAACTCACCTTGTTTGGAGGCAGAGAAATGCTGAATATGACCCCAAGAACACCATCCCCACTGTCAAACACAGGAAAGCTTTTTTGGGGGCCATCTCATCTCATCCCATGCATTCCATGCACTGTAGAATCTTGGATGAGAACCTTCTGGCCTCAGCCAGAACACTTAAGATGGGTTGTGAATGGGTCTTTAAAGCATGACAATAACCCATAACATATGGCCAAGGCAACAATCTGATGCCCATTACAGCCTTGTGCAGGTCTTCAGTTTTGTCCCTGACTTCCTTTGACAGCTTTTTGGTCTTGCCCATTGTGGTGGAGAGGTTTGAATGGAAAATAATTTTGTGATGGGTGACTTTTATACACATAACGCGTTGATATTAGGAGTAGTTTTTTAAAGGATCAGGACTAATTTGGGTATGTAGGAGTCGGAATGCTTGCTAATTTGGTACAGGATCAAATACTTATTTCACTCGATCAAATACAAATTATTTATATCCTTTTATTAGTTTTTTTTTAAAGAATCTCTTATATTCTATTATTCTATACTTATATTCTGTCTCTCTCTCTGTTAAAATAAACCTATCATAAAAACTCTAGACTGTTGCAGGGAATCAAATTAATATTTCTACCACTGTAGTTTTACAGAGAATGTTTTACACAGATCACTATACTTTGTAGTTTGGAATTAGATCATACCACAAACAAAATTAGCACTACTAAATGTATTTTTTAGTACTTGACCCAACATGGAACACATTTGTGTATCAAAGACACAATTAAAATTTAATCCAGTTTGTTCTTGGAAGTGAGATGATGGTGGAGTGTTATTTAAGGGAAGCACCTGTTTGTGAGCAAGGAAAAGCCTGTTCAGTCTCTAACAATACCCAACTAATGCAGAGCTAAATAAGAAAATAGGTTTAGGAGTCCCAGGAGAGCTGGGTGCCTGTTTCATATAGTCACAGAAAGAAAAAAAAAAGATCTCAGATTTCTAACCACTTGGGCTTGTGAATGTTGTTTCTGTAGAAGAATACATGAGGGGTGGTGAGTCACAAATGTTGGGTGTGGAAAAAGCCTCTGGCACATGTTGCTTCATTATTGAAGAAACCATTTAATGTACAATGAAAGGCAAAACATGCTCTAGAGGAAGCTTCCTTTTTCCTACTCACATTTAAACAGTAGCGGAAATATCTGCTTAATTCTCAGTAAATGCTGCTTATGTCTGTCTCTTGCACTTAGTTAGGTAGGATTTTACAATGTTTAGCTGATTTTTTAAGCCTTATAGAGTACTATAATTTGACTTCCTGGATTTAACTAAATTTAAAAATCCCTATTTACAGTTAGTTATCGGAAAATTACAATCATAAAAATTTTAATATTATTTATTGTATAGTCATTAAAGATGTTTGAAAAATGCATCACATTCCATACTCCGCAGTTACTCTGGCTCTAACATTTACAACTTGTAGAACCAATTTTGTTCTTCTCTCTTCTTTGATCCGTTCACAGCACTATTCCTGGTGTGTGCATGGGTGCATGTGCAAAAGAAGATGAATGTCTCCATTTTGACCTTGGCAGGGATATGTGTGTGTGTGTGTGTGTGTGTGTGTGTGTGTGTGTGTGTGTGTGTGTGTGTGTGTGTGTGTGTGTGTGTGTGTGTGGCATCCCCTCTTCTTTTTATAACAGTCTGCAAACGTCTGGTGACTGAGGCAACAAGTTGCTCAAGTTTAGGAAAAGGAATGTTTTCCCATTCTTGTCTAATACAGGCTTCTAGTTGCTCTACTGTCTTAGGTCTTCTTTGTCGCATCTTCCTCTTTATGATGCGGCAAATATTTTCAATGGGTGAAAGATCTGGACTGCAGGCTGGCCATTTCAGTACGCGGATCCTTCTTCTACGTAGCCATGATGTTGTAATTGATTGATGGATTATGTGGTCTGCATTGCCATGATGGAAAATGCAAGGTCTTCCCTGAAAGAGACGACGTCTGGATGGGAGCATATGTTGTTCTAGAACTTGAATATACCTTTCAGCATTGATGGTGCCTTTCCAGATGTGTAAGCTGCCACATGCACTCATGCAACTCCATACCATCAGCGATGCAGGCTTCTGAACTGAGCGCTGATAACAACTTGGGTTGTCCTTATCCTCTTTAGTCCTGATGACATGGTGTCTCAGTTTTCCAAAACTTCAAATTGATAATACAGCTAAAGGATCTGTGTGGACTATATATGGTTTTACCTGGTGTTATTCTTGAAAATTGAGGTTATGTTTATGTTTAGTCAAAAAGAATTGTACAGCAGGACCAGGTATAGTAATAAGCAGTAACAAATATGACATTTTGCCTTCTCATGGTTTGTTTTTATTTGCTGGCTTAAATGCTCATCTAAGAGGTGGCCTTGCTTATATATTACTGTAGGTTGACAGATTCTGGTGAGATTTTGTCCTCTTTATAAAAAAAAACAACATTTGTTTGTACCGGTATGTGTCCAGTAAAATTTGAGAATGTATTTTTGAACTGTACAAAAAATTGATGGTTAACTACGTTCCTCTGTCTCAGTACAGTTAGGGGGAAGAAATTAACAAAATTGCTTGTCGATTTTATATTAACGCAGTTTATATTATTATTATTATTATTATAATATTTGTGATCAACATAATATTTTATAAAAATAAAATAGAATAAATCTAATTAATGCAGCACATGTTTTTATTATGTTGATTAAATTGAGGAATCGATAAATTGGCACAAATAAAATTGATTAAAAAAAATTAATAAATTTTATTAAATAGTTTACATTTGTTAGACCCTATTTGGGTAATAAAGATGTTTATATAAGTGTGTGTGTGTTTTACATTTAATATATAATTTTCTAAAGTGATTGAATTAACTGTTCTACTTATTTCAGCATACTTTAACAAATTCTTCATTCCTTTCATCCTTGGAATTGTCAGGATTTTCTCCTTTTAAAATACATTTTTGAAGCTGCACATAAAACGCTAAAGAATCCATAAAGCAACAATTGCGGCACTAGCCACTTCCTGGTTAGCCGCTAACGCTAGTGCTGTTGATTCTTTATCATTTTCGTGCATGCTCAAAACAAATCTAATTTCTGATACAGAGTGAGTAGTCACAGTGACGCTGCACATTTCTTCTTTATACCCCTGGCATTGTTGTGTATGTTTTTAAGTTTAACAATAATGTGAGGCGGAGACTAAACAAACTTGCGGTCCGCCACTTAATACTTTCCTAAAGAAACTCAGATTTGAACTATGTTCCGCTCGTAAATAGGATTGCATTTGGAACACGTGTTCCAAGCCAAAAGCCCTGTATTGAAATATTTCGATACGAATACATGTACTGTTACACCCCTGATGTCTATGTACCTATTTGAACTATGGACGTGTGCTTTAGAAGACTACCTTCCTCTATTCGTCATATACCTGAGGGGAGAAAGAAGTCCACTTTTGGAGTGTGTTATACACCCTGCCCTAAAAAATTATATGCTTGCACAGTTTATGATTCTTATCTCTCTCTCTCTCTCTATCTATCTATCTCTCTCTCTCTCTCTCTCTCTCGCTCTCGCTCTTAAACTTACTTGATTTCTGTCTTGTTCTCTTTCTCTCTTAATCACTTTGGGCACATGTTTTTCAAGGTGATCATTATCATTTTACCACAGTAGTACAGATTCTACAGAATCTTTTACTTGCCAACTGTTGCCAACATATCCAACTGTTGTTTTAAGGGTTTGTGTGGAGTGTCTGTATATAAATGCCAAGAGGAAGAATCGGGAAGATTACTGCCTGAAAATATTACTAAGCTACAAAACATTATGCATGCTTAGTCTGATTTTTAAGTGCATTTAGTATTTGTTATTTATCATATATTGTTTTGACCATGTAATTTGTTCGTAAAATGTACAGCTTATTTTTTCAGTTTGAGCTCTCAGAACTGGCTGATACAGGACACTCTGTTTTGGGTCAAGATATATACAATTGCTGAGGTGTTGGTACATTCCAATCTCCATCACACAGTCACATGTAACTGTGTACATAAAGAAGATTTAGTTCTCTCTTAAATTCAGGTCTTTACTTATATAATTATTTCCAGAAAAAACATTCTGATTATGCCTCTGTAGCAAACACATAATATTTGAACATTACAAGGATGTAGAGTAACACAGACCAAGAATTGAAAAGAACCAAGAAAACATGAAAGGAACAGTAAGCAACAGATGACCAGATTCACATATGGCATTACATGTGTCCTTGGTAGTCAAATCACAAGTGGTCAGCACCAAGTAAAAATGTGAAGATGTCAATTGTGTCTTGAAGCAAATTGTCACATCATACTTTGATAGTATGAATGCAGAAGCATCTCGACACATCCCAGACAGCAACAAAGAAATGCCTAATTGACTTTATATTTTCCTTAGCAAGAAATCATGTAATTATTATATTGGAAAAATATAGTCTGCTATAACAGAAACGAGAGTAGCTGCTTTTCAATAGTTTATTTGTTGTCTCATTCCTTGATTTATAGGATTTGGTTGTAAACCACTCGATACTTACAAACATTCCATACAGTCACACAAGATAGGATTCATTAAACCTTTCTGCCTGAAAATAAATGCCTTTGAAGACTGACATAATAAATGTGTGTCACATTTCTCCAGCAGAAACAATGTATGAAAGATGGTCATGATAATGCCAGGTATGAACAGCTATGAGTTTATACCTATCAACGTGTGATCTGATCATCTAGGATGCATGATAATGCCAGGGGTGACATTCTTAGTCTCTGGTAGTCTGTGTGTATTTGGTTAATTTCAGTATAATGGCTATACACTGTAAGCTTTTTCTTGTTAAGACTGATTGATAAAAAATAATATTAACTCAGTTAACGACTAGCCTGCTAGCATTTATTTATATTTTTATTTACTGGAAACATTCAAACATCTATGCAGAGTCTTTTTTCTTAACCAGCAAACTTAAGAGCAATATTCAATGTGATATTCCACTGTCTTTCTTCTCTGTTGTAGGAAAATGTAGAATTTGTTCATAATCATATTAAGAAACATTTATCTAAAGTTTCCATCTTTGTCTCTTTTCAGCTCTCGTCCTGGCCGTCCTCCCAAGCGTTCTCTAGGGATGTCAATGCAGGATGGTTCCAGGCTTCTTCCCCACAGTGTCCACGGGCTTCTGTCTCCAAGCCTGTTGTCCCCTACAGGTAACTGTTCTCTGATTTTACTCATTTCTCTCACTCTTCTCTTACTTTTTTCATGTCCTGCCAATTCTCCTGCTCAGTCTCTAGCTTTTCCTCAGTGGCTTTCTTTTTTCCGGCCCAGTGCTTGTTGTTATTCTGTTCCTCTCCATTTTCTTAGCCTTAATCTCTTTTTATTCCACAACCAACTCCTAATTTGCTCAATCTCTTAGTTCTCACAGATTACTCTGCTTCAATTTGATCCTTTTTTTTTTTTTTTTTTTCTGCCGTTTAACTTATTCTTTGTCAGGGATTCCCCTGCCACGCCCCCCTCGGCCGCTGTCAGAGATTCACCTTGCCACGCCCCCTCAGTAACTGACAGTCCCTCGTTATTCGTTCCCTGCCAGGATCACCGACAGCTGTGGCTCGTTAAGGACTAGACTATATAAACTCACGTTCTCGAGTCACAGGCTGTCGGTTCTGAAAGTGTCATGCTGGTGAGACCCGTGGCTGCTCGACTGCCAGCCTTCCCCGCTGGTTCCGTATCATAGTTCTGTTCTGTGTGGATTACTCTTCTTCCCGCTGGAGTTTACTTTCACTTCTGGTTTTGCTTTTCGTTGGACTTTCCCTTTGTGTTGTGGATTACTCGTTTCGAGCGGGTATACTTTTGGTTCATGACTCTCCGTTTCCTGAGTGAGTGTGTTTTGTTGTATAGTGAAATAAAACACTATGATTGACTTGCTTCCGCTTCCGCGTCCTGTCCGTCAGCCTGACAGAAGAACCGACCTAAACCGAAAGCGGAATCGCCCTCCCGCGATTTCGGCCGCGATGAAGTGGCAGCCGAACCCAGCCTCGGATTTTCGCCGGGGACTCCAAGCTGCTTCTCGCGGCGCAAAGCCACAGAAGCCGGAGCATGAAAGCGCGGCTGCGCCACGCCCCTCCGCGAGCGCGAGGGGATTTCCGGCTCGCTTCTCCGGGAAAGGAGAAGGTTTCTGAGGAACATCGGCGAGTATGTGGAGGAAAATTCTTCCCAGTTTTCCTCCGAAAGAACCAAGATCGCCTTCTGCGTTTCTCTCCTGTCTGGTGATGCTCTCTCTAAAACCAGCAGGTTATGGAGCGCCAATGGGGCGCTCACTCGCCGAATTCTCCGAGCTTCTTCTGGGGATGTGTGGGATGGAGGTGGTGGATCTCCACGGCAGTCCCCTTGAGGATGAAGAAGCTGCGTTCCGTGGTTCTTCAGAGCGCGTGGCACCGTTTCAGGATTCACAAGGGTGCTCGGTTCCATCCCTGGGCATCAAAGAACGCGAGGCTCAGTTCCCGGGTTTCCACGGACACATGGCCCTGCCCCTGGGTCAGTACAAGCGCGCTGCTGTATTCAGGGGTTCTCGTGGACGCTCTGCACCATCTCCGAGCGTCTGCGAGCGCGCCCTGGCATCCCAGCATTCCCAGGAGCTGTCCGTGCTGGCACCAGGCGTCTACAAGCGTGCTGACCTGTTTCGTGGTTCCCGTGGGCGCGCCTCTTCGCCACAGTGTCTCCAGGAGCGCACCTCTTCGTCACAGTGTCTACACGAGCGCGCCTCTACGCCACAGACCCGTCACGAGAGAGCCGAGCCGCCACAGACCCGTCACGAGAGAGCCGAGCCGCCACAGACCAGTCACGAGCGCGCCTCTACGCCACAGTGTCTCCACGAGCGCGCCTCTACGCCACAGTGTCTCCACGAGCGCGCCTCTACGCCACAGTGTCTCCACGAGCGCGCCTCTATGCCACAGTGTCTCCACGAGCGCGCCTCTATGCCACAGTGTCTCCACGAGCGCGCCTCTACGCCACAGACCCGTCACGAGAGAGCCGAGGCGCCACAGACCCGTCACGAGAGCGCCGGGCCGCCACAGAGTCTTCACGAGAGCGCCGGGCCGCCACAGAGGCTTCACGAGAGCGCCGGGGCGCCACAGAGTCTTCACGAGAGCGCCGGGCCGCCACAGAGTCTTCACGAGAGCGCCGGGCCGCCACAGAGTCTTCACGAGAGCGCCGGGCCGCCACAGAGTCTTTACGAGAGCGCCGGGCCGCCACAGAGTCTTCACGAGACCGAGGGTGCCGCTCAGCTTCAGAGTCCCGCCGAGGGTGCCGCTCAGCTTCAGAGTCCCGCCGAGGGTGCCGCTCAGCTTCAGAGACCCGCCGAGGGTGCCGCTCAGCTTCAGAGTCCCGCCGAGGGTGCCGCTCAGCTCCAGAGTCCCGCCGAGAGCTCGCTCCCGTTCCGGAGTCCCGCCGAGAGCTCGCTCCCGTTCCGGAGTCCCGCCGAGAGCTCGCTCCCGTTCCGGAGTCCCGCCGAGAGCTCGCTCCCGGTCCAGAGTCCCACAGAGAGCTCGCTCCCGGTCCAGAGTCCCACAGAGAGCTCGCTCCCGGTCCAGAGTCCCCAAGAGAGCTCGCTCCCGGTCCAGAGTCCCACAGAGAGCTCAGGCCGCGAAGGGGTCGTCGTACCGCCGCCTGGCCGCGAAGGGGTCGTCGTACCGCCGCCTGGCCGCGAAGGGGTCGTCGTACCGCCGCCTGGCCGCGAAGGGGTCGTCGTACCGCCGCCTGGCCGCGAAGAGGACCACGGCTCGCCCCCAGGTCCTCCTCAGGTCGACGTCGGGCCTCCAAGTCCTCCTCAGGTCGACGTCGGGCCTCCAAGTCCTCCTCAGGTCGACGTCGGGCCTCCAGGCTCCCCTCATGGCGACGTCGGGCCTCCAGGCTCCCCTCATGGCGACGTCGGGCCTCCAGGTTCCCCTCATGGCGACGTCGGGCCTCCAGGTTCCCCGCAGGGCGACGTCGGGCCCCCAGGTTCCCCGCAGGGCGACGGCAGGGCGCTCCAGAGGCCCTACGAGGGTGTCGTTACGGGTCAACGTCCTGCCGAGGGTGCCTCTGTGTTCCTGGTCTCCGTGGAGGACGTCGCTCCGCCGCCTGTCTCCGTGGAGGACGTCTCTCCGCCTCCTGTCTCCGTGGAGGAAGTCTCCCCGCTCCAGGTCTCCGCCGAGGTCGTCGCTCTGCCTCCTGTCTCCGCCGAGGGCGTCGCTCGGCCCCTGGTATCCACCGAGGGCGTCGCTCGGCCCCTGGTCTCCGCCGTGGACGTCGCTCGGCCCCTGGTCTCCGCCGAGGGCGTCGCTCGGCCCCTGGTCTCCGCCGTGGACGTCGCTCGGCCCCTGGTCTCCGCCGTGGACGTCGCTCGGCCTCAGGTCTCCGCCGTGGACGTCGCCCGGCCTCAGCTTCCGGCCCTCACGAGGACCGCTGGTCCGTTCCGGATCCCAGCCAAGGTCGCTGCTTTGCCTTGGGCCCCTTCCGATCCTCCCCGGCTCCGCTGCGAAGCTCACGGGGCCTCCTTTGTCCCGGGTCGGTTAGGGGGGCCTTCCTCAGAGTGCCCCGGCCCGCCTGGCGTTGGTGGGTTTTTGGGGCGTCGGGTGCCGCCCCTGGAGGGGGGGGTACTGTCAGGGATTCCCCTGCCACGCCCCCCTCGGCCGCTGTCAGAGATTCCCCTGCCACGCCCCCCCTCGGCCGTTGTCAGAGATGCACCTTGCCACGCCCCCTCAGTAACTGACAGTCCCTCGTTATTCGTTCCCTGCCAGGATCACCGACAGCTGTGGCTCGTTAAGGACTAGACTATATAAACTCACGTTCTCGAGTCACAGGCTGTCGGTTCTGAAAGTGTCATGCTGGTGAGACCCGTGGCTGCTCGACCGCCAGCCTTCCCCGCTGGTTCCGTATCATAGTTCTGTTCTGTGTGGATTACTCTTCTTCCCGCTGGAGTTTACTTTCACTTCTGGTTTTGCTTTTCGTTGGACTTTCCCTTTGTGTTGTGGATTACTCGTTTCGAGCGGGTATACTTTTGGTTCATGACTCTCCGTTTCCTGAGTGAGTGTGTTTTGTTGTATAGTGAAATAAAAGACTATGATTGACTTGCTTCCGCTTCCGCGTCCTGTCCGTCAGCCTGACATTCTTCCACCCTGTTCTTGTCTGAATATTGCATATTTTACTCTACACTTTAATAGCTTTTCCCCTGCATGGTCCTTTTTCTCTGCCAAATATGCAATGGCTATGAAGGAGGTTAAAAACCCACAATATGTCTTACAGGTTGCAATCTGACTTTTTATTTTTCTCTTTTTGTCATTTTTGTCTGAAGTGCTTGCAAGCGCATTTTTGTTTTTTTCTTTTATCTATCCTGGCTTGCTCCCTCCCCCCTTCCTCTCACTAACGTTTGCAAAATCAGCTCATATTGATTTTTTTTCATCTTGTCCTTCACTGGCCACTACTGCATCTCCAACAGAGGTTAAACTATTGGATTTCTGTGGGCTCCTCTTTTTCCTCTCACCTACACATTTGCTCCTCTCTCCTAGAATCCATTCCTTATTTTCTCCTTTCTTCATCACTTTATTTCTTATATACCTTTTATTTCTGAACAATTGCTTCTGTTTACTCTTAAATTAGAGAATGTTTCTGTTTTTCCCATGTGCACATCTTGTAAACATACTCAACTAGCTGTGAAAACTCATCCTTTCTTTAGCACGCAACGTACTTCTTTCAGTTGTCCGCTTTACCTTTTCTCTTTGGCACTCTAAATTGCTGACAGTAGCAGCAATTTGGCCTAACAATGGCCAGCACAGTTATTGATTGGTGCGAAATAAGTAGCCAGAGCAGTCAGTTAGCTCGGCCATGCTGATTGATTTCAGATGACTCCTGTTATTATTTCTGCTGGCTAGGGACTGGGCATAGCTACTATTTAAAATGTATGTCCACACTTTTCTTTATCCCCTTTGGCCTTATTTCAGGGACATCCGATGATTCGCAATCATCTTGAAAAAAAAATTCAACTTACTGTGTAGGAGTTGGATGTTAGATGTAGTTGTAGATGTAGAAGTGGCTATAATGTATTATGATGTTTAACAATTTGTTTGTATAATAACAAAAGCATTTTAAATTGAAATCATTATTTATTTAGACAGTCACAGATTGCATTTTGCAATAAGTTTTGGTAATAAGTGTGTAATTGCTTTTGTTTATATTCTTATTTACATAATATAGTTACAATAGACATATTATTTTTTTTATTTTTTTTTTTTTGAAAAATCGGTGTATAATTAACCCATAGCTGTATAGATTATATTAATGTGTGGATATTAATGGATATTGTAAACTTGGTATTAATTTCTATAGATGACACATCACTGGGATTCCCAGTAAAGTATTTACATCTATTTACATAAAGAAACAAGAAACAAATTATGTTTGTGTTACTAAATATTTATTTGTTTGAGCATGTGCTATATAATGTCAATATTTCTTACCTCTGGTTACAGGCAATCATTAAAAAAACACTCTGATTTCACAAGCTGTTGCAAGTATGATTAAAAAAGTGGACTTTTGTTCGATTATTTTATGTCAATTTGATATCTAAATAAAACAGTTGGTGACTACTTAGTGTAAAATATTCTGG